>JAHLJT010009419.1:149041859-149094095 GCA_031308135.1 Acheta domesticus
CCAATCTCTTCCACGTAATAATCGTTGAACTTGTATTTGCTACTTCCGTCTGTTGAATCCTCTTGGGGTTTGCATTACATCTCCAGGTTCTTTCTTCCAAAGAAATTAATTATACCTCACAAGAATATCTCATAAAGAAACCACCGAGTTTATTCATAAGAAGACATTAAAAATGTCTTAAATCTCTCCCTACTTTTTATGATGATTTATTCCTGGTCTAATGGCAACGAAGAACGAAGATAAGTGGTTACTAGATAACTGCAGCCTCATGACTAACGTCAACTTTTCTTCCATGGGCTCAACTTCTACCAAGGACTCATGGTTTTCTACAGTGCAGAATTAGACTCCACAAGGAAAGCAGCTGATGCAGGTCACTGCAAAGGAGTGAAAAAGATTGGAAATACATGAAAACCAAATGGGTGCTCCTCATTCCACTGAGTGATAATTATCGAAACATTGCACAAAATTTGTTTTGTGAAACGAACAACCCAACTGACTATTTTTAATGCCCAGCAAACACTGAACGTTTACAATTGCGTTTCATGAATGCGTGTCGAGATAACCTAGTAGTAGGATACGAGTTTAATCCAACTACAATCCATTCCTTATTTTATCCGACTGTGCTTCTTTTCACAAAAAAATTAAACCGTTTAAATTTTCTGACTTTACTTCTAAATAAATATATTTGAGCTCAATATCCTCATCTTTCACAGAGACCGCTTCACGAAAACTAACTCTAGGACTCCGCCAAATCTTGCTGGAGATCATCGATCAAGTGTCGACTCGGAATTAAATTCGCACACACAAGGTGTTCTCAGAGAACGTCACAAGATTATGTATTTGCCTAAAAACGTATGAATACATGTTAGAAGTTCACGTCACCGAGTGCCCTAAAGTTACGAATCCCGTTTTATCAGACTCTCTCCTACTAGGTAACCGAGAAAAGTTAGCTCCCTTTCTTCTTCTTCTTCTTCTTCTTCTTCTTCTTCTTCTTCTTCGTCGTCGTCGTCGTCGCCTTCTTCTTCTTCTTCGTCGTCGTCGTCGTCGCCTTCTTCTTCTTCTTTTTCTTCTTTTCCCCTTCTTCAGTCCCTAGCTGGCGACTGATGGAGAGGGATGGCCCCGTAACCAGTACGCTGCTGTGGGTGCCGCTGGACTCGGAACATTTTGTAGGAGAAGCTTCCCACCCTGGCAGTTGGTGGCTAGGTCCCTGGCCCTAGGTCCCCGCTGATGTTAAGACGGCGGCTCTTCACATCTTCCTCGATGTTCTTAAGCCAGGTTTACTGTGTTGGTCGTTGACGCCAGAGGAACTGGTGCAGTAGTTGGGTGACGTTCATTCGAGAGACATGACCAAACCGTTGTAATCACCGTTTTAGAATGTGCTCTTCCATGGGTGCCTGGTGGTCGTATCTTACATGAATGACTGTTTCGAATACGGTCGCGGATGGAAATTCCCAGTATCTGCCGTAGGCATCGCATTTGGAAAATATCGAGGTGGTTGAGGTCAGAGTTAAGGAGCAAGTCTTAGATCCTTAGAGGAGTATTGAGAGGATGTGTCCGGAAGAGGCGGATTTTGGTCTTGAGCAAGATATTCTCCTTAACTGTACCTTAAAACGTCATGAAAGCGTGTAATTTAAATCCTTTGAAAATTGAAAAATTGTATCTCTTATTTTGTGTGGAGTATGTTTTCTCTTCAAAGGACGCGTAGGTGATTAAAATGCATTTATTGTAATTTTATTGAGAACAAAACAAAAAAAACAATTTTAAAATTAAAATGAAAGTATACAAATGCGTCTCAGTGATATATCACTTTACGTACAGATCAAAGAATTTTTATTAAAATTGGTATAAAAGTAAATAAAATAATCATAAATGCTTTTACGCATACCTAAACAAGGAGAAGTATGTAACATTATGATACTAATGATAAAGACATTAATGATAGGGACAAAGTTGGTATTTAAAAATGTGAGCAAAATTAAAGAAAACATTAAAAATTTAAGTTAAACACCAAAGCCGCTTTAGACGATATCTACCGTTTGTCAAGACATTGCCAATTCATTCGACCAAATAGAAAGATTATATTATAAATGCAATCATTATAGGCTTTTCTAAAAAAAATATTTAGTTCCTCACGACAGACTTCTTAATGAAATTATCGAATCGGAAATAGACCTGCGAAAAGTATTCTGGATAACGAAATTTCTCCGCGGTCGAACACAACGAGTTGGAGTTTATGACTTTCTATCCGGTGGGGTTTATGTGACGTCCAGCGCCCCTCAAGGAAGCGTGTTACGACCGTTCCTTTTACCTTTCCCATATATGTACGCATATACGGAGTAATATACGTAATATAGGGAAAGTTATGTAATGCTGCGCGAAAAAACGGCGAATTTTCGTCAGAAAAAATTCATTGGCGGGCCGTGACAATGAAAAAGTCGATAAATCCAATTGCTAAATTAAGAAAAAAGTTCCCTAACACGTGGTTTACCCTGAATCCCTGATTTTGGGGTCCTTGATACCGAAAAAAACAATAGAAAGCAAAACGTCCATCCGTCCGTCTGTGAACACCACTAGAACACCACCTAAACCATACGTACGATTTTTTTTTCAAATAGAAAAAAAAACGTTTATCTGGCTCCCAATCGAAGCTTCGATATTTTGAAAAACTTTCTTCAAAATTTGGGGGTACTTTACATGAAGCCCACCGGACATTTTCAATTTGTTTTAAAAAAACGGCTCCAATTTTTTTCTGTCAATTTCTTGTAAAAATAGAGGAAAATATAAATGTGTCTTATATAGAGGAACTTATAAATGTGTCCTCGGTCCGATTTTCACGGTTAGTCTCAAATTTCGAAAATTGTAAAAGTTTGAATTTTTGCGGCCTCTTCCTTCAACTACAAAATTGAAGATAGAGATTTTGCCTCCAAATAAAATTTGTTCTCCAAAGTGAGTTCCTTCCTTAAAGTCATGTACAATTTTTCGAAAGTTTTAGTAGTTTTCGCGCAATATTGCGTGCAATATTTGTAAGAGGCATTGTACACTTTATAAATCGTACGTAGGTCAGTCAGCGTGGAAGGAAATTCAGGTTAAACTGGAAAAAATAATTTATTTAGGCCGAAGCCACCACATCCACAAAATTCGAACAAGGAAACAAAATTCAGATCTTGGGAAATTCTCATTTTGTAACAGAGCAATTAGAGATTGGAACAGTTTACCCGCAGCAACTTCCAAGGCCTTTCCTCTAAGTGCACGTAGTTTTAGAAATAAGTTAGAACAAGCTGAGAGTAATAGATGTTAAATGAGTAACTAAGTGCTGTGAAATGTGATGAAGTGCTAGTTAATGTAATTCAATGCAAAACAGTGCAGTGTAGTGTAGCGTAGAGCAGTGAAGTGTAGTGAACGTGATAAATGCCTTTTTTCAATCTAATTTAGCCAATATCTATGTAGCTCGTACTGTTTTTATTATCACCAACATATAATATTTATATATCATAGTGGAGTTGAAATAATTGTTATGACACTTAATATTAGATATAGTATGATTATTGCATCGTTTTGTATTGTACTCTTTTATTATCTTGCTATTATTATTGTAATTATTGTTAATCAATTGCCACTGGGTCATACCAAATTGCAGTTCAAATAAATGTAATATGCTCAATTTTAAAACAAAATACAAAAACAAGATTTTCTCAAAAACGGCTCCAAATTTTTTCATTTAACTTTCGGTAAGGATAGTGCCCAATGTACTATAGGAGACGACATAAACGCCAAATTGCTCCATACTTTTGTTTTCTCACAAATTACAGAAATAATTTTTTTGACTTCTATCTCAGGTCGTTAATATTTACATTAGCGGCGATTTGTTGACATCATTATGCTAATGAGGGTATTTGCTTTAAATAATGTCAAGTAAAGTCTCTCGAACACTCAACCGTTTTCTATGAAAACAAGCTCAAAATTCCGCATTTTCAGACACGCTCAAACGTCATTTTCTCATAAATGTCTCCAAACCTTTTCTTCAAATTTTTCGAACGGATAGTGCTAATTGTACCCTTTAATATGACGTAAAGGTCATTTTGGAGTATTTTCTTGTTTTTTGCAAAGATTATATAAATGTAATTTTTTGAAAGATCTTTCACACCATTAATACGCTAATTTCCAGCTATTTGTAAACACTATTGTATTTGTAAGTATAAGTGCTTTAAAGGACTTCAAATGAAGTTTTTCGAAAACTCAAAAATTTTCTCTGAAAAAGAGGTTCAAATTTTGCATTTTGAGCAGCGCTTAAACATTTTTTTAAAAATGGCTCCAAATTTTTCAAAGAAATTGTCCATTTAGGAAGAAGTTTTAGTAGAAGTAGTAAGAAGTTCTTTAATATTATAAATTTAATATATCCGTTCTAGCATTAGGAAATCGAAAAAGGAAGAAAAATGTCAAAAAATGTAATTTCGGCGGCGATAGATGGCATCCGGCACGATTATGTGGCAATTCCGAATAGCTAGCCCAGAGCCAAGGATATAGAAAACTAATACGGGAAAAAACCAACAAAAAACACTAAATAATAATTTGTATATATTAGGTCTTATAATTTGAAATAAAATGCATTTTAAATCAGTAAAATCTAGAGTAAGTAAATATTGTGCATTTTAAATAAAGATTACCATATGAACCCATTGCAGTTCCGTTTTTAAACTTGCACCATCTGTTTGGATATATACAAGGATTATTATAGAATTTTTTCAATTTTTTTGAAGATGAGCATTTTGAAAAAACTCAAAATCAAAATTTTAAATTCAAATTTGAAAATTGTTTTGAACGCAACCCCTATTGAATTGTATATCATATAAAAGGCTATAAAGAAAGCTGCAAAATGACACCTGTTCCAGCTCTCTATCTTAATTTGGTGAGGTTCTACATCAATTTAAAAATTTTCGGGAAGCCAATTTTGCAAAATTTTACATGGCTGTATTTCAGAAACGGGTGGAAATATTTTACTCAAAATTTGTAGTTTTCTTATTCTCCATTCATACTACCTATGTGTCAAATTTCATTTGAATCTGAGATGGTGATGTAAAATGACTGTGTTGATTTAATATGAAATGACCCATACACGTGTTTTGGGAATAAGTTCTCACCTTCAGAGGCTCTACAGAATATAAATAAATAAACAGATATAATTTACACATGAAATAATATTAACAAACAAACAGGAATAGATAATATACACATGTACAATGTAAAATCTATAGAAATACGACACATACTTAAATATCTTCGATTAATCACATGCGACCTAACTCAGCTTCATCTTCTATCAGCGCAGTACTGAGACTGAATCTCTACTGTGACGGTGACTGAGTCAGTCACAGTACTGTACATAAAATATAGGCAATTTTTAATTTTTTAAACAATTTTCCCCTAAAACGGCTTATTTAGTTTCCGATCAGGTTCTATTTCAGAGCCCAAATTTCTTTTAGCGTGTATAGTTCCAGTTAAAATAGGAGCAAACATTCGTTCTTTTAAATCTGCATCTTAACTAAATATTATTGTTTCGGTTCTTGTTGCATTATTTTATCCGAACAGATGGGATATTAAGTCTGTTGACAAGTAAACACATACTCTCAAAATTAATATACACCTGAAGATTTGAAACGTCATAAAGAAAGAACAACTCAAACATCTGATATTTAAAGATAATCGAATGAAACTACATATTGGAGAAAATGGAATAATATATTTGATGATAAAAAATAGAATAAAATTAGTTAATACATATATTAGCAGAAATATTGAAGCAAAACCGTAAAAAACTAGTCAGTTGAAATTCCTCTTTATTCGTCCTAAAAATCAGAACTGGAAGTTTCAATGGACGTCAGCAGACCTTAAAAAACATTAAATTGCAAAAACCGGCAATAGTTGCAAAAATATGAGATATTTTAGGAATATTATTGTTGAAAATAGATCAAAATGTAAAATAAAAAAAATTAATATTTCAAAAAAAGGAAAAAAATGTGATATCTAAAAGATTAAACTGACAGGCCCCTTTTATGCACTACTACATTAGTGGAGAGTTGGTACTTGTCGAGTAGAAATTTGAGTTAAAAAGATGTAATAAACTCTTGGTAAAATAGTAAGGAAAGACATATTGAAAAACCCTGTTTTATAGAATACCTAATTAAGAGATTGTGAATATAATGCAGATAAACATGGGATGGAGAATGTAGTTTTTTTTTGAAAAAAACAATAGTATGGCCACCTAATGAGAATGCACGCTGTCAGAATTCCAGAATTGAACTTTGAGTGTATCGAAAGAAGAAAACGAGGAAGGCTGAAGAAATATCCGAAGAATGTCATCGGTAGGCCAACGCAGAATAGAAGAATAGAAAAGATGCCTGGAATAAAAAGCAGAGGTGTGTGGAGTGCGAAAAACGTTTAATAAAACTGTAAACACTGGTTTAATAATAAAAACAATAATAAAAAAGTTAAAATTATGATTTACATAAATTTAATTCAGTGGCATTGAGATGAGCTATATTCAGCTCGGAGATTATTATATTAAATATTTTAAAGTCGGAAACAAACAAAATGGCCATACATAAAGACATTGTGTAGAATTAATATTTATATGGAAACACATAAAAGACAAACTAGGAAGGTATTAGCAGATAGGAAATAAATAGTCTTATTACATTTGCAAAACATTTGGACGATGATATGAAAAAAAACATTGTATTATTTTACAGTGTACAATGGTAAGAGATAGGTAAGAGACAACGAATGATGGTGCAGGGTTTAGATAAAAAATAATGATAAGTTGTCTAAAAGTTCTAGGAAGCTTAAATAAAAACATGCATTTTCGTGGAAATCTCCCTGTCTTTATTCATCTTGGAACATTAAGTACTACGAGTAAAAATAATTATTTTAAAACAAATATCAAAACAAATTCGACAATTAAAACGGTGTTTTATACAGTTATACGTCCCAACAATAAGAAGGAATTCCCAGAATATCCAACTACTTCCAAGCGTCTCTTAAATTACTTTCACAGACTCACAGCGTCTCAAAAGAAGAGCGAAAAATTCGATTTACCATTTCGATTTTTTTTCATTTTTCGAAAATATAGAAAGTGCGCCCAAAATGGGACCCATTACCATTTTCTTTACTATTTTTTATTCATTCGTGAAAAATATTTAAGAAAAATTGGGAACCGTTTCTAAGGAAATATTTGTTTAAAATTTAAAAATTGCCCATGTTTCAGGCAAAATTACCAAAGAACACTCATATTTTCGAAAAATTAAACATGACCTTATCTAAATATCGCTTTTTTAAACATATTTCTTTAAGAAAAACGTATTCTTCATAATTGTAGTTATAGGAAGACGCAGAAAAAAATTTTAATTTTTGCAATTTTCGAAAAATCAGGGATTTGAACGAAAATGAGACCTGCACTCTGAAGCACTGAGACTCCTAAGCATTCTTTACGCTATCCGAGAACATCCGAGGTCAACAGTTTATCAAAATATTAGTTTAAAAATCACCTATATTTCATGCAAAATTACGCGGAAACTACTCAAATGTTTTGAAAAATTGTACATAATATTATTTCAAAATCTTCATTTAAGACAGATTTCCTTGAGTAAAATAACCTCTATCTTCAATACTTTAATTGTAGAAAGACGCCGAAAATAGTAAATTTTCGCACTTTTTGAAAAATCGGGAATTTCAACGAAAATGACACTGCACCATTCTCTTAAGGGGTAACTACAGTAAAAACATACTAATATTTCACAAATTAAAAATTTTATTTGCTCCAGAACTCTTAAAATAGTTGAATCTGTAGCTATGAGTAGCTGTTAGAGATCCTGAAAATTTGAGACAGATAACACCATTAGAAAAAAGTTATTTGTAAAACCAATATAAAAATTTCCTTTCCCAGATAATTAAGTTTGAAGATTTAGTAACATGTGTTGCATAAACGTGCAGCGCGTAAGTTAAACCCTCATTACTTCTAAACTAAAATAGGTATAAATATACTTTTTTTCACTGAGATTAAGATCAAAATATACCCTTATCAAACAAATTAAAAACAAAAATTCGATTTTTTGAACTCATAACTGTAGCTACACCCTTAAGCATCCTTTAGACTATCCGAACACAAAATTTGATCAAAAAATTTGGAGTCATTTGTTTCAAAATGGTCCAGGGGCTTCAAGTTAGGCCCCCCTCAAAATTAAGCATAACTTTAAAATTCAAGGGCCTTCGTCATCAGCCAGATCGATAAGGAAATACCAATACTGTCTCCTTTATATTTTTGTCGATTTCTTGGTAAAGAGTGCTCAAGTCCGCTTTTCCTGGAAAACATGATAAAGTAAATGACAAAGAATGAAAACAATATTAATAACTAACCATATTGAATACGTGCACACAAGATAAGAAATTGTTTAGCATCTAAACAAAAATTTATATTGATTTGCGGGAAATCACTAAGCCTTTAAAGGTCTCCTTCAAAAACACGATCTATAATTTAATTTGTACTTAATGGTTCTTGAACTTAACTGAACTCTCATTCCCAAGAAATCGACGGCTATTTTTATTTTTAATCATCAGAAAGTGTGTAATGCTTATCTGCTACTATCTTTTTGTCTTAAAATTAAATTTCTTTTTGTCTGTGATATGTGTAAATTTTAAATTTTCTTTTCGCTGGATATCTTATAAAATAACATTTATTTGATTGTAACTGATATAGAAATTGAAAATATTCTAATCGTTGTTCTTATAATTATCAATTTGATTATGTTACCATATTGTTGTAGCTACTGTGTCACTACTTAACATTACACAATATTTATTCTTATTGTATAAGTTTTGTTACTTAATTTTGCCATTTTTGTATTATCCTAGATTACTTTTCTTCAAATCAATGTACCTTGTAATTAATTATTTTTTCTAACTAATGTATTAAGTATATTTAGATTTACTATTTTTGTCAATGTCCTCGGCCTTCAGCCGCCATCCTGATTGAGGTTTTCTGGGTTTTACTCAATCGCTTAAGGCGTATGCCGGGATGGTCCCTAGTATTCTCTCCCAGAAGTAAAAATAAAAGTATCCTCCCCCCTAGATTTTTCTTCGTAGTTTATGAAATAATGTATATATTTAATGTGGTTAGGCGGAAGAGCAGGCCAAATGGCCTGAGCCTTGCCACTAATAAAGACAATATTATTATTATTATTATTATTATTATTATTATTATTATTATTAATTTTGAAGAAAATCGACTGAACGGTTTAGGCGCTAGCATTGATCACAGACGGATAGACAGACGATTTGCCATCAATCAATTTTTCGGTATCAATGACGCACGAAACATTGATTCTGACTACACAATTTTCTATATGCTATATTAAATAACATACACTTCCCACTTAAAGTCGTGGTAACTAAGTAATTCCTAGGCATTTTAGGATCCCCAGAGTTCCCTAGACTTTCCCACAGGACCAAGACATTCCTTTTCTGCATTTACTACCAGCAATGGTAAATTGCTCCATCATAGTTTACAAATTGTGTGTAGAGCTTAATAGAGCTTCTGAGAGCAATTAACGAGATAGTCAGTAGATCGCCTCGAGGCGTGATCCCCAACGACTTGAGGGCACTGACTGTGGATCTTGGCGTAGCCCCTGAGGTACCAACCACCACTGGCAGGATTCTGGCGTTGGGCACTCCATGAAGTTGGGCTGCCAAGGGAATGACTGGTTGGTATTTTACCACCTTTTCCTGTGCTGCTTTTAGAAGGCTAGACCCATCCTCGTGGCGGACAGTCACATCAACCACGTGGACCCCTTCCCGGCTTATTATTTACCTGGCCAGGTTTGAGTCTAACCCCTTCGGCAACTGTGAAAGTGGCTTCCGTGGACACCACAGTGTCCGATTTCCGGAGCATCTTCCCCTCTATGAAATTGTTTATCTCGTCATGGTGCTTTATTCTTGCTGGCTTCGTAAAAATGCACTGAACGAGGATGTGATTCATGGTTTCTACCGCTGTATTGCACTTCCTGTAGTGTGGACCCTCCCTGGGCCTTCCTCTACTGAGAGTAGTTCTATTGGCAGCGGTATTTGATCTGAATTGGAGTGCAGTTATAAAAAGACCAGGTTTCAGAAGATTATAATCTTTCAAAAAGGCATTTCCAATCGGATCGTTTATATGCGCCTTAACCGCTCCCCCTTGGGATCCCAGCTTCTCCCAAGCAGCTACCTCGAAAGGAAGTAATGTACTAGAGTCAAATTTTATGCACTTTTTCGTTACCACGGCCCGGCAATTAGTTTTTCTGTCGAACATTCGCGGTTTTTTCTAGCAGAATTACAAAACTCTCTCTATACTGCGTAAGCAGTAGTGAGAAAAAAATTCAAGATGTAATTACTGAAACCAGATGTGATAATATGCTGTGAGCTTAGATCATGAAGCACAAGTGGGAGGAAAAAGAAGAGATATTTGCGTTTCTGACGAGCTCTTATGTCCAGCCACCGATCCTTCGTTACCGCGAGTGCAGGGGCACACACGAGCGGCGCGGCGCGGGACGGCGCGGGGCGGGGGCCTCAATTAGAGGGGCTAAGTGGCGCTGAGCTATCATCAGCACCGGTAATGACCTGGCGCTCGACCCCCCCACGCGCGCGATGAGGGCTACTTAAGGGGCGCGGGGGAGGTCGCTCCTCATTACGACGCCCGATGACATGACCCTCTTGCCACCCGCCGAAGCATCGCCTTTAATTACCAGGTGCGAGGAACCACTCTGCAAGCGGAGTTCCTCAGTGCGAACTTTCTCGGCCCTGGCGGTGCGGGGCGAGGCGGCGCGGATGAGGTGGCGCGGGACGAGGCGGCGCGGGACGAGGCGGTGCGGGACGAGGTGGAGCGGGACGAGGCGACGCGGGACGAGGCGGTGCGGGGCAAGGGACGAGGCGGCGTGGGACGAGGTGGAGCGGAACGAGGCGGCGCGGGATGAGGCGGCGCGGGACGAGGCGGTGCGGGGCGAGGTGGCGCGGGACGAGGTGGCGCGGGAGGAGGCGGCGCGGGACGAGGCGGTGCGGGGCGAGGTGGCGCGGGACGAGGTGGCGCGGGAGGAGGCGGCGCGGGACGAGGCGGTGCGGGGCGAGGTGGCGCGGGACGAGGTGGCTCGGGACGAGGCGGCGCGGGATGAGGCGGCGCGGGACGAGGCGGCGCGGGATGAGGCGGCGCGGGATGAGGCGGCGCGGGACGAGGCGGCGCGGGATGAGGCAGCGCGGGACGAGGTGGTGCGGGGCGAGGTGGCGCGGGACGAGGCGGCGCGGGAGGAGGCGGCGCGGGATGAGGCGGCGCGGGACGAGGCGGCGCGGGACGAGACGGCGCGGGACGAGGCGGCGCGGGACGAGGCGGCGCGGGACGAGGCGGCGCGGGACGAAGGGGCGCGGGACGAGGCGGCGCGGGACGAGGCGGCGCGGGATGAGGCGGCGCGGGACGAGGCGGCGCGGGACGAGGCGGCGCGGGATGAGGCGGCGCGAGACGAGGCGGCGCGGGACGAGGCGGCGCGGAACGAAGGGGCGCGGGACGAGGCGGCGCGGGACGAGGTGGAGCGGGACGAGGCGACGCGGGACGAGGCGGTGCGGGGCGAGGGACGAGGCGGCGTGGGACGAGGTGGAGCGGAACGAGGCGGCGCGGGATGAGGCGGCGCGGGACGAGGCGGTGCGGGACGAGGTGGCGCGGGACGAGGAGGCGCGGAAGGAGGCGGCGCGGGACGAGGCGGTGCGGGGCGAGGTGGCGCGGGACGAGGTGGCTCGGGACGAGGCGGCGCGGGATGAGGCGGCGCGGGACGAGGCGGCGCGGGACGAGGCGGCGCGGGAGGAGGCGGCGCGGGACGAAGTGGCGCGGGATGAGGCAGCGCGGGACGAGGTGGTGCGGGGCGAGGTGGCGCGGGACGAGGCGGCGCGGGAGGAGGCGGCGCGGGATGAGGCGGCGCGGGAAGAGGCGGTGCGGGACGAGGCGGCGCAAGATGAGGCGGCGCGGGACGAGGCGGCGCGGGATGAGGCGGCGCGGGATGAGGCGGCGCGGGACGAGGCGGCGCGGGATGAGGCAGCGCGGAACGAAGGGGCGCGGGACGAGGCGGCGCGGGACGAGGCGGTGCGGGGCGAGGTGGCGTGGGACGAGGCGGCGCGGGACGAGGCGGCGCGGGATGAGGCGGCGCGGGACGAGGTGGCGCGGGACGAGGCGGCGCGGAACGAAGGGGCGCGGGACGAGGCGGCGCGGGACGAGGCGGTGCGGGGCGAGGTGGCGTGGGACGAGGCGGCGCGGGACGAGGCGGCGCGGGATGAGGCGGCGCGGGAC
Source organism: Acheta domesticus (assembly GCA_031308135.1). NCBI lineage: Eukaryota > Metazoa > Arthropoda > Insecta > Orthoptera > Gryllidae > Acheta > Acheta domesticus. The sequence goes on from JAHLJT010009419.1 coordinate 149,054,212, forward strand.
GAGGTGGCGCGGGACGAGGCGGCGCGGAACGAAGGGGCGCGGGACGAGGTGGCGCGGGACGAGGCGGTGCGGGGCGAGGTGGCGTGGGACGAGGCGGCGCGGGACGAGGCGGCGCGGGATGAGGCGGCGCGGGACGAGGTGGCGCGGGACGAGGCGGCGCGGAACGAAGGGGCGCGGGACGAGGCGGCGCGGGACGAGGCGGCGCGGGAAGAGGCGACTAGCGACTAGCGAGGCGGCGCGTGGCGGCGGCGGCGTGGTGACGCGAGGTGGCGCGGTGCGGCAGCGCGTTCACCGGCTCGGAAGGCCTGTGGAGCTGCACTCGTCTTTGAGACTAGCGAGGAGAGCGGTCATTGAGTCACAGAGATTGCGGCACGTTGAGCTGGCACAAAGAAGGCGTCGGAAGATGAAATTACAGATATATCCAAGCCACCGGTATTTCTAGAAACGTATGGAATTAAAAGCAATGTTTGCTGAGTTCTTTGATTTGAGAAGCAGAAGTGCAAGTCCTTCTTCCTTGCGTGTGGTGAAGTGTCTAATTCCGACCTCCGTGCAATCTCCCCTTCTAGGTACTATTGCTTGTATGTTGCCATGCGAAACTTATTTACACTTCAAACACAAAACTTTACAATTTGCGGTTGTAGTCGGGAAGAAGCTGTAGAGGCGACTTTGTTTTTAGGGTTCATTTTTAATAATTCAATTAGTGATTGAGATGTAATGAAAAGTATTTTTCATTTTATCACACGTCTGAAAGAAGTTGGTTGAAGTTCACTTCTCCCCATAGCACGTCACACGCAGTTTTTAACTGTTTTTGACGTAAATAAATAAATAAAGTGTCAACTTCAAGTGGCATTGAAGATGATCTAAAATTGCTATAGTTTTCTCCCTGAATTTGTATTTTCACGACCCTGATTTCGTCCCTCAGAACGCAATAAAAACATCCGTGTGATCTAATAAAAAGGATCATTTATGAGTTTGACCGGATGTGTGATAATAATAATGATAATAATAATTGAAGTATACGGTCAAGTCATACAAACCATGAACTTACACCACCTATCATGAACTTTAACCGCCTACCATGAATTTTCACTAAATATAAAAATAAATGTATAACTTATGTTGAGTAGGAAGAACCAATATCTGAAAACAATTTGTAATCGGGCATTCTTATCTTCTAACACGCAATAATCTATTGAATATCATTCGTTCTTATATGCCGAGGCCCTTGCCTTCCTTGTATCTTAAAGAGATCATTAACCTACATTCCAGAGTCCCTCATCAACTTCAACCCTTGAGCTTCCCAAAATTCCATCACCATCAACTCATACGAATCCCAAGCTATCCTATTCTCTTATAAAAGATACCCATTCAATCCACCTCCCCTAACTATAGCAAATATACCCATCCTTTGGAAAACTGAAGTAACCTACCTCGGCCTAACCCTTTTCTGACGACTCCTCTGGACCCATCACATCCACCTAACCTCTGTAAAAGTAACTAGAATCACCAACTCCTTATATCCCATCCTTACAAATCCTTTCCCATCCATTAAGAAAAAACTCCAAACCTATACACTTTTATCAGTCCCATCCTGTCAAATGCCAATTCCACCTGGTTTGCTATCTACCGAAATCAAAGAAAACTCACCTCCGAAAATCACGTCTTCAAACTCAAAACCTACACCTTATTTTCAGCCCCACCTATATACAGTACATTGAACTCCATACGAACCAAATACAATTTACCCCACATCCTCACACGCCTCCACAACTCCGCAACAGTCCACATACAAAAATACATCTACAAGAGCCTTTTCCGATAATGAATCCTTCCCCTCCATCACATCCTCGGAATCCCGTCCCAACACACGCGGAAAGAGCACCCCCTAGACCTTCTCTAATTCCCTCGTCCTACAATCTAAGCCAGAGGGCAATGTCCAGCTTAAAACAGACGAACTAACAACGACTTACAACAATAGGAACTCCGCTGCTTCCTTTCTCCACCCCTTGTTCATTCCAATTACTCTCTTACCGTACCCCCTTCCCTACTTATCCCCATCCCTCCCCTTTCCCCCTCTCCCACACCCAAAAACCCTAACAAAATAACTCGTCTACCCTCTACCCAGACTCCCGATCCCCGTCACCGAGCGGGAGAGGAGTCCAGAAACTTTAAACACGATCCCAACAAGATGCCCCCAATTAGAAGAGGACCCACAAGCGGTCAGGGAGCATAACAAAACATTTGCTTCCTTGGTTCGTTCGTTCCTTCTTACTAATGAAATTTTGTTCGTCGTGGATATTTTTGTGCCGTATTTCCTTTGATGTCCTTTGCATTTCCCTGCGTGCTTGCGTTTCTCACTTTTCCACTTTTAACAGTGGAAGTGGATTAAAACCATTTTCCAAATCAAGGTGATAAGACTATACGTAAAGCGAGCACGTGCCTCGTATTGTAGTATTGTAACGTCACAGAAACTCCTCAACCAATTTCTCTAAATTCTTCCCTATGTTCGAAATTTTTACCCTGATATTGGTCTAACCACAGGACGCAGCCAACTGGTGGTGAGTGTACTCATTATTTATACTCCCCATTATTAGTTTCTCGCTTGTCTATTATTTGCACCCGTGACTGTAATAATAAAGCACCATGCCCTCTACATTATGTTGGAGTTGATTCAACTATTCTTCAGTTGGGACCAACCAAAGATAGTAACAGTAGTCGTAGTACAATGTAATAATTGTCGAGTCCCATGTATAAGCTAGCATATCGTAAATTTAATTGTTTCCGGGCAGCCATGTTTGGGGGCGATGTGGACACCAAGTCGGCTTGGTGCCGAATTTCATTCTCATTTCTGTGTGGAAGAGGAAGATTCTACAAGAGAAGTAAAATGATGGAGTAGTGCGCTCAATATGAATAAAAGTGTGATGAAAGCTTGCATGCTAATTTCAGTAGTATGTTTAACTAACTGATTATACTGATTTAGCCTAATGACGCACCTTTTACTGAAAAAAATAGAATTAGACAAGAAATACGTCATTTAGCGGAGTGTTGGTTAGAAGACAAATCTTTAAAAACTACTTCAATTTTTTTTCGAACAAATGACCTGACATCTATTGCAATATGATTTACGAAGGAAAATATCTCCAATCTATCGAAATCACATATTTTCTTATAATACAAAATGGAATAACAATATGGAGTACATATACCTGCATTTTTACAGTAATTGCTAATAGAAGTGTATATACTTTGCGTTCAAACATGCTGTAACGAATTCCATTCTACCTAGCCACATTTCTGCAAACGCGATCAAGAATTTGAATTAGGCGCGCAAATTTGTCCCCAACACGACTGCCAGGGCAAACTTAAATTTCCAATGAAGAAGGACGCTCAGTAGAATAAGATCGTGGAGTCTTGAACCACTGCAACAGTCTGCAACTGCAACCGTCTGCGCTTGGGTCCTAATCTCCGGTCGCAAGAACTTATATAGCAAGTCGTCCTTACAATTTAAGCACGGGGAGCATGTCCTATTATGACAGAATACACTTGATCGACTGCGTAGATTTTCCTCACATACATTACAAAATTAAAGGAAATTAAAATAAAATTAATACTTAATTTGTGCACTTATACAATCTATGTATGAAAAAGTTCAGCAGTTATATGCCAATTCGTTAAATGACTATACAGATAGTGAGATATTTACCATTATTAATTCTTGTGTGTTATTAACATTAAACATTAATTTTAGTTTTTAAATTCCTCATCTTAAATCAATTGCATACATAATTACTTGAATCCTATTACAATAAAAAATTACAAGTTGTTAACACTCTTTCTCCAAGTTCTAATAGAACTTGTTGAGAAAAAATCGTACAGAATACGTAAACTTGTCACTTAAATAAGCGTTGCACTTACCCTTGGTTATGAAATATTAAATTTTGGTCGAATTTTATCGGTAGTACAGTTATTCACAAATATAATCCATTTTGCTTCAACGGTTCGTCAATCTTTGCAAAAGGAAAAGTTCAGTACATACAGTAAAAGTTGAAGTTTGTAACAGGAAGTACGCTGTTTTCAGTTACTCCTGTTGCGTCGCTGCATAGCCGAGAAGAAAAGAACATATCATCTCCTTCCAGACGCTCCCACTATTCGTCTTCTGGTTGAATCCTCTAAGAAATGTAACCACAGTTTTTGAGCATCCAATGGCATGAATGGCATTAATTAAAGGTTAATAAGAAGTAAAATACAAAGCAAGAAAGAAGAGAACGGCAGACCATTTAAAATTAATGTCTGGTCTATGTGTTGCAGGTTTTAAATGTTCTTGCATTTATAATATAACATCCGCGAAACACGCGCTAAGATAACATTTTCATCAAATAATATTCAATTAAGATGTGTAATTATTTTCCACCTTCAGAGCTCTTGCTTCGTGTATTCACCAAGATGGCTGCTGTTCCTTCCGAATACACTGCGTCGCAACGGTTGTTTCTCGCTCACTTACAGTAACACCTTTATCTACGAAGTCAGAGCGGAAAAGAACGTTTTTCTTTCTTGGTCTAGAGATGGAATTCGGTTATGCGGCAACGGTTGGTTGAACCACGGTTCCACCCTGCGCTGCGAATGGTAGAACGCAGCTGTCGAGGCGGCTATTTCAAAATCTTGTGAAAATGGATTTTCTTAAATAATGCAATGAACGTATCGTAAATGAAAAATAAATCAGTACATACTCGAAACAAAAAACACAATATGTTTTTATCGATTTTAATTCATTATTAATAACATGTTTTATGTGAAATTCTCCAATAAATTTGATGTTCTCTTTTACCTCATGAATGTGTAAAAGATATATAATTAATGAAAGACTAGACTAAAACAAGCACTTTCAAGATATTTAACACTATATAAAACGACACTGCTGTTTTGAACCTCTCCTCGCGACTAGAGCGAACTACTGGCGGAGCTGCGTTGCCTTTTATTGTTCACTGACTCGGAGGGCACACCCCTACAGGAACTAATCTAGTATGGTAGCCTTCGTTTTCGATAATAACTGTCCCGGAACTAGCGTTTTCGGTCAAAGCGGACCCGGCACGCAGGTTTCATCGTCCAGAACGAAAGGAACTGAATGTCTTTCTGTTCGAATCCAATACCGACTTTTAAAGCAACTTTATTGATTGATAGATTGTTTCCGGGCACGGGCAACTGATATGGTCATTAGACACCTAAGATCAAAGCATGTTATAACTCGACCAAACGAAGAATGAAGATTGCGATTGCGGCGCGTCGTGGAACTAACAGTGTAAACACGGATCTATACAGTCAGTTTCGCTAACAAAAGTCGCCAGGAGCGGGAAGCGAGTTTAGACACTGCACCTACGGAATCACCATGGCCTCCTTCGTTGGTTATAAACCAGGTTATAAATCAGCTGGTAAAATATAACTTCAGAGACACATCATGCAAGATTTGCACTGACTGTTTTATTTTTGTCCCTTTAAGTTGCTTTCTTTACTTTTCATCGTTCTAGTACAAGACAATTATAAAAAGTTCTATTTATATTGAATTTTTAATACTTATTCATTGAATTTAAACATTTTGTATTCTCCTTCATTCATATTTTTTCCATAGGCTTTAGAAGGTTTGTTAAGTATGCAATAAAGTACCAAAACATTAACTTTACTGTCATAAGTATCTACAGTATTCTTCATTATGGTAGTAGTTACTCCTTACATAAAAAAGAATTTTATTTGGTATATATTCTGAAAAATTACTTAAGTTAAAATAAACGATTTATATGAATGTTACTGCTCATCGAAAGAATTAGTTTCAAAATATTGAATAGTTTTGCAGAGAAAAGTATACTTTTATTTATTCCAATATGAGGTGCAGACATGTCTAAATACAGTTAAAATATTAATTGGGAAGATTCTAGATTTGCAACGAAATAAATCGCGCTTTCTTTCGCAGTAGTTTGGCACGGTACCATTTTAAGTTTGAATTGAGTATCCTTTTATCTCCGTCTCTGTCGTTTCGGTTGTAAATACACACGGTGGCGCGCTCCTGTAAACATCATTCTCAAGTTGGTCGAGCTATACATTCCGAGAGGTGGGAGCATTTCCTCGTGAGATTTCCGACTCCAGGTATCTCCCCCTACAGGGCACCTCCTTATCGAGACAAGGTGTAAGCTCCCGACTCTTAATACAACTTATTTAAGGTCGAATTTCAACTTCTGAAATCCTATATTGACCCCTGTATGTAACATTGAGGGCAACGGTAACGGTATACGGACTCACAAAAATATCCATACCCCGTGCGCGAATCGAACCGCGAACCTTCAGGCACAAGGCAGCTGCGGCAACCTCGGCTATCCACCTTAAAACAACCTGTTTTACTTTTTTACTACTAAAGAGTTTTAACGTTGGGGGTAACGTAAACCGTAAACGGACACACACAAACATCCATGCCCCGGGCGGGATTCGAACTCGCAACCCTTCAGACACTGGGCAGCTACGTCTTAGCGACCTCGACTGTCCAGGCCTGCGTAATCGAACTTGGAGAGCTCTCTTTCCGCCAAAAGCCCAGCCTCGTTTCGCAGCAGAGGGCGCCGAGGGCGGAGGGCGCCTCGCTGCGCGGGAGTCACGAGGCGCGCGAGGAAATGAATGAGCTGCGCGCGATTAGCATCTGCGCCCACTTTGTTCGGGTCGACCACCGGAAGCCTCCCCTCCCCCCTCCCCCACCCCACTCCACTCCACCTGCCGCCTTCCCCGCTTCCAAGTCATCGCCGCCGCGCCGTTGCAACAGGAGATGGCTCACGGCCACGCCGGTGTCTTTGACCCGAAGGTTCTAGCGTTTCTGTCCCGACGGTGGCGAATTTTCCAAATTAACTACATAGTTGGGGCGAATTAAATCACGGTCTGGAGGGGAATTGTGCTGCAAAAGGCACGGATGATTGGCGATGAGCCATAATCTCTGAATGTTCCTCATGTTGTAAAAATTATATATCACTACATTATTTGAAGGATGACATAGCGTGCAAAATTGCAACAGCAGTTATGCGTTGCAATGCAGTTAGTACTTATTTACCCCCTCGCTCTTGCAGGTGCTGATAAGGCCGAGAGTCACGTTTGTGCAGGAAATATTCTTTAGATTTTTAGCGATGCCTTTGCCTAGTGAGTTTGTGAATGCATTGTGCGGTAAAATCTCCAAAAACATCTCCAAGTTAGATCATTTTGTGTGGTTCTGTTTCTGTTTTGTTTTCGAATTGGTTTCGCGTTATTAATTGTGAAGAATGGTCATCAAATTTGGAGATACGAGTGCTTCTTCATTACAAAACTAAAAGATATTTCAACAGCACGTTTTTTTCTCGCATTTGGAATGGTTACAAAATATTGCAAAATTGCAATTTTTCTCCTACTATTATTTCAGCTATAAGTTGAAAAATTTCCAACCAATTCAAATGTCCAGCCTGTGGGGCACATCTGCATTTATTTCGATAGTGGCAAAAAATAGCCATTTCTTACTTTTACAAATGACACAAATATGAAAAAGTTCAACTGTGACAGTATTAGCTGAACATTATACACGAAAGCAAGAATAATTTCGCACAAGCTTGCCTTGATTGCATGGAAATGAGCTTACATTTTTTAATACCGTAATCAGCGATCAAACCATTTTAAAGTAAAGAAGTGTATTTATAAGTTCTAAGTTAAATCTATTACCTTCTTAAATGTATTTCTCACATAAGAATATTAACTACAATATAACATGACCATGTACTGATTCCTTTAATACGTGCGTAGAACAATGAAACAATATAATTGCATACATTATGTATTACGATGCGTTCTCGGTATATGTAATTCAACTTTTAAGCATCGCCTCACTCTGTACGGTGTGTGAAATAAATTCAAACTATAGGGAATCACAGTGTCATTCCATCTTAAAAACCACAACTTACTTTACACATTCTTCTACTACCAATATATTCTTCCCAAATATATTTCAATGGACCATTTTATTGAACGTAGAGTCACTGTAACTCAGGTTAATAAAAATAACTCCTTATCGTTCCACCCAAGTCAACCACCAACAAAGAATGGGATTCTATAAATTTCAAACCGCCGTAACACCGCTTTGACATTTCCGAACTGATAATCGTAAAATGAAGCGCATGAAAATCGCACTTCCAATTTCGGATTGTTTACAACTTTCGAAAATAGGGAGTTTGCCGAAACTAGAACCAGAACAAGTTTTCTAAACCATTCTTTGCTACATCTAAGAAAATTGTCTGAACGGTTTAGACTAGGATTGTCCAATTGGCGGCCCACGGTGCCATGTATTGTGGCCAGCAAAAAGTTAATTACTCCGTTCGTGAAAGTCCCTTGCATCCATGATGGGCGAGAATACTGCCCGCCTAGCGCACGCGCCCCGTCGGGGTCAACATTCCCTTACTTTAAAAATATATTAGACTAGATTAAAAATTTTGTTCTAGTAAATTCAGAAATTCAAAATCATGTCAATGAGTTCCACTGCGTTCTGCATAGTATGGCCTGTTACCACGCACGGTTTCACCCCCACCCCCGTTTCACACCACTGCCGAGTCAACAATACGGAGACACGTGTGGATCCCGAGTAATGAAAATATGGCTCGCAACCATATTAAAGGTTGTAGTAGTGACCCTTGAGGCCTTGCAAGTTGGATACCTCTGATTTAGACGATAGCGTTGACAACAAACAGAGGTTTCGCCGTAAAATGATTTTTCGGTATCGAAGACCCACAAAATATGGATTCTAACTACATTATAGGAAGTAATTTACTTCATCGAACAACGAGCTTTATCCACTTTTCATTTCCAGGGTTCGGCAGTAAGAGTTTTTCTGCCGAAAATTAGGCGTTTTCCGGAGCATGATTACAATATTTTATTTTCTTATGAAGTAAGGTCGAAAAAGTTAAAATGAATTAGGTGCGATTTTCACCAAAACCTCTGAATCTTTTAAATTGGAGAAGCTTTATTCAATTAAGTGAAATCTCGAGCAGTTTTTGAACAAATCATCAAAATATCCTGATGGATTCATGAAGAGTGCTCCCCAAAATCCCTTCAGAATACTCGGAGACTTGAGTGCGACCAGATCAGCCAGTAAATAATCATTTTTTGAAAATCTTATGAGGGTTTTTAGTTTTAGTGATGATCATTGATGGATGGATGGTTTATTGAACACTGAAAGAATTTATGTTTGTCTTGTGATTTCTCTGCAGAGGGGAAAGGAATGCTACCATATCATTCAAATTTATTCACCTCTTCTTTGCCCCGTAAAATCAAAACCAGTTTTCTTATAAATCGAAGGAGGAAAGAAGATAATGAACGTCATATTGACTGCAATCGGTTCATTTACGAGGAAAATATTCAACGAATGCACGCTGCAGAATCCGTTTAGTCTCGAAAGTGATCGTCATACTTTCTCCAATTTCTGGACGCATATTTCCTCAAGTGACCTGAAAATGTGTGGGAACGGCGAGCTTCGCAGAATGCGCCAGCGCCAAGAACGCGCAGTGTCAGTGCGATGCTCGACCTAATCGTTTCTCCGTAAGAGAGTTTCACGTTCGTAGGCCGCCATTGCACTCTCCCAACAGACACCGAGATCTTTTGCCTTCAGCTGAAGCGGACACCAATTTAAAGGATAATTAATACAATACTTAAGCTCGGAAATATTAGACATCTGAGCCCACGTTCCTGTTTCTCGAAAGAAATTAGAACCCTGAGGGTCAAGCGTGTACCCGATCCCAAGAAGTTATTATACATTCAAAGTTCTTTCCTTAAGCTGTACCGTGCAACGCTTAGTTCACCTATTAAGTGTTACATGGTAAGAAATGTCGGTGCTAGCCTGAAATCTCCATAACATATACCTTAAATATTTTTACAAATATTCAATTTTAGTTGTAAAATTATCCTGAATATTAGTGAAGAAAATACCGTTGGTCTGACCGTCCTTCTGTTTGTCTGTCAGTTCGCTTGTTTGTCTGTCTATCTATCTGCCTGATCAATGCATCAATCGTTTACAGGATTTTCATCAAAACATATATTACCCATTCAATCTGGCTGATGTCACGGCTCCTGGAATTTGAAGTGGAAATTTTAATTTTTGTAAATACTTGCCCCACGACCCGATGCCCGACGTAGTAAAGGCGCTAGTTAAGTAGTGAGTTCGGGTCAACTGGTTTGTGGCATTGAGTCCTTCGTGGACATGGTTGTTTACCTGCGTGTTGTGGCATCTTCGGACACTTCATTCACTACGTCACCCATAACGTAACATTCCTTGTCTCCTTAAACGTTCAAAAGGCGTAGAAGCACGTGCCCTCCAGAAGAGATTTGCAACTTTTCGTTTTCTCATCGCTCCCTTCAAAAGAAATGTTAGCTTCAATGATCTCCTAAAATTTTATTTTTCGGCCGTACTACGTATTTACGTAGTGATCAAAAAGATTTTTAATGATGCAGCAAAAAGCTGCAATTTTTTCACAGAAAAACTCGTATTAAGGCTAATCGTATTGAAAATGTGGATAAATATTCATTTTTTGTTAAGATTGCATCAACTTCTAGGTCACTAGCGATCATTATTGAATTTTAACGTTATGGTATCTATAAGGATGAAACGATATGGTGATGATAAGGCTGAGAGGAAGAACACATCAACCATGACCGAGGCGGGACTCTAACCCGCGATCCTTCGGTCCGAGATCGCTACGGTACTACTGCTTTAGCAATTTCGGTCACCGGGCCGGCGGATAAAACTTGTTGCTTTTGTATTGATGTAAATTACATCTTCTAATAGGTTGTAGTCAAAATCGACGTTTTGTGCGTCCTTGATACCAAAAAATTGGTTAACAGCAAAACGTCAGTATGTCCGTCTACGGTCAACGCGCGTGCCTAAAGTGTTCACAAATTGAAAAAAAAAACTGTCTATCTTGCCTGTGTTGAAGCTCTGTGAAGTTGAAAAAACAATCATTATTTTTTAGGGGTACTTTACATCAAGCGCCCGGACACTTTCAAAATTTTCTCAAAAACTGCTCTTAAGTTTTTCTTTACATTTCTTGTAACAATAGAGTAAAATACACTTATTAAGGAGGCATGGGTCCCATTTTCACGGTTAACTTTGAATTTTTGAAAATTACTCAAGTTTGAATTTCATTTGCCGTTTTCCTTCAACTACAAAATTGCAGATAGAGGTTTTTCCTTCAGATAAAATTTGTTCTTCGTAGTGAGTTCATTCTTTAAGATGATGTACATTTTTTTTGAAAATTTTTGTAGTTTACGCGCAATATTGCTTACAATATATGCAATTTTTAAAAAATTACAAAAACAAGATTTTCTCAAAAACGGCTCCAATTTTGCACGTTGCAACCAAGGTCGCTGAAAATCGACTTAAGTTCATTGGTTTGGAAATTATGATCAGATGAAGTGGGACAAAAATACACAAGCCGTACCAGTAGTTATCGGACATGTGATATACGTTCTGTAAAACTCAAGTAAGAACTTACAAAACTTGGTCATTCAAAAGGCTGGAGAGCCAGATAGCGTCATTGTGAACAACCCATATTATGGACAATTATTATAGGAGTACCTATAGGGTCACTATCTAGATCTGCTCCTTAGGAGGCTGGTTGCAACCTGTAATAGATATAATATTTAACCCGACACCTAGCATCTTTAGTCATGAATTAAGGAGATGATAATAATTATATAAATAATAATAATAATAATAATAATAATAATAATAATAATAATAGTAATAGCAGTTCTAATTTTGCACTTGGACGGGTTCGGCTGACGGACGGTTTTGTATCCAGTCATGCAGCGGTGCTTCCATTTAATTACCTCAGGTTCCCAATTCCTTCCCTCAAAATTAGTCTAAAGGCTCCGCTGCTACTTCAACAGGGTTCGTTCCATCTTTGCGGCAAATAACTCGGACTCAACTGGAGTGAAAATATTTTGACAGGCGTTGTTGGTTCTAATACACAGGTGATTAATCGTGTTAATTGGCCGTACCACTGAGAATGTAAAGACTCCTTAAATCTCAACGAAGTGCTTTACGAGTTCTGTCCAGTTACTGGAGGATCAAAACATCTGTTCGTTTCGGTAAGCAGTGAAACTAAGAGGTAGCTGCACATGAAACAATCAAAATTTCCTCTAAGCCATTCATTAGAAGGATGCCTAAGCAAAGAAAAATTGTATAATCTTGAAAATGTGTTTTGGGTGTACCTGTAAAATAATGCACAAAGGAAATGCACCCAAAAGATACGCTTCCTAAAGAGAAACATTTCTTCGGCTTGGAATTAATCAGCTCTTGGTTTGTTTGTAAACGTATCACCTTTGCTATTCTTATAAGGTGCACGTTTCTGTGTCCTGGTTCTTTGAGTTTCCTTTCGATTGCTTGTTATTTCGATTTCAATATGAGGAAACGGATAATTAGTGCTAATTGCTCGTCGTTGGCTAAAAAAATCATCCTTGGTCATGTTGCCTGCCATATCAAAACAATTGGTTTATTGATAAATGTCTGTCCATCCCTCTGCATGTGAACAACGCTTGCGGCTAAACTATATACAGGAATTTCATTTAAATTCATCTTCTCCAATCGATTTGAATGATGTCGCGGCCCCTTGAACCTGAAACGCTTCTTCTGATTCTCTGTTTACTTTACATTAACCCAAAACGACATTTTATTTTTTTTCAAAAATTTACTCCAATTTTTTACTTTCCCGCATATGCACGTATATACGGAGTAATATACGTAGTATAGGGAAAGTTACGTAACGTTGCGCAAAAAAAACGCGAATTTTCAGAAGAAACAAAATTCATTGACGGGCCCTGATAACGCAAAAGTGGATAAAACCAGTTGCTGAATTAAGAAAAAATATCTCCTAACACGTGGTGTAGCCAGACTCCCTGTTTTGTAACTCCTTGATACCAAAAAACCAATTGAAAGCAAAACGTCAGTCCATCCGTCCGTCAGTTTGTCCGGTGTATGTGAACAACACTATCGCCTAAACTATGCGTTCGATTTTTTCCAAATTGAAGAAACCCCTGTCCATCTGGACTGAGTCGAAGCTCTGAGATTTTGAAAAACATTCATTAATTTTTGGGAATACTTCACATGAAGCCCTCCGGACATTTGCAAAATTTTCTCAAAACGGCACCAAATTTTTTCTTTAAATTTGAGAAGGAAAATTTTCGTGTCCAGTTCTCAAACAATCGATGATAGGTATCCCGTTTCCCGTACAAGAGGTGCACCCCCAAAAATAAATAATTCAACAGTAAATAAATAGATCCATTATTATTATTATTATTATTCCACTACATCACGACTAAAGATGTTATGGGTCGGCTGAATCTACTCCAGGTTGCAACCAGCTACCTAAGGAGTAGATCTAGGGACTATCGGTGCCTCTACAATACTTTGCGCAAAATGTGGGCTGTTCAAAATAAAGCAATTTCTTGCACTTCCCAGTCTTTTGAATTACCAGGGAGTTTAGACAAGTTCTTACACAAATTTTGCGGAACAAATCCCAGAGCTCCGATAACTATCGGGACGACCTGTGCTTTTACGCCCCACATTCGGCTGATCTCGATTTCCAAACTCTTGTATTTAAGACGTTTCTCTGCCTCCTTGGGAACGACGTTTTGATCGCAAGGTACAGCAACATCGACAACTAAACACGATTTTTTCTCCAAATCCCGGATGACTATATCCGGTTTGTTTGCTGCTATTGTGCGATCAGTTTGAATTTGTTGGTCGTACAATATCTTACACTATCCAACAGACGTCACCGGTTTCGGTGAGTGTTCGTACTACTTGGGGCATGTGTTCGGAACTTCGAGGGCGGTACAGATCTGCCAGTGGAGGTAGCTACATACCCTGTCGTGTCTTTTCAAGTATTCTGTCTTTGCTAGGATTGGACAAGCGGAGACAATATGATCTATGGTTTCTAAGTGTTCGTGACAAATGCGGCATTTATCATCTTGGGAAATTTTGAGAACCGCTTTATCATAATGTCGTGTTCTCAACGCCTGATCTTGGGCAGCTATTACGAGTGCTTCCGATTCTGACTTCATTCTTAGCTTTGTCCATTCCTTTCAAATATTGTCTGTGGAGTTGTTTGTCTCTCCACGATTTCTTTAACATTTTTTGTGTCTCAAATTTCATGTTAAGTAGCATCAGAAGTTCAGCGTCTCTGTCATTCTGGGTGTCTTGCATATTCTTGTTCGCAATGTTCTTGCTACACTTACAATGCCTCTGTTTCCCATTCTTCGGTCAGATTTCATGACCTGCCTCATTAGTGGGAAATCCCAGTTATTGCATTGTGCCAGGAGGCTTCAATTTGTCTCAGGCCTCTTCCTCCTTCCTTGCGTGACACAAAGTCTATGTACATCAGCCCGGGGGTGGGCAACATGATGCATTGAAAGCAGTTTTCTGGTTTTTCGATCCATGATGCGAATTTCCTGTTCAGTCCAGTCTACTAGTCCGAAACTGTATTCGGGTACAGGCACCGCCAAACTACCTATTACTGATATTTTATTCCTTGAGTTCAGAGTGGACTGCAGACAAGTCTCACTCTTCTATAATACTCCTTGCAAATTCTCTCCTTCATTGTGTCGTTCGAGATGGTCTCACATTCTTCAATGCCCAGATATTTGTAAATTTTACCTGGCTCAAGATCTTGAATCACAGTGTGTCTATCAACTTCAATGTTCTCTGACGTGGTCATTTTGCCTCTTTTTAAGTTGACTTTTGCACACTTGTCAAGATCAAACTTCATTCAGATGTCATTGCTAAAATCATTGATGACAGACAGAATTTGGGAGAGAATTGCTTCATTTTTAGCAAACACTTTAAGATCATCCATGTAAAATAAATGTGGTACAGGCCTTTCATCGCCATGGAGCTTGTAACCAAAGTCAGTGTGAAACAGCTGTCTCGATAGAGGGCTCAGACTAATGCAAAACAGCAGAGGGGATAGTGAATCTCCTTGAAAATTATTATTATTATTATTATTATTATTATTATTATTATTATTAACAAAATAGGGAACCGTTTAAATTGACTGCCCAACTTAGGGCAGAAAAGAACAATATACATATCAATATTTTGTTTATTTTATTATTATAATTACGGGGAACTAATCAAACCGTGTCAATATTAAATTAAGAAAATGTAATATTTTTAATTATCATTTTATTCTGTTTTCCAGTTCTTTGAAACTAATCTCAAAAATATGTAAATATTCTTAATTAATCCCATAAGCTAATTTACTTTCTCGCCCTTTTATCGCATAGATGAGAAAGTATCATAATAGTGCACCGGAAAACGGCGACTTATCGACATAAAAATGTATTGCAGAGGCCTACTGAAGAGGATAAATCTTGTTGCAATAGAGGTTAAATTACTTCCTCTAATACTTTGCGAAGTCAGAATCCATTTTTTTGGTCCTTGATACCGAAAAATCGATGGACGGCAAAACGTCTTGTCGTCTGTCTGTCCGTAGGTCTGTCTTTGGTCAACGCCAGGGCTAAAACATTTCAGCCGATTTTCTTCAAAATTTATTTTCCACGATCATCTAAACGAACTCGATGCCCTGTAAATTTGAAATGGATATTTTGACTTTGAACGTCCCAGAATTTTCGAAAATTGCGTGTTGGAAATAATAGGAGAAAGAAATATATTTTTAAGTGCCGGCTCAAGTGAGTACGGTTGAGCGACTGCGTGGTGTAGTGGTAAAGAGCATGGCGAGTTAACTCGAAGGTCCTGAGTTAGAGTGTCGCCGCGGAAAAAAAGATGCTGGCTGGAAATATGTGTATGGGTAAATATGTATCGTTTTGTAGGATAATATCGCAAAGCCGTTACAAACAATACGAGAAATTATGTGCTATTCTAGCACTACTAGTTTTTATTTAATTCTAATACATTGTTGTCAACAGTTCACCTCAGCCAAACTGTATTCAGTTCTGTGTTCTGTATCAGCTCAAGAGGTCAAATTTAATTTGACGAAATGTCGGAAAAAGAAAATATTTAACGTTGTTAGCGTCACGTTACAAAACATTTATCGTTGTTAAATAATGTCACCTTGTAATTGATAACAATATAATACATCCTTGTTAATATAAACTAGTCTTATTTAACTTGATAATCGAACAAAGAAGTACACCCGTGTAATTCAATCGCATAGAACATCAAGTAATTAGTCATTTCACATACAGTTGCAGATTCTACAAGCTCTGAGCAACTGGGGAGCTGGGGAACAGGGAAGCGTCGAACCAACAAAAATGTAATAGATTGGTCAAGAAGATTTTTTCCTATAGATTACGGTGTGAGAAACGTTTCTTTGAGGCAATTGTCCTCAAAATTTTAGTTTATAAGGCTTTATAATGCTACGTTGAGGAGTTATTTAACGGTATACTTTCAAAAATTCTGACATGTGTTGCTGGTTGCATTTTTCATGAATTTTTTTTAAACAATCCTTCATATTTTCAAAGTCAAAGTGCCAATCGTCACGTCTCCATGAAATTCTCTTTCTTTAGAGACCTCATTTATAAAGGTTGGTTAAGTGTGAGAGCCGCAAAGGTATACTACTGAAATAATGTAGGAGACGATTACATCTGAATAATGAGTGTTTTATAAACAGTATATTTGTCTTTTTCATCTCCTCTGTATAATTTACAACTTTAATAAACAAAATCCTCAACGTTGTATATACAATAGAAAGTTCCAAGTTTTTCTTATGTAAGTAATTAAACACGTTTAAAATAACAGTTGTATCGCCACTTTTGTCTGTTTTTGTCGGAATGTTTTGCAATCTCAGATGTTGACGGTGACAAAAACGTGTATTTAGTCATTGCACATATGTATTACATAGAATTCCGGCAATCATGTCCCGTACATTGTACACAATCTTAATCCACCTGTCTTGAGAATGCAATGCAAAGTCACATTCATTTACGTTCATTAATTTTGCACAACTAAACAGTTTCGCTTCACAATAAGCAAACACATTATGCGTTCTGCCATTATAATCACTGCAACTAATCCCTAATTAGTACGTAGCTACGTTTTCACTTTTATTTCATGTAACACAATTTAAAGTAAATCTACACTCATTTCAGTTGTTTACATTCATTTTCTGCTGCACATTACAGACATTTACTTGAACTTCACAAAACTTTTTCGTAACTCGTGTACTTAAAAGTTCGAGGAGAATGTTTATTGCAGACTTGCGGCCAATCAATGACTGTTAATCCACGTGAATTTGTTTACAACTACTTGATTCTCTCACTGGATAAAGAGTAGTGAATACCGATTTCATTTTCAACAATCACTTGCTGTAAATAAATTTAGTGCTCGAGAAAAGGAAGAGTCAGTAGAGGAGCAGAGATTGTATAGAGCCAATACCATTTATATAACAGGCCTTGGTGCTGGAGGACACCTTTGTTTTTGACGTTACGTCTAGAAGGATTAGATTCTTCCATCTTAGATTTATGCTTTCTGTTTACACAGTTGTTTGCGCCGACCAAAGAAGTTTATTTGAATCATAAAATCAAGATTCGATTTTACAGCAACAACTAGAAGTATGAACAGTTTCTGTACACCGATAACTATTTTTTATGCATGCAGTACAACTGTTTATGGTCCATGGTTTACAAGTACCGTGTACCTAATTGTAGAAGGAATTACGATGGAAACGGATCACATGTTTCCATCTGTCAATTTCCCAAAGACAATACCCTTAGAAAACTGCTAGATCTACAACAGCTCATACTTTCTGGCATATTTCTTCAAATTTCGAAAATTCAGAGAGTTCAACGACAATGATGCCCGCACCATTCATTTAGGTGCCCCTTGTTCTACCTATGGACAAATTTAAAGAAAAAAAAGTGGAGATGTTTTGAGAAAATAATTTGTTTTAGAAATTGCAAGGGTACCTCCTGATAAGATAAAAAGTTTTCCTAAACCAAATGATACATGAGTAATTACCCTATAAATCTAACAGAAAAATATAATTTTTGAAAAGTTTTTTACCCCCTTCCCAACGCCCACACCCATTTACAGCCAAAACCGTGATTTTTTTATTTTAATATTTTTCGTCACCTTAACACATTATCTGATTGACAAAATGAAAAATAAGAAAATAATTGTATTATCAGAACCACATTTTTCATATTTTCTTAGCGCCAAATTCAAAAGCAAAAAATGTAAAAAAGTAGCAAAAAATAATTTTTACTGTGTCTTAGAACACTAGACCAGGTTTGAAAAAAATATAGAAAGTTCCTCTCAAAACACAAATTGCTGTGAATTTTTTAAAGATTTGTTTGACTGCTGGGCAGTAGTTAAAAAATAAAAGTACGAGATGTCACAGGATTTAATACGCCAAGACCTGTATAAATTGTGACAATAAACAACAAGGCCTGTATTATAAACGGTTCCTCCGCGGGTTTGGCCGTGTTTTTTGTTAATAAATTAAATAATAACAATAATACTACTCTTATTCGGCCTAAATAGGCGTGCCACTGTAAACCATTCTCTTAATAATAAATGATAATAAAAATAATAATATGAACGAGAACGATAATAATTGTATCTTTCCTTGCCACCCATTGGGCAGCCACTGTAAACAAATTCACGTGGTGGAATGTTTATTTTTTATAATAAAAATGATATCTAATTCACGTGTATCAGCGTGCCTCTGAATACACGAGCATGGGCCCAAAACACTTTAAACCGTTTCAGAAAATTTGTAAGATCGTGGGAACGGCAAAACCGCCTTAACAGGTACGGTGATTATCTCTACTGTGGGATACTACTGCAAATGATAACACGTAACTATCAATTTCGAAGCCACCATCAACGACGCGCTGATTTATTTAATTTCTGTTTTTCTGAAAGTAATCCCCTTCGTCAACTAACTTTATTTGTGAACTATCCAATGAGATATTTAATACATACACCAACGCCATACACCAAAAAAGCGTTGCATACACCAAAGAAACAAAAAACATAATAATAACAATAACATAAAATATTACTCTCGCACACACACTCAACATTTCAATACTACATTCATTCTGCGCGCATGATTTTTTTTTCAGCATGGCCATTCAAAGTCACCATTTTCAAAAAGAAATACTTTTCTACTTTTGAATGAAAATTTTAACAAGCGTGACCTTGCTATGTCCGTGCGTTCACTCAGTTGAATCAAAGAAAGTTAATTCACTTCCCTGCAGATTCTTCAACGCAGGAAATTCCGCTGCCAATCACACTCCATTTTCTCCCACTCCTGCCGGAGATGTGCATTTCATATCACCAGCTCACACCATAGCTTGATATAACATTTCCCGTTCGAATCCCGATACTCATATTCGAACTACGAAACTGTTTATCATTTTTCACGCAAACACGATGCGTCCTGTAACAAAAATTACTCCTCATCTGACACGAACCATGGTACGTTCCCCACGAAAACTCTTTCTCGTCACAGTCTGGTAAACTGTATTCACCACGAAAACTTTTTGAACAAAAAACTGTCTGTCCCGGGTTTTCTTTGACGCATTGTTTCAACACAAAAATCACGTTTTCTAACTTCGTTCGCTTATTTACTCACGTCCGGTTCTTAAAGAATTCATCCGCAAAATTGGAAAGAAAGTTCCATTTTCTTAAAAGCCTTAAAGCTGTCTCTATTTTATTATTGTCCCTATCATCCACATTGCTTGTTACAGTCAACTGTTTATTGACGTCATTTTGTGCTATTGAGATTTTCCAAATTCCATGCTGTTCTACCATTGTAGTTCTAGTTTGCACCTCACTTAAAATAAACTATTTTATTTGTTTACGTTGGCTGGCTCGGAGTATCCTAAATTACGTGATATTTGCGTCATAATATACACAGTTCCGACGCCATTTCACTGTCTTTTGTCACTGCAACAATACCATAGCTTCCATTTATGGAAATTATGTTCGTAAATATGTGTTTCTTAATTGAACCACATGTGAACTGTCGCAGTATTTCAGTTTCGGTCACTCGCTCATTCAAAGCTCCGCGATAAGCATAGTTTCCCCAGGCGGATGACCCGATACCGAGTTTCTCTGCCTTCTACGCATAACGTCACGAGAGAGCTCCAAGACCTGTAATATTAGGTATTGAATGAGCGCGAACCCGGAAGCATTACTTTCTTCTAAACCCACAACATCTTCCCAGGATAACGAACATAAAAATAAACCACAACTGCGTTATCTCAAAGAAGTGGTGCTCCATTCGTAACGAACTCAAAAATACTCACAGCCATCACCTCCGCACCGCCTGCAAGCCAACAACCCTGAGACGCCGCGTCGCCGACGTTTGTGGCGGCTGGCGGAAGCTCGTTAGGGGCGAGTCAGTGCACCACGCAAAATTGGGCATTGAGCCCCGCCCGTGCCCTGGCCACGTAGCGCCTGACGCGATATCGCGGCCCCGAGCGGGGGAGAATATATTGAGTGTGTTTCGTATATTGAGTTGGTAACAGTCTTCTTTGTACAGTCCATAATTTGCTCGAAAAATATTCATTTTAAGTGGAAAATTAATACTAATGAAAAATATATTACAAGACAATTGAATAAATCCAGTTAAGTAAAAGGTAACTTTGTACAACTAGAAGAAATGGCCTTGAATTTGAAATTCACCAGCACAGTTAGTCGCTCGGAAACTAGCCACTACGAAGGTTTCCAAGAAACAAAATTTGCTGGTGAACTTCAAATTCAAGGCCGTTTTGTCTAGGTGTACAAAGTTACATTTTATTTAACCGGAATTATTCAATTATCTTGTAATATATTTTTCATTAGTATTAATTTTCCACATAAAATTAATGTTTTTTGAGCTATGAACTGTACAAACAAGACTGTTACCAACTGTATGTCCCGCAAGAGTGTATGTCACGCTCCCGAATGCGCCGCAATCGTGGGTATTTCCAATATAATTTCAGCTGCCGCTGCTTTGCACTTACCTAACGTCGCTGTTCTTTATCTTCACTCTTCAAGATTGTAAAACACAAATTTACAGCAAATAGAAAATACAGAGTGTCCCACCAACAATGGACCACCCCCATAACTTCTAAACGTTTCAGGATAGAAATGCAGTTTTCGCTAAAATGCGGAATCATGGGGCAAGTATTATGCCGCAAAGAAATTGTCTATAATATTTTTAATTTTCGAGAAATTTAATCATCTTTGATTTTTTAATGGAACTATACAACTTCTCACCAGCAACGGATAGATCATAAAAAGAGGAATAAAATGATCTATCACATGTTAGTATTTTGATAGTAATTTGAGTATAAAATTAGACTTTCCGATATGTGATTTTGAATATTTCGTGTAGCAGCCCTAGCAACTCTCGTCTTCGGGGAAGATGGCCTTTGCGGCGTCAAGTCTGTTGCGTGGAGAGAGTAGACTGAGAGGGATGTCAATGAGGGATAAGAGGGACATGAGGGCAATGAGGGATAAATTTCATTTTTAATTAAGATTAAGATTAATGAAAATAGCACATTTCCGTCTTCTGCAGTGGATTTTCAAGTTTGTGGGAACACGTGGCATTATGAAGTGAGAAACTTTCCAATCAGTATTAGCAGTATAACACTGATATATGTCAAGAGTATTTCATTCTTTTTATTTCTTTATTCTTTTGGTATGTATTTAAATAAAAAGTTTATCTACAGTAAATAATAAGGAAAAATGTCTACCTGTCTATGGTTTGATGAATTAAACGGAACATTACATTAAAAATCTTTAAGCATTTATTCCCTTCCTATCTTTTAAAATGGTAGCTTGTTTCTGCCGTAACACACTGAGCTCGATTCTTGTAAGTTTCAAAGATACCTTTATTATTATCGTCCTTTCGCTACAAATTATTTTTATTTTGCTATTATCGTTGCTTTGGAATTTCAGTAGAAGTAAAGAAGTTCAATTCAGATTAACAAATGGGATAAAATCTCTCATTCTTATCGTTAATATTGATGTTTGTCCATACGTTCTTCGAGTCAAGACCATGAATTTCTATACAAGTAGATACGCTTCTATCTTTCACGGCCACCCCTCTCGCACTCCTGTCTCCCCGAAATAGTCACGATGCCGCGAAGGCAACCTTCGCGAACGGCGAATGTTGCAAGGGCTGTTACAGGAAAGGTCCGTTTGCTTAAAAATTACATGTCAGAAAGTCTAATTTTATACTCAAATTACTATTAAAATATTAACATATGATACATCATTTTATTCCTCTTTTCATTATTCCTCATTTACATGATTTGCAGGCAAGAAAAATATATAGTTCTATTTAAAAGCAAAGATAATTAAATTTCTCAAAAAGGAAAAATATTATAGACAGTTTCTCTACATGTTACTTGCCCCATGATTACGCATTTTTAAGCGAAAACTGCATTTCGATCTTCTGAACCGTTTAGAAGTTATGTGGGTGGTACATAGTTGGTGGGACACCTGTATATTGTTAGTTTCTGGATTGCTAATCAATCGACAAATTGTTACCTGCTCGGCATTTGCGGATATCTTGCTCTGTATTCTTGAACTACTGTTTAATTATATCTAATACTTTCCACAAGATTTCGTCAATCTTCTAAGCACTTGAAAACATTACTACTGGGTATTTAAACAAGTATTTCACTTTAAATACTACGTATCACGACTTAATCGTCATACATCCATATCTTTTAAACTCTAGCCAGCTTCTCTCAATACAAACTTGACTGTATAGCAGATCTGCACAACGCCTGCTCCCGTGGGCATTCTGCACTTGCGAGCCGCTCGCCTGCCCGTGGCAGCGCCGAAAGTGCAAGTAGTGGGGAGTAGGAAGCTTTGCGGGGAGGGGAAAAGTCGGCGCGGCGCGTAGATTGAATGCCTGGGCGTCTAATACAATGATCCATGCTTCAAAATTATATGCCCATTTGTTTAAATGGATTATATCTAGTATTTCAAGTTAAGAGGGTCATAATTCACTGTTTACGTTCTGTGCACTGCTGTATATCCACCTTTGTATCCACCACTGTATGTATTTTCATTTTCTATTTTTTTTTTAAAGAAAATAACATGCTCATTGTGACTCTTAAGCATTATTTTAAAGCAATAGCTTTAAAATATATGCTTATATAAGAGAAAAATATTATTTAATTCTAACACAAAATTGCAATTTAATAATTGATTGTTCACCAGGAATGGTATAATCTCCAAATCATAAAAAAATGAACAAAATCATGAGAGCAATCTCTCACATCAAGATTGACATAAAAATAGAATATGTGGCAATTCCAAGAAGGGTAATGTTTAATAGCACATTTGTGACCATTTTCCCCATTATGAAACTGAATAAAAGAGATCAACGAGCAAACTTCTGTCACGATATGTCAGACAATCGGGACAATCATAAGATAATCATGGGTATTGGTTAAATAGAATGCAAAGGGCTTTATATTTTTATACGACCTCGTACACGACTCTACTCTCTTGTCAGAAATTAGAACAGAAAATAATCATGATTTTTTTTAAGAACGATATGTTTTTGCTTTGAGAGAACCGTCTTATTCAATTAAACATAGTTAATAAAAAATATTTTATTGCTGTCATCATCAAACAAAAACAATTCAGTATCACAATTTTGTGTTTAGCACAACACTAAATTTGTGATTACATCGTAGCAAAGCGAATTACATTATAAGCCCTACAAGCAATTATAATACTTGGTGTTGAAATCTAATATGTATAATTCGTTGTAGTTTCATATTTCGCCCTGTCATATATCGAAAACAAACATTTGCATTATAATACAAAAGACTATATTACTTGAACTGTATATGACCGTCATGTTCTTGCCGATTGCTCTTGAAATTTACGCGCTATCTTTCGAATTGCGCATTCTGATTGGTGGACCCCACTCCTAGATTGGGTCTCATCCCCACCATTCATCGATTTTTCATTTGCACCCGAGTTGCCCGCACGCAGCTCCTGAGGTCAGTGAAAGTGCAAAATGCTGTGCAGGTCTGCTCTATAGCAACATTACTCAATTGTTCGTTCTCTTACGAGTTGATACACTCGTACAAAGTTCAATTTTCATTTTGTAACAGCGAGGACGATAATCTCGATAAAATATACTCACCCGGAAAACGAGAGTAAGGGAGGCAAGAAATAAGAAAAACATAGTGATGTGTGGCGTACCGAAACCCTGTCTTAGTCATGAAAATATTTCGCGTAATTCTTACAGCGCATCAGTTATCGAAAGGAATTATTTTAGCCCCTTACCTTATCGCAAGTATATAAGTATCCAACTGTTGAGGCGGCAGATCCTGGTGGTCAGTTGGTGTCATGCGAAACTCCATGCGCAGTGCACGCGAAGTTGGTTTGGTTTGCGTGTACCTCAAATACATTAATAGATTATAGTTATGTGTCTGAAATTCGCCACATAATCTGCAGAATTGAAGCGGTTCAAGAAAATGCAAATAATTTCACATCGAAAGTGTGCGAATCAACAAGGTAATTTCTACTACGTTTGTGCAAGATTTGCACCTAAACTTCACAGGGAAAAAAATATATGAAATTACAAAACTTGCGTATTTTTATACTTTAGCTGTCGTGTTTGTGATCCGGACAAACCATGGGCTGCCCACCAGTGTTGTGTCACCTGTATAATGAATCTTAGGTTGTGGTTGTATGGAAAAATCAAATCACTGCTATTCGCTCTACCAATGTTGTCGAGAATACCAACAAATCATTTTAATACGAGAGAAATTTTCCGGGCTGATAGGCCATGGCTCAGTTGGCATTGAAGGACTAACGGGCGGCTGGCTGGCGACTGGCGCCAGTCGCCAGCCAGTCGCCGCCCCGGATACTGCGCCCGAGACCTTGCCGCCACTGAAGATGCCCACCGTAGTCGTGGACAAAACGTTTGGCCCTTCAATGCCAACTGGACCACGGCCTATGAGAACGGAAAATTTCTCTCGTCTTGACTCCGGCCGTGAAAGCCTACGATGCTATGTAAATCATTTTAATGTCTGCATATTACTGCACGAATATGCATACTCCATTTTTAACTTGTTCTTACCTCATATGAAGCATGGTCATACAATTTTGTAGTAATATAACCGGAGTGACAACGTGGAAATTAATAGCACAGTTATTATAACTCTGCCTCTCAAGCCCCTATGGTCACGATGGAATTTCACATGGCATTTCGCGTCTTTCTCGCTCGTGCCGCTAAATTTCGTATGATCGCAAACAGTGCTTGATACGGTCGCGATCAAGCGATATCTAGCGGCACGACTGACAAAGACGCGAAATACCGTGATATATTCCATCCACGGGCCTTGAAGGGCAAAGTTATAAAAATAGTTCAAAGTTGTGTGTGAGTTTCGAGGAGAATGCAATCTGTGGCAGTATAGTTTTTCTTCTCGAATGAAGTTACATTTCGATTAAAAAAAAATCCCCTTTAATCAATGACATGTGGTCACTGATCACACATTCGACGATGAGAAATCTTGCTACAATCAACGTAATTGCACTGCATTAAAATACGAATAATGTGATGGACTGTGTAATACATACCAACGATTCACTGTGTAATGAACGAAAGGTACACTCAACTTCATCTAGCGGCAGTGAAAGGAACTATGCACGTCTGGTGGTATTGCTTATTCAAGTATTATTGAAAACTGTAACCGAGACCATACCACTCCTGTGCCTTCAAATGGCAGTTGTAAGGGACTAGGACAATCTGATATTAACCGACCAAAATTATTTGCATATTTTCAAGACTGAACAATTTTTGAAATAGTGTCCAGACAAAAATGATTTTTAACATTATCACAGTGAAATTGAAAGAAATACAAATCAGAGATGTTGTAGATTCAGTATTTTTTTCCTGTTTATCCTCGAAATTAATTAAAATTCTGGTTCGTGTCTCAGAGATGACAAACAACGCTTTGTGTCCTTCTCCGTGATTTCAAGATGAATTCCGGCCCATGTAAGAACATTAATACTTTGAAGACACTCTGAAATTATTATTTTGGAGCTTCTTATTTTCGAACTTCCGAATACTGAAATTTAATATAAACAAGTTAAAATAAAAAAGTTCCAATCATAGACACAAGGTTTTAAGGTATGTATTGGATTCGACTGTGATTCCTCCATATTACGAGACTAATATTTCTGCATAACCCTCGCCCCTGATAGCCACACATACCCCTACCCCACCCCCTTCGAGTACCAGGCACTGCGTCTGGATGATTGCATCTCCGCAAGTCCTACCCCTGAATGTCAACCGTGCGTGCCAACCCGCAGTTAACGCACCCTTAGAACCAGATAACTTCGTAATGCAGCGCCGCCGTTTTCGGTCAAGGAAAAATGACGATTTCTCCGTGTCAATTATATGTAAATACTGTAACTTCGGAGGAAGCGCTTAATGCGCCTATGCAAATTATTTTGCGCAACGCCTGCAATATGACGAGATGTCACGCCACTCGTCACATTGCGATGGCGCACCGGCAAGCAGTGGGCCCGCGCATGGAAATACAATTTAGGCGGATGGATGATAGTGGTGATAATTTAACATAATAATATAATAATAGTTGTTTTTGCGTTACATTACATTCAATTTTCTATCTTTCTTTCTTTCTTTCTTTCTTTCTTTATTTATTTATTTATTTTTGTTATTTTATGATGTATGTGTCTTTTTCTCTTTTGTACTCAATTCCTATGTACAACAAACTCA
The DNA here is from genome assembly GCA_031308135.1 of Acheta domesticus. Lineage (NCBI taxonomy): Eukaryota > Metazoa > Arthropoda > Insecta > Orthoptera > Gryllidae > Acheta > Acheta domesticus. Next base: position 149,080,986 of record JAHLJT010009419.1, read on the forward strand.
ATACCTCTGTAGGTCCGTTTTTTAGTATTATTATTTAGCTATGTAAAAGGTAATAATGAAGAAAAAAATAATAATAATAATAACAATTTATTACATCAGCTCGCTCAATACAATTATATTGCTTTACTTCATTTACTTCAAGTAGTTCGTGTGCCAGTCTGAGAGATGCATGACACTAATCAAAAAATTAAACTACTCCGTAGTTTTCATAGCCCATCGCCGATCGGTAGTACAAAAATAATCTGGTTTTCCTAATGAAATTAATTTCTTTTAGAAGAGTTGGCTCAGGCACAGAAATAGACTTTTCGCTCTCCACACGCTCTCCACTCGACGCAGGCGCGCAAGAAGGGGAAGTTCTGGACGGCTTCACATCGAAAAGACTCTAGGATATCGGGCAAAACTAACAGCCTGAATTGCATGTAACCTAGACGAAAGAAATTCGACCACCTTTCTGAAATATAACATATGGACGAACTAAAGTAGACAATAAGATAAAGAGACATCGAAAACAAACTAAAAATCCTTCACTATAAAGTAGAAGCAATAGTTTCTAGGCCTAGAAGAATGAAAACCCCAAGACGGTATTCCATGTAGCGAAATGAGCTCCAAGTAGTGATTAAACGGTGGAAAGAATTCTAGAGGAGCCTAATACACTCCATCTCCTACAGAATGCCACAAACTTTCCCTTACAAGTTAGTTTGCTAATCTCTTAAACTCTTTAATGCTCTATGTTACATATTTGCAACATTTCTGGTCAACTCACATTTGCACCTTTAGCACGAATTTGCGAATTTTATTTCTTCAGTAGATGGCGACAACCTAAATAAAACATATAAGCAAATTTTTTTTTTCATTCCTGATTGCTAGATGTCATTTTAGTCGAAATGGCTAAGGCATGGTACACTCCTGACCGGGGCGTATTTATGACTTGGTTCCAATCTTTATCTAAAACCGTGCTTAGCTGCTACCATATATGCCTGTGGAAATCAGAAGGAGAGGCTGGGGTAAAGCAAACGGTGGTTGGTCCGCACCGAAGTTGACGGGGCATGTGCAGCTAAAGTGTAATGGATGTGACCCAATAATGACTCTGCCCGCACGGAAGCGACTACACTGGGCGAGCGCTATGCGCACAAAATTATTTTGGGCTTTAAATGGTTAGTCAGGGATAATTTTTCGGTCCACCGGGCCCCCAGCTGCTACAATTCGGCACCTGCAAGTCATTTTTTCACATTCTCAAAATTTTGGGGTCCCCTAAGAGCAGAATTGACTTAAGAAAGTTGTGGAAGGGTAAACCTGGGCATATATGCAAAGTTTCATTAGAAAATTTGGAGCTCATTTTCGCCGAGAAGTTCAGTGTTTGTTTCCGTGTTTCAATGTTTCTCAAAATACACAATTTGAAGTTTATTTTCAAAGAGATGTTCTGAGCTATTGATTTTTGGGATGCTTTAAATTAAGCCTCATCATTTTGAATTTTTCTCAAAAATAGCCCTAACCTTTTTTTTAAATTTTTCCTCCGATAGAGCAAAAGATGCATAAAGAAATGGCGTAGATCGCATTTTCGTTGCACGCCCTAAATTTGTGAAACTTGCAAATGTTTTAAAAAATTCGGCGTCTTCGTATAACTACAGAACTGAAGTAGAAGAATAGATTTCATTTTTCCTAATAAAATCTGTTCATCAAAACAGATCTTTAAATAAGATTGTGTTCAAGTTTTCAAAAATATGAGTAGTTTTTACTTAATTTTACGAGAAACAGGCAATTTTGAAACAATTTTTAACAATTATTTTCTCAAAATCTCCTTCACTTTTTCTTTCAATTTCTTTTCCTCGTATATACTAGAAAAGAACGGCAAAGAAATTCGAGCTGGTTCGATTTTCGGCACTCTCTCTGAATTTTTTGAAAATTGCTCAAAATTGCAAATTCGAATTTCCCGCGCTTCGTTTGAAGGGCTCTCAGCGCGGCAATACGGCAATTTAAAATTCTCAGAATTCTACTGTGTTGATTCTACTTGTGATGACATAATATTTTATGATAGAAAATAGATTTAAGGAAGGTAATAGATGTAACTCAAAACACAAATACACATCTTATTTTCAAAAAGGTTTTGATCGCTTATTACAATATTGAAAATTTGGAACTTTACTTCGATATAAGCAAGGCGAGTTTGTGTGGAATTATTTTTTCTTTACTGTACAATATGCCACAAATACTGTAAAAGTCAAATTTATTTCGGTTTGCTTCAAGAAGAACTGAAGAAGAAATGACTCTTGTTCTTAACTACTGAAATAATTGCGGATGTCCACCATACGCGCTTCGTTTTATTTGAACTGATTTTTACACAACAGACTTTGTTTCAGGCAAAACTCTATCTTCAATTTTCTGGTTTTGAAATGTTCACATTTTACAATGTTCGAAAATACGGAGTTGGCCGAAAATGGGACTAACACCAAATTTTTACCGTTCCTTGGTACATACAAGAAAAAAACTTAGAGAAAAAAATTAGAACAATTTTTGAGAAAATATTGTTTTAAAAATCTTAATTTGCCTATATTTTGCGCCAAATTACAAGAAACTACTCATATTTTCCAAACATTTCACATGATCTTACTTCAAGATCTGCCTTTAATCTGATCAGGAACAGATTTCATTAAGGAATAAAATCTCTATCTTCAATATTGCAATTGTAGCAAGACGTCTAAATAAAATAGCACTTTTGCAATTTTCGAAAATTCATGGATTTCAACGACGACGACGATGATTTGCACCATTCTCTTGAGCGTTCTTTGTGCCTGCCTTCCTGGTGCTCAGATGTGGCGGCCTCTTACCCCATCACTCCGTGGTCCAGGCGCGGCGAAGACAATTTATTTATTTATTTATTTACGTCAAAAACAGTTAAAAACTGCGTATGACGAGCTATGGGGAGAAGTGAATTTTGTGCACGTTTTCATAATTCTGTGGTCTCTATCCTAAACCATATTCTAGTCGAATTTTGAATACAGAAAAGAGAGATTTTTTTCGAGTTTTGTTGACAAAATATTCGCTCCTATATAATAAAATATATTTTCAAAGGTAAATTAGCTATAAATTCCTACCCTGAACCCTCATGTTCTTCATGAAAGAATAATACTTTTTGCCGCGATAATATGAAAAACGATAATTTGAATAACTATATTTCCCACTGAAATTCAGAAGACGTGCACAAATAATGAAGTTACATTTATGTCCAGAAGCAAAACAAGGGACCATCTCAGCATTTGCTCAAGGATCAGGGAAACTGGACGAAAAATCTGATCGAGATGGGGGCCATCAACCCAGAAACTGTGGTACAATACTTGTTACAGGTTCTTTAGAATTATACCGTCCAAATGATAAGTAATTACATTAACTATCATTGTTAAAATTAATTCTACTTTCCTTTTTGATGCTCGGTATAGTCTCGAATTGTATAGAAACAGTTACGCAGCAGAAAAGATTTTACTCGGGAATTAAACTTTTCTATTGAATTTAATCGTTTAATGTCTTCTGGCAAAGTGTTGTAGAGTAATGTACATGAATTGTATGTGAATTTTTTGTAGTGAGCCGTTGATACTGCCACCTGGTGAATATGATTACTACGTCGTGTGTTATACTTATAGACATCGGCGTTTGCTGAAAATATACTCCCGCCCTTAAGTAAGTCATTTTTGACAAAAACTACTGATTCGTAAATCAGGAGACAAGGTAATGGTAAAATTCCTAGATTAATAAAGAGAGACTTACAAGAATCACGTGGGTTGGATTTGCTTATTATTCGTACAATTCTTTTTTGTAATCTGAAAGTCTGTGAACTATAAGATGTGTTTCCCCAAAATATCTCAGGCGGGAGTGAACATTGGCAAAATATACACAACGAGCTGTTATGAAGGCTGACGGAATTTGACGTCACGTCGTTCACGATTCTCACACCTCTGACTCCAATGTCCTCCTGGCTCCGCGGGGCCCGTATATATTGGCCCTCGCTTGCCTGCGGCAGCACTTTTTGGAGATTGTGACGCCGAGATGTTAGCTTGCCGATGCAAGCCGCTAACCTTCGGGGTGGAGTAATGGTGGCTCGCCACATGAGCATAAGTATTAGTCCCTTCTCTCTCATGTAGAAGTCGCGCAGGATCTCGCGTTCTGCTGACCCCAGATGAGAGGAGCCCGCAATATGTTGGTGTCTATTGTGGTCTAATATGTGTCCCATCAGGACGTAAATGGTAACCCATTGTTGTCTGAATAAAAGTTGTAGTAAAAAAAGTAAAATCTGGTCCAATACGCAAACTTTCGTTGAAGAATTTGGAACCGATTGTGAGAAAATGTTGTTTCAACTTTTCTGAAAATGCAAAATTTGAAGCTCATTTTCACAGAAACGTATTTTCGGTGAAACTTTATAGAAAATCATTTGAAGAAATTCCACTCACAAATGCAATCAATAGATAAATAAACCGGAAGTATTTGTATGTGATTTTAGAATTTTCAACTTTTAAACACTTTTCCTGCTCCCTTATTCGATTACTAAAACGTTTCTCACCGTTTCTCAAATCAAGTGTTGGCTGTCTAGCCATCTTAATTAATCAACTCAATTTTTTCTACGTATAGAAGAAGAGACATAAAACAATGGCGCGGGTCTCAATTTCGTTGAACTTTCTGTATTTTCGAAAATTGCCAAATTAAAAATAATGCGGGAAAGAGTGTGCTGTTGTAGCACACTAGTTCTATACATCAAAAAATAATTTGCTCATTCCCCCACAATCGGAGTTTGTTCTCAGAAGTGTTATTTTATGATACCGAACAACATATAATAGTAAAATCGAAGAAAATCAGAAAGGAATCCCTCTGAATGTTCCCTCCGCGAGTCGTTAGATGGCGCGATTCTAATTGATTTGGATCTAGCGAAAGTAATACAGGTATTTAGTTCACCACATTGATTTTCGATTCTTCTCGAACAAAATATTTTTGAAAACATTTTTTTTTCTTGAAATAAAAATGGTAATAGTAGGAATGCCTCTTTGGAGGTAATACGATCAATATGTAAGAATTTTTAAAAAATAAAAATAGTAAACTCTTTAAGTAAAATTACAAATAAATGGTTGCTCTGTAGGAGGTGAGCATGGTTCTCTTGGTGCCCGCTTTCGATCCACCACCGCTTTCCGAACCTCTTAAACCGGGAACCAGTCCCACGCTTAATTCACAAACACGTGGTGTATCCAGAATCCCTGTTTTGTAAGTCCTTAATACCGAAAAACCAATTGAAAGCAAAACATCCGTCCGTCCGTCTGTGTGTTTTGAACGTCCGTGCGCCCGTCCATCTGCCCGGTGTGTGTGAACAACGCTAACGCCTAAACTATGCATACGATTTTTTTTCCAAATTGAAGAAATCCCTCCCAATCTGGCCTGAGTCAAAGCTCTGAGATTTTGAAAAATATTCCTTAATGTTTGGGGGTACTTTACATGAAGCCCCCCCGGAACATTTTCAAAACTTTCCCAAAAACGGCTCCATTTTTTCTTTGCATTTCTTGTAAGAATAGAGTCAAATACACTTATTAAAGTGGCATAGGTCCGACTTTCACGGTTAACTCTTAATTTTCGAAAATTGCAAAAGTTTGAATTTTATTCGGCGTCTTCCTCCAACTACAAAATTGCAGATAGAGATTTTTTCTTCAAATGAAATTTGAAATTTGCTCTCCATAGTGAGTTCTTTCTTTAAGATCATGTACATTTTTTGAAACTTTTAGTAGCTTTCGCGCATTATACAATTGCTAGCGACTGTCTATCTGGAGAGGAATTCTAGCGGGCAGTTGCTCTCACAGGTAGTTTTTCGTGGTTTCTATTTTTACCAGCCGAGTAGTACCCTATTACAGCCACCTACCTAAAGGTGACTCACAACACGACCACGCCAAAACAATTACATTTTACATTTTTTTTATTTTTATTGGTAATATAAGTTACATGGACCAGTACCTTCTACTTTTACATATGCATTCTTAGCGACTTAAATTAACTTAATACTAACTTAAATCTAAAACTAACTACACAGGGTAAGGCAGCTGATGAAGCCCCTTACTTTACGACTCGGACTAAATATCTAAAAAAGCTTGAATAGGGAACCTGTTTTTAATTCTAGTTCGGTAATCAGGGATTTCAGCGAGGTTGAAATGGGATAGTTGGTCATTTTGTTTGATGGAAAAGTAGAATTTGCTGGGGATCTTGGTAATGAATGAGATTATGTATGGAATATTTAATTCTTTGTGCAACTGAAGATTTGAAACGAACCATGGGGTTTGAGTTATTGTTCTGAGGTACTTCTTCTGGATGATTTGGATTTTGTTTAAGTTGGTTCCTGAGGCATTTAACCGGATGGGGCATGCGTATGTCATAGTAGGTCGTATAATATGTTTGTAGAGGGCTATTGCGTTGTTTAAAGATAGTTTACTTTTGTGATTAATGAGTGGTTTTAGTAGGAGGATCTTTACTTTTGCTTGATGCGTTACTGCATTTATATGTTCCTTCCAATAAAGCTTCGTATCAAGATTTAGACCTAGATATTTGATGTTTTGATTGGGTCGCCAAAACAGTTGTCGCGCCCAGAAACAGCAATCAATCAACCACCAAACGAAGTGACTCAGTGCATAGCGCACTGGATTCACAATCGGGAGATCTGGGTTCGATCCCCGGACTGGCCATTCTGACCGGGGTTTTCGTGGTTTCCCTTGGTCATAAGGCGAATGCTGGGATGATTGGTGGAAACGGCACGTCTATAATGGTCAGCGCATCACCAAATGACTAGCATGCCAGGGGTGGGCATTGGAAAACAAACAAATAAACAAACCATTCAATGAACCGAGCAGCACATCCAAACTTCTTCGAAATGGAAAGGGGAGTGGAGTGGAACCCTGTGTGGTTTACAACCCCACACTACTTTATGTTCTACCAGGTGGACAAGACCCCGGGGTGAGCACCTGGGCGCTAGCCTTTATCCTCACCCCCCGCCGACGCACAAGTACGCTGACAGGCCGGTAACCGGATCCGGACGGTACCCAGTTTACCCCGGGCAACCTCCCCATTCAATGCTTGGGTAGGGCCGTTCTGCCAGTTCAGAACTATTAGCTATCCGGGCTAGTACCGGAGTCAATGTTGCCAATGACAACGCGCCACTTACATGCGCCGGGACAAGTCCCTCGTAGTCTAAATTAGTTGTATACAATTAAACTATTGAACAAGTTTCAAGTTTTAACTTCCTTGGATACAAAATGTCATTCAGAGGAGAAATATCTGTGTAAAAAAAAGTGAAAGAGTTAATCGTATAAACCCAACAGTCATAGACAATGCCGAGTGTTAAGAGCCATCGACAACGCAGCTGAGAAGGATGGTCAAATGGCCACCATACCTTAAACTGTCATTTAGGTATAAACGCGCTAGTTGCTTCTTTATGCATTATGTAAACACCGCCATCTCTTATTTTTATTTTCACTGTTTTATCATACCACACGGTAAGCCTCTCGCTACAGTCACCTTCCCAAAATTTCAGAAACGGAATGGGGAGTGTGGGGCGCGCCTGCGTGAGGCCCACTGCGCCGGGGCAGTTGCAGTCCGGTTTGGCGTCTCGCCTCCGCGGGCGACAGGTGGCGCGCGCAGCCGCCGTGACGCCCCGGCGGAAGGCGGCGCTCTCTGCCCGCCGTGACGTCATCGAACGACACATGACTCCCGTAGCGTCCACCGTAAGTCAGAGATGCCCTTGATTAAGATTACGACCGGTCTGTATGCCTCTCCGCAATGTCACCTGTCCGTTCGGGAATTTGGTCGGACTCTCGTATACAGTTGGCCACGTCCCAATGCCTCATATTCTTTTTTTATTTCATATATTTTTTTATTTCTTATACATTTTTAATTCATGCATTTTACATTAATATCATCCTCAAATATTTTTTTTATTTTATATTTCTTTCTCTTCTTTAATTGCTCACTTCCTTCGCTTTCTCTCCTTATTTTGTGATAAGTGGTAATGTGATCGTATGTGTGCATTCGCTCAATTTTTTAAAGAAATTCCGTTACTTTCTGTAACTTTGTTCCCAGGTCTTTTAGGCATTTAACATGGAGCAATTATCCTTCAGTGTAGTCAGTGGTAAGTTACATCTTTGAATATAGACTTTTTTGTCATGTCATTCCTTTACATTTATATCGGTCAGGGGTTCATTTCATTGGTACCTTGCATCGTTTAACGATACTTTATACTACCATAAATGTGACTCTTTAGTGTGAGCATTCGCAGTTCAATATTTCCGACATGGTCATGGTAGTTCGAGGCACATCCAGAAACTAGGTTTCCTTATGTTGTCAACAGAAATAAAACACATTTTCATGGAAAAACTGTATTGTAGACTACATATTATGTAGCCTGTCCCCATTTTATTTAATTTATATGTAGATAAAGTTTAAATTAATTTAATTTAAATATGTGGCTATTCCGACTAAAATCTTATAGCCATGACAGGGCAAGGAAGAAACCTAATAACCATACTATTCGCGAATGAAGAAGTTATAATAGCAAAGGATGAACGCAGTTTACATAAGCACTGCTTGAATTAACAGAACATAACTGAAATAAATAACCGTTGTACATCCATTAGGAAAACAAAAGCCATGGACTTTGAAGCAACGAAAACGTTTAGAGCTAAATTAGTTGTATACAACTAACTTATTGAGCAAATTTCAACTTCCTTGGATACAAAATGTCATAAAGAGGAGAAATATTTGTGTAAAAAAAAGGGAAAGAGTTAATCGTATAAACCGAACAGTCATAGACAATTCCGAGTGTTAAGAGCCATCGACAACGCAGCTGAAAAGGGTAGTCAAATGGCCACCGCACCATCAACTGTATGTATAAATGGTCTAGTTGCTTCTTTATGCATTATCTAAACACTGCCATCTCATAATTGTATTTTCACTGTTTTATCATACCACACAGTAAGCCTCTCGCTACAGTCACCTTCCCAAAATTTCAGAGCACCCGCGCAGACTATATCAAAATAGAAAAGTGAGTTAGGGCGTTGGATCGCCCAAGCAAGATAACATATCGTGGGTAAGTTATAAAACTAAGTCTTGATATTCAACACCATGTTCTCACGATTTAATCCGCTTCGTTCTCAAGGCGGCTTTATGCAATATTTGCCCTTGGTTTATCTCTCTCCATTCACGATCTCGTTCTACCACACATCTCGAACCAAACTGTTGGTGAGGTAATCGTACAAAACTCCCCATTTTATTTTAATGAATGCATAATATTATAATATTGCAAACTGTATCCTACTAATTCTTCAGCCATCGCGTGAAACACTTCAGAAATGAAGCGAGAGACTTGCGATTTTGCACGATTCCAAAAATTACAATATTCGAATGTTCACAGGATTTTAATAAAAATAGGACTTACACCATATTGATACACTTTGCACTTCTTGAAAAATATTTTTAAAACGCGAAATCATAGTGGCAACGAATCCAATGCGAACGACAAATCTATACCTACATCACTGCTGTAAAAAAAACTCCCCACTAATCCCGAAACCAAGAAATGTAAGGTACGCAAGGTTCCATACGTTCCTGAAGTTCTGGCTAGTATAGAATTATCAAATTGTTGCTCTTTAATTACAACGAATTAAGAATTGAGAATCACACAAAAATACTATTTTCACATTTTTAGGGCTACATTTCAGAAGTCATCAAATTTCGTTGAACAAGATGCCAAAATTCGGGAATCCACTGAGGTAATCATAATACTGGAAAATTCTAACAATTCATCATTAAATTCGACTGCTGAAAATAATCTCATTTGCGAAGTCAATGAGCGCCGTACTCGTGCCTCAAATGTGATTTCTTTAAACAAATTGAGCCTCGTGCAACTAATGAGCTAGATAGCTTGAAATCGAAACTTCCCCTCTTTCTTCCCTCCAAGTCTCCAGTGAGAATAGGGGAGAAATGATCAGCTCCAACCATCAACGTCCTTCTCTAGCTGAAAATTCTTGGGGTCTTTGTTAAAAATGACATTACACCAAGGCTACAAAACCGTATCGAACTTTTGAAAATTGAAATTGATCATAGAGCTAAAAATTGTGAAAAACAATTGATTATTAAATACACGAAAATTATTCCAATGACTGTTACCAAGCATAAAACCTAAACAAGGGATTCACAAAACATTTTAAGAAATTGCAAGTATATTTTCAAAATACGGACTAAAATATCTGAACTGAGGACTGCGAACTAAAATTCCTCAACTGCAACAATCTATTCAGTCGTCTTCCATTTGCTACGATGTCATCATGAAGATTGTAACAGGACTTAAATGTGTCTCTTCTGATGATGAACCTCAGTTGAAGGATTTTACAGTATTTCGACGAGGTTATTACGCCTTTCTTGTACTCACAGACGTAAACGAGGTGTTCCTATTGCCATCATGTTAACTGAGAATTGAGCTACTTTACAGTGAGGTGACAAAAGTCATGAGTAAGATCTAATATCGAGTCTGACCTCAATTTACCCGGCGAAGTGCAGCAACTCGATTATGGACTCAACAATATTGAGTCATGCTGCCTCTATAGCCATCCATAATTGCGAAATCGTTGTTGGTGCAGGATTTTGTTCGCGAACTAACCTATCTATTATTTCCTATAAATGATTGATGGAATTCATGTTGGGCGATCTGAGGTTCCAAATCTTTCGCTCCAATAGTCTATAAATTTCCTTCTCATAAAATTGAAACGCAATTGCTGACACCTGTTAAGATTTAATGAAAAAAAAATATCCGTAATTGCATTCCTGCATCTTTTAAGTCTCTCTTAAGATTCGTACAACGTGCCCGTAGGGGCTCTCTAGGCAGAAAATGGCAAACCCACGTTGTCAATAAGGCTCTGAAAACCTTGGGCCCCATACTTTGTAAAACTTCAAAATTTCGCTCTGTCAACTCGTTAAAATTACTTTATAATTCCTTACTTAGACCTATACTTGAATGTACCATTGTAGTTTGGTCTCATACTCTTAAGTCAATAAATAGACTGGAAATATTTCAGCACAGGTTGTTGCGAAGTTTGGATTCCCGTAATAATCGCCCTATTTTAAGATTCTGTCACGATTACTCTGTTATTACAAAATGTTTGTAATTCCAAATCTTGGCGAGAGAAGAGTAAAGTGATATTTTATCGTTTACACAAAATTGTATCGGGTGATATTAACTGTACTGACTTCAACTTTGGTCTCGTGGTCTCGTATCTCGTGGTGGTTCCTCGAAGGATCACTAGAAGCCAACAAACTTTCTTTGTTGTGGCACAACTGACTATTTTGTAAATGACATTTTGAATATATAAGCTTCTACAGCAAACAAGCACTGTAACGAGATTGATTACACAGGTATACAAAATAAAGTTGTCAGACCCAAGGACTTGACACATGTTTCTCGATGTATGTCGACTCGCATGTCGAATCTGAAACCAGAATTGCGCCAGCACCCTCCAGGTTTTCGCGAAAAAAAAGGAAGGTGGTGACGCGATTCTGGCTTCGGTTTCGGATTCAGCTCGCCGACATACATGTAGAAACATCTGTCATGTCTTGGGTCTGACAACTTTGATATTCTGTTGAGGTTATGTCACAAGAAACCAAAATCTAGTATTTGCATGTGCTTTTCGCGATTAAAAGAACTGGAGGGCAGTGGCGCAATTCTGGCTTCTTCGGATTCCGGTTCAGCGCGTCGGCAACATAGAGGAACATGTGTCAAACCTTTGGGTCTCACAACGTTTTACTTTTCTCGCCTTACGAAGGAACTTCGTAAGAAGAGAAAGTTATGAAATCGAGGCCAGAAAAACTATTATTACCGGCTCTGGTAACGAAAAAGTGGATAAATTCTGTTATTAAATTTGGGAGGAAAAATCTTTTAAAACGTGGTGTAGCCAGAATCAATTTTTTGGGGGTTTTGATACCTAAAATCGATTGATGGCAAAACGTCTGTCTGTCCGTCAGTCAGTGTTAAATTTGTATGCCTGTGTTTCTCTTCATGCTTTTCTAAAACCATTAATAATCTGGTATTAAATCACTGCCTTGATATTGCTATTTCCTACGTGTTTTAGCTGAATAATTATTTTGCATTAATTTTATTATTTTTTCCTTTTCGCACTTACTAAAATAAGAAGAGAAATTTGTAAACCGTGCGTCGGAAGAGGGCGAATTTTCGACATAAAAACTTATTTCCGAGTTCCTAGTAACGAAAAAGTAGATAAATCCAGTTGCTAAATTTAGAAAAAAAATCCTCTAACGTGTTGTAGCCAGATATATGTTTTGTGCGACCTTTATACAGAAAAATCGATTGACGGCAAACGTCCTCTGACCTTCTGTTTGTCTGTAAATCTGTCCGTCCGTGTACACAACACTAGGGCATAAAGCGTTCAACTTTGTCTTCTCCACAATTGATATTCCCCCACGATCGTGGTGGTCGCGGCCCTGGCCTTTGAAACGATATTTTAATTTTGGGGGATATCACATGAAGCCCCTCAGATATTTTCAAAATTTTCAAAAAAATTGCTCCATTTTTTTAAATTCAATTTGATTGTTGAAGGACGTTTAAGAGAAGAGTGGGCAGATCCCTGATTTTCGAAAATTACAAAAATTCAAAATTCTCTGGGCGTCTATCTACAACTAAATATTGAAGATAGAGATTTTTTCCTTAAATCATCTGTTCCTTAAAGACATATCTAAAATAAGGTCATGTTTAACTTTTCAAAAATATGAGTAGTTTTCGTGTAATTTTGCTCGAAATAGGGGCAATTTTAATTTTTTTCTCAAAAAACCACTCCAATTTTTTCTTTAAAATTTCTCCATATGTTAATAAGGGACGGTAAAAATACGGTGTTGTTCCCATTTTCGGCAATTTTTGTTTGTTTCTTTTTTTTGCAAAAAAAACTACAATATTAAAGATGGAATTTTCCCTTAGACATAGTGTGTTTCAAACAAAATTAGTCATTTAAAAATGGGGGCGTTAACACTGTTTAAAAAAATAGTGGTTTTCGGACATTTCTGCTTAAAATTAATGAAAATATATACACGTGTCCC
>JAHLJT010009419.1:149095095-149113016 GCA_031308135.1 Acheta domesticus
AGAAAAACATCAAGTTTGGTAGAACAATACATTTAGGACTCCACTCCTCGAAAAATGCATTGTAGTTTCCTTTTTTGTCCCATAAATAACGACCCCCAAACATTACACCGCAACCTTCAATAAATAAGTGTGGTTGGCACACTTTTTTTTTATATCGTTTCATCAAAAGACACACTCTGAATTCAATTTCCCATGGTAAATAAGTGAGAAACTTTTAATAATATTCAAGAAAAAATTCATTACTTACAAGTATATTTGGCACATCAACAACTTCTTCTAAATATTTGAATTTGCCATCCCTGCAAACATACAAAATATGGCTTCTGGTTACAAACACACTTTTCTAAAGAATGGTACATTTTTTAACTAGAAGGCGTAGTTTTCGTCTCTTTTTTATTTGGATAGAAAGATGAAATTTTTGTTTTTAATTATGTTATATTTGTGATCGTTTGTTAAATGTTTGGGATTAAAATATGTGTTGATCATAGACAGTCAATTCCAAATAAATGTTTTATTAATGACACAAAGTTTCTCAGTTGGATTTATTTGCTTCGTCGGCTGCAACACATCTTAACATCATGACAATATCAACAATAATTTTTTTATTAATATTGAATCACAAGCTGTAGTAAATTTCAACGTTGATATTATATGACGTTAAGATAAGTGTAGCATCTGACGAAGCAGACAAATCCGCCTTAGAAACGTTGGGTCATTTAATAAAACACTTATTTGGAATTGGCTGTCTATATTGAAGACCTTGGGGCAATAACATGCTACGCCACATTTCTATTGAAATTGAGATATTAATGTATTTACACGCCCCATAGATGTATCTAGAAGTTGGGTTATTATTTTAAAGATTCGCCGCAAGATGGCAGTGTAATTCATAAATTGATGTTCTTTATCCTAATGTGTAGAATGCAATATATAAATCTTTACTCAAAACTTACGTCTAGTGGCATAGCATGTTATTTCCCCGAAGTCTTCAATTAATAGATATTTAATCCAAAACTTCGTTTTTATTATCTATATGATCAAAACCTACGAATCTGAGGGGCGTTTTGCAGAGATTCCGTGGAAAAGTGGAGACGCGCGAGGCGCAACGGGGGCGGACGCCGCTGGGGACCAAGCGGCGCGGGTGGTGATTTGTGGGCCGCTTGTGTATTTGTTCGCGTCTGGGGCTCAGCCGGAGAGGCGCTCTGTTATTCCGGGCTATTTGTTATCATTGATCGCCGTCCACTGGCCACGGCTGGGAGCTCTTGGACCCCTACCCTGCCCTGCCCTGCCCTCTCGCGGCGTGGCTTTGACCTCGCCCTGGGAAGCCAAAGGCCTCCAGCTTTGGGAGTAGCTAAAACATGGTCCGCGTTATGCAAGAGGTCTCGGAGACGGGTGAAGTGTTGCATCTGGCGGGATGTACCCTGAGGAGTACACGTACCTTCTATAGTATTTTCATGCCCTCAAGGTAAATAGAAAGGAATTTTTTTACAGTCGTATTCGCCGTGGTGTCGTCATGTGCCTCATCGACGTCATCTCTTCCGTTGGCGTCTTCTTCTAGTCCGTCGCCTTTTCCGTCTTCTTCTCAGTATTCTTATCTCTCGTCTTCTCCGTCTTCGTATTCTTATTCGTCTTCTCCTTCGTCTTCTAGTCCGTCATCGTCGTCTTCTATTCCGTCATATTCTACTCCGTCGTGTCCTTACTCTCCGCTCTTTTCTCTCTGTCATCTTCTACTCCGCACTATTCTTCCCAGTAGTCTTTTTTTCCGTCGTCTTCTTCCTCGGCGTCTTCATTCTCATTCTCTTCTTCTCAGTTGTCTTCTTCTGTCTTCTCCGTCGCCTACTAATCCTTCTCTTATGTGTCCTTCTATTCCGTCTTCTAATCCGTCGTGTTCTTCTCCATAATTTTCCAATCTGTCTCCTCCTTCGTCATCTTCTACGTCATCTTCTTCACCGTAATCACTTTCCCCGTCTCCCTTTCCGCCGTCTTCTTTTCCGCCACAACAGCTAAGCCAGTTCTGGAGGCATGTGCACAGCACATTTAATCACGCGTCATTCGTTTCGAAGTGGATGCTGTGACGATTTAAGGAAAGCTCACAGGAATCTGTTGTAGAGTGACTAATTCGAGTACTATTGAGTTGCTGAAGAAGCTTCTATCTTTGCACTAGGATCACTTTGGAATTATTGCTCATTACAGAATTCGTTTTCGCAACTTTCCACTTAATGTTGGGGATACAGTAAGCGAATAATATATTCAACAGTAATGTTTACTTTTTAAAATATGATTTGACATTAATTAATAATATTCATAAGAAATTAATCATTCCCCAAGGAGTACAGCTGTTATCCAAGAGATGACGCATTTCCCTTGAAATCTCCAAGTCGATTTTCCACATTACATAAATTTCTCTGTACTACGTATATTACTCCGTACATACGTACGTATACGAGAAAGTAAATTAGTGATGATACAGAATGGGCGCCTAAATTGTTCGGCCGATTTTCTCCAAAATTGATATTTCCTGATTGATGTACATGAGCCCATGGATATTTTTGAAACGGATATTTTTATTTTAGGGTGTACTTTACACGAAGTCTCAAAAACATTTTCAAACGTTTCTCAAAAATGGCTGCAAATTTTTTTATTAAAATTTTTCCTTGGAAAAGTCGCTTAAAATAACGGTATGTCTCATTTACGTTGAGATCCCTGATTTTTCGGAAACTGCATATGTTACAATTTTTTTGGCATCTTCCTTTACCAAAAATATTGAAAATAGAGATTTTTGCTTATGAAATATCTAATATAGCTTAATAAAATCTTGAGGTCTTAATGAGAATTAGATTCCTCTTTTGTACCATACCTCTTTTCGAAAAAAAATTAAAATAATTTTGACTCATATTTGAGAAAATTTTCAAAATGTCCTATGGAATGGGTAAAATTACCACAAAGATTGACAAATTCGTTTCATAATTACAATGTCAGGCTAGATTGGTTTATCTGCTAATGTTGTTTACAGACGAACATAAAGACATACACGAGAAAGTAAAATATTTTTTTCTCAGATTATCTTTTTTCTCTTGCCACCCCTACTTTTCAATGATCACAAGCGATTTTATTCTAGTCTTCAGAGGTATTTATGTTAAAAGAATATCAGAAATTTTTAACGGAAAATGTATGTAATTGAGATCAAACAGATCACCTTATAATCACATATTTCTACAACGTCATACTACAACCTGTAATTGGAAAATTTCCGGAGAGATCGAGATCGAGGCACAAAACTGCAGATCACTGTATATTTTTCAACACAAATCACCCCTTGCGCAGGAGCGGAGATGTAGAATGAGAACGGCGCACATCCCCGTCGAGGAGTAATGGAATACTGTGACTTGAGAATTCCTTTTGTCGCAAACCTCAATCTAAATAAAATTCCACCTCTCTAGGGAACGTGCTCCTGTAATGACCGATCTCGCGACTATAATAAGCAGCTCCATAGCGTAATTTTTTTCAGTCCCTTCCATTAAGTGGCAGGACTCACCGCGTCATCAACCAGTAACACTCTGGTCGGGTCGGGTTTAATTCATCGCCGTTTTATCCGCGTTCAGTTTTCGATTCTACTTATGTATCCGTGGCCTGGAAAAGGTTTCTCGAAAAGGTTTCTGGAGAGCACAAATCGCGGTAAGAAAGATGATGTTAAACTTAAACTCCATCAGCACATGTATTGTCATGTTATTGGTAGGGTTTACGAAATTTATTAATGCAGCTTTGTACCCTCTAACACTTCAGCTAACATTTGATAAACTTCGAATCAAACGAAGAACCTGAGTTGAAGTAATAAGTCATCAGAATGGCACATACTTTCCCGAAATAATCCTTTTCCTAATCCTTTTCCTAACTTTTCGGTTTTGTAACATCATCTTATTTTAATTTTGTTTTTTATTACTTAGAAGAATTATGTATGTTTTGTGTATATTCTTATTTCTTTGCACTGCCACTGATAATGAGGAAAAATTATTCCCGGAACATGCCTGGCTATTGTTTTGAAATTAAATAACAGTTAAATTAATTGTGGTTGATACTCCATTATCCTTATTAATTATTAAATTTCATTTAGATAAAAATCTCTTGCTTCAATATTAAATGTGTACGATAATGTTCAATGAATTTCAACTTTTGTAATTTTCGAAACTTCAGAATTTCATTTGATTGAAAATTGGACTTATGCCCTATTGTCAAGTGAACTTTATATTTGGGCAAAAACTTGAAAGAAATATAGTACATTGCATTCGGGCAAAAACTTGAAAGAAAAATTTAGAGTAATTTTTTTGAACATTTCCCAGAGGTTTAATGCAAAGGACTTCCAAAATTTTAAAAATCAATTTCAAATTGTGTCACGATATCAGTCAAATTGACTGGGGAATATCCATTTTGATAAAAATCCTGTGTACCGTTTAGACGCTAGTTTTGTTCACTGATGTATCGACAACGGGCAGACAACGAACGTCGAGACACGCAAAATTGGACTGTCGAATAACATTCAGACTGGTTTAAAATCTGTGAGGAACACTTCCAAGAATGGAGGTTAAATTGCATTTTATATGGGAAGAGTAGTTTCGAATTTCGTCTGAAACATGAGTTTATAATGAATGAAACGAAACAACATTTTTCTTAGCCGGCCCGATGGCGGAGATCTGTAAGTCAGTAGTGTCGTAGTGAAGGGACGCGGGTTCGAGTCCCGCCTCAGTCATGGTTGTATGTGTTTGTCCTTTCACCCCCTATCATCATCATATATTTTCGTCCTTATAGAGACCATAACGTTAAAAGCCAATAGTGATCGCTAATAATTTAGACGTTAAAGCGACCTTAAATAACAAAAAAAATTTTGATTAAAAATTCTTTTATTTCGGTGACTCTTACCATAAAAATTTCCAAATGTTTATCAAACAGACATTACCAAAAGACGACTCATGCAACCGCGCGGTCTCTTTAGAAGTAAGAAGCACACCTTCGTCCCCACTCTTTCCCCAGCAGAGCGAGGGCACGCAAGTGAGACATAATTAAGCCTCGTGAGAATTGTGCTGTAAGCAGCAGCAGCAGCAGCAGCGGAGGCGCCCGTCTCCGCCTTAGACGCGGGCGGCCTCGCTCCGATGCGCAGAGCACTTCGCGGTTGCCCGTGAGCGCCGCGGGACGTCAGCGGCGGGGCGATGAGAACGGAAGGCGGCGGCGGAGGAGGAAGTGCGCGGGGGAATATCGGCGATGAGACGGAAGCGACCTCCATCCCCACGATCTTCACCTCGCCTCTCCCCCCCCCCCGCTGCTGTTCGCGCTTGGCCTGCACTTCCAGAGGAGGCCAGCACTCAAGGCCTTGCGCTAAGGATTGGTTTGTGGCCGGTGTTGGTCTCCCGGACTTGGATATCATTCGAAGATCGATGGCGAGTTAGCCTTGATGGATTTTGCTGTCCTGTTGCTCTAAATAAAATGCTTGTGGCGCAGGAGATTAGGGTTGCTGTGATGGCGACGGCGCTGTGTGTGGGCGGGGACTAGAGCGATGGCAAGGCTGAGGGCGAGGGCGGGGACGAGGTTGTTGGCGAAATTGTTGACAACGGCGAGGGCGGGGGTGAGGCCGAGAGCGAAGGCGGGGCAAGTGCGGGGTTAAGGGCGGGAGCGGAGGTGGTGGCGGGGATGGGTGACGGGGGCGAGGGCGAGGGCGAGAACGAAAGCGCGGACGAGAGCGGGGGCAAGGGTATTAGCGGGAGCGAGGGTGAGTGTGTGGGCGGGAGTGAGGGTGGGGGCTAGGGTAGAGGCGAGGGCGAGGACGGTGGCTGAGGCGGTGGCGGGGCCGAGGGCGGGGACGAGAATGTGGCGGTGGCGGGGCGAGGCTGCGAACAGGAGCCCCGCCACTCAGGCCGTGAACAATCCGTCATGGGCCGGTGGCCGCCTGCGTGCCAGAACGCCATACGAGCGCCCGCGCAGCTCTTATTTAAATAACTTATTCATAACACGCTGCTCTGTTGTTTGCCACAAGTGGGAAGAGGCAAATTTGTGAGATGCTAATCGGCTAAACATGAAAGTTATCCTTCGGGCCGCTGCGGAATATAGATAATGTTAATGTAGTAATTATCACGAGGGAATGTAAAGAGTACGAAGTGTAAGTAGTTACAGTTTTGAAATAAGGACCGCAATTTTTGGCAAAGCATTGAATCCTTTTAGATTTTACACAAAATAACGAAAGAAGAAGTATACTCAAAACTAAATGTGTAAATTCGTATAAATACATTAATAATATACTTATAACAGATGAAACATGAGATTTGAAACATTCAGAATTAAGGTAGGAACCACTTTCTAAGGAAATCGGTCATTTTTATTTCGAGTGAATGACATGAATCCTTTTCGCGATGCTTCAAAAAACATTTAAGTAAATATACAATTATAAAATTAAATCTTCTTTTTATATTATTTTCATTATTATTTTCAACCTAATTTTCTACCTAAAACTACAATGTTGGAGATAAAGATTTTTTATTAATAAAATGTGTTGCTCAAAGACATTAGAAGAAGGCCAGGTACAATGTTTCAAAATAAGGTTATTTTTTCGTATTTTTTATGAAATGTAAGCAAATAATTATTTTCTCATAAACGGGTCCAATTTTTCCCCTCGTACAAGTATGTAGTAAAAACAGAAAATAAATTGGTTTAGATTTCATTTTTGGTCAACTGTTTTCGAATGTTTAAAAAAAATTAACATTGCAAAAGAACAATATTAATGATAAAGATATTTTATCAAATGAAATCTGTGATGAAAGACAGTTCTTTAAAAAACGTCATGTTCATAGTTTTAAAAATCTGAGTATTTACCTTAATTTTTGTGTGTCTACGATATTGCAAACTCGAATCCCCGCGGTTTCTTTGACGGGATTCCATGACGCAAGAGGACAATGGTATCATCGCAGTATGGCAATTCGAAATTCTCAGAATTCTTCTCATTGTTAGATTACATGGATGGAACGATCAAGGCTCTTGATATTATAATGTCCCTACGTTTAATAAAATGGTACATTCACAACTATATTATAGTCGGGCGAATTTATATACAGTAGAAGAATGTGCACAATAGGATATAATTCTTACAATAAACATTAAGTACATATATCGTATTTATGCACATAGTTTGAATATATTTCACACATCGCCTATAGAAAGACCGCCATCAAATGTTGAATGATGTTTTTGCTTTAAAAGCAGTAATTTCGTATAAACGTTTCCATTGTCTTCCAGAATAATAGTTAAACGATAAAAGGCGATAGAGTTTCAACCTTATTTTTTGCATTCATATGAAAATGTATTGGATGGCATTCAGCTCTGAATGTATAATTTCTTTACTTTAAAAAGATTGGCTCACTATTATGATAATAAAACTAGTGATACAACATCTCGTACTTTCTCGCCCGTATTTTCTCGCAAAATTACATAAAAAAGTACTCAAATCTTCGAAAAATTCTGTATGACCTTGTTTCAAAATATATCTTTAAGAAACAGATTTCTTTAGGGAAAAAATCTCTATCTTTAATAAATTAGTTGTAGGAGGACGTCGAAAATATTTTAAACTTTTGCAATTTTTGAAAAAGCAGGGTTTTTAACGAACATGAAACCTGTATAATTCTCTTAAACGTTCATCACAAAATCCATAAAAAAAAACCTGAAAATTTTGAAAATCTCTCTTTATCTTGCTAGTTAATTTTCTAATCTCTTTAGTCTGGACTACCTTTCCAGTATTGCCTCGCCCTCTTGTATTGGAGCCTTAAAGACTTTTTCATATTTTTTCAATTTTTCGACCCTTTAATACTCGAGTTGAAATATGACGAATATTATAGAAGACTAAAACAAATCTTATACGCAAAAGTACGCTAAGGACATTAGTCCCGTAAGTATAGGGAATGCTTTTATAGCTGGAGGAGGCGGTGACCTTACTCCGCTGGAGGGCGAGATCAGGCTCCAACCTACCCGTCAGCTTGCGGGCTTTCTCTGACCAGGTATCTCCCACAAGTGCGGCAAGCTCTAAGCTCTCGACTGGTGTCGCAGCATGTGTGGTAGTGTAGTACATGATCGGAGAAACCACGGAAAACTATTGCTAAGAGGAGCTGGCTGCTACAACTCTCGCCCAGACAGTGACTAAGTTCGACATAGCTGTGTATAGCTACAATTGAAAATCCCGCCACCGCGGCACCGGCGTGAGTGGAACTCTAGGATTTCCCAGTCGAAGGCAATGCAGTGACATCAATTGATGCTTGGAGCCTCATAAGCCGGTTGAACAACACAAAATTGCGATATTTATAAACATTAAATTTACTTTTATCAGTAAATATGTAAAATAATGAAATAACACGAATATTTTCCAGTCGTAAAAATGTAACACGCTACGCAGTACATAGCGCAGTACAATGTACTCTAAATAAATCGTTGCTGAAAAGAACAACCACAAAGAAAGAGAAAAAAACTTAACAATATTAAAAAATTCGTATTAAAAACCACACAATAAGAAAGCAAAAGGCCGTTTTACACACTACTAACTACAAAATAGCACCCAGCGACTGTGATAGGCCCACCGCAAATGAGAGGAAATGCAGGTAAAGGCACGACCTGAGATAGTTAACCGCGAATGGCAAGGAAAATCCACCCCGTCCAGGCAAGACATTCCACGATTACAAGTAGAAGAGAATTGTCCTCTGGAGACGGCATACCTCGCAGAAGGTTAGTGTTGTTCTATGACGGACAGATGGACGGACGTTAAAAAGAGAACCAGTTTTTACTATCCCATACACACATTTACGTATATACGGAGTAATATACATAGTATAGGGAAAGTTATGTAATGCTGCGGAAAATCAATTTCGAGATTTCAACAGAAATACACGTTTGGGGCTTTCCTGATAGCGAAAAATTGTTTGTTTTCAAAACGTCCGTCCATCCGTTTGTCCGTCCGTCTGGCTGTCCTTCCGTCAGTCTGTGAACACCACTAGCGCCTGAACCATAAGTACGATTTATTCCAAAATGGATATTCCCCGGTAGATCTGGTTCCATTCGAGGCGCCGTGATTATGAAAAATTTTCTTCAAAATTGGGGGGTACTTTACACTAAGCCTCCTGGATGGTTCAAAAATCTCTCAAAAATCGGCTCCAAATTTTTTCTTTATATTTCTTGCAAGAATAGAGTAAAACACACTTTAAAAAGTGGCATAGTTCCGATTTTCACGGTTAACACTAATTTTCGAAAATTGCAAAATTTTAATTTTTTTACCTCTTTCTACAACTACAAAATTGAAGATGGAGATTTTTACTTCAAATGAAATTTGTTCTCCGTAATGAGTTCTTTTATTAAGGTCAGGTATATTTTTTTGAAAATTTCAGTAGTTTTCGCGCAAAATTATATGCAATATATGCAATTTTAAAAAATAACAAAAACCAGATTTTCTCAAAAACGGTTCCAAATATTGTCTTTAAACTTTTGTTATGGATAGTACTAAATGTACTCTATGAGATGAAATGAACGCCATATTGATCTATTCTTTTGTTTTTTCAAACATTACAAAAATTAATTTTTTGACATGTCTTTAACGTCATTAATATTTTCATTAGCGATTTGTTCACAATATTATATTTATGAGTATATGTGCTTTAAATAATGCCATGAAAATAAAATAAAAATTAAAAAGTCATGAAATTCTTAAAATAATATTTCCGTTCTACTATTAGAAATCCGAAAAATTAAGAAAATGTAAAAAAAAATGTACTTTATGCAGTAGATGGCAGGTGGCAAGAGAATGTGATAAGTCCGGTACCCGAGACCAAAGGAAATAGAAAACTAATACGGGAAAGTCTGTGCCATTCTGTAACATCACTAGAGAAGATACGAAAATGTGAATTACCGCTGAAATGTCTAAATCGATTTCCTCAGTAATCACGTAACTTTCTCTACACTGTGTATATTACTCCGTATTCGAAAATGTATCTAGTGGTGTTCGTTGATGGTACATACTTTCTCGAACTGGTTAGTTTTCTTATCTAGTGTGAGCTAGTTTTTCGGTTTTACAATGTAGTAGCTATGTTGGAGACTTTTGTAACATGCGTGCTTGCGGGGCTCGCATCCCAAGGAGCAGCCATCGTAAAGGCGGCTCCACACATTCGGCTTTCGCCGAACAGCGAGCTACTGCTCGCCCAATCCAGAACAGCTCATGTGTTCCGCGTATGTTCGCTACCTTTGATGTGTTCAAAAGACCGATACGCGGTGTGTATGGCGAGCGCCGAATGTTCGTCGCTTGGCAAATAGCAAGTAACTCATCCACACTACTTGGGTTTCGGCGAGTGGTTGTTCGCTACTCGCCGAATAACGATTGTGTGGAACGGCCATACCGGTGAGCTGCGAGGCGAGCCATGGCGTGACGTCGCCTCAACTATATAAGGGGTTGCGAGCGCCGGAATAAGAAGAAGAAAACTCATTTTAGAAGACTGCTTGCCGAGCGGACGGTTGGACGGGTGAGCGGACGCTTGGACGGGCGAGCGGACGGTTTGGACGGGCGAGCGGACAGACGGGCGAGCGGACAGACGGGCGAGCGGACAGACGGGCTAGCGAACAGACGGGCGAGCGGACAGACGGGCGAGCGGTCAGGCGGGCGAGCGGACAGAAAGGCGAGCGGACAGGCGGGCGAGCGGACAGGCGGGCGAGCGGACAGACGGGCGAGCTGACTGGCGGGCGAGCGGTCAGACGGGCGAGCGGACAGGCGGGCGAGCGGTCAGGCGGGCGAGCGGACAGGCGGGCGAGCGGACAGGCGGGCGAGCGGTCAGGCGGGCGAGCGGACAAACGGGCGAGAGGACAGGTGGGCGAGCGGACAGATGGGCGAGCGGACAGGCGGGCGAGCGGACAGATGGGCGAGCGAGAGGACGGACGGGCGAGCGGACGGACGGGAGAGTGGACAGGCGAGTGGACGAACGAGACGGGGCTAGTGTCTATTGATATACGGTGTCGTCGTTAATATGGCTGTTGGAGAACAGGGAATGCAGGGGACTACGGGAAAAGGGGCTTCTTCGAGATTAGGGCAATATACCAGAAAATATGACTGCTTCAGACTTGGTGTTGGTCTAATTAATATCTGTTGAGCTGGTTTAAGATGTACTAATTATATTTTGCTTGGAACAACAAACAGTGGAAGTTTTCACTTCGGTGTGCATATTATTTCTGAACACCCCATCTACTTTCCAGATTCGATCTATCGACGTCTAAAATATGCTTTTTCGCATTTTCTCAAGTTTTCGGTTCGTAGTAGAATTGAAATATGACTTTAAGAATATTACAGGAGAGTAAAATCTGGACCAAGTGGCAAATTTTCATTTCAAAAGTTAGAGCAGATTTTGAAATAATGTCGTTTGAGCGTTTCTGAAAATGCGTTGATTTGAGCTCATTTTACCAAAAATATTCGAGTTTTTGAGAAACTTACTCAGAAATGCTTTGAAGCTCTTGTACTCACAAATCTAGTAATGTACAAAGAAACTCTTAATATAAATATTAATGAAATTTATTTATATAAGATCACATCACTATGTTGTGATGGTCTTTTATTTCCCTTGAAAGGCACTAAACGCCCATCGACCTTTTCGAAATGAACTGCACGACTGAATGTAAAAGAAGGTACCCGACTTAACGTTTCGTGGCATGCACCGAAGTTGTAACTCAAGTAAAAAGCCTCTTTTCTTTTCTTGTAATAATTTAATTGTGATCGGGCGAGTACCTACACGAGCATATCGCATGTCATTGCGGCGGTTGGGAGGGGGCACCGAAAAAACCAGTCTCACAGATGCTCGCTGTAGAAGGTAGTCGGACTGATGCTTGTTACGAAGGGACCTATGCAGAGTAACAGGAGATGAAGATTTCAGCTGCGAAGTGAGGAATCACCGGCAAAGTAACACCGACTCCTGCTCTTCTTTTGTAGGACTAGCATTAACAGAAACCTGATAAAAGTGTTTATAATTTTTGTATGAATTGTGACTCAGCCTGAATAGAGGGAGGAATGAAGTAAGTATAACTAGTGTCGCTAAGTTAGGTGTAGGTTATTAGCCACTTTTCTCAATCTCGTCATTAAATTGGGAATGAGAAGGAAAGTTTTACTCTTTTCCTTGAAAATCAAAGGTAATAGTTTTCTAGCTGGTTAATAGGAAATCAACCTCCCTGACCATTTAGTTGAAGAAAATATTTGTTGAGGCATATCTACAAGTGTTTACATGACGTGAAACTTTTGATTCAAACACAGCCTTTAGTAACTCAATTAGATAAAAATAAAGAGCAGACAGAAACCAAGTTAGAAGGCAAATTAAATGAAACTTAAGATCAATTAGGAGTTATTCCCTTTGATACTTATTATGCATATCGCTTATAAGAGAGCGTAGAGTAAAATGATACAAAAGAAAATATATAAGAGAACTAGTGGTGCTCCAACAGAACACACTTTCTCTGGTTATTGGAAACTGCTACATAATATTGAAATATTGCATTTTCTGCGCTACGAGCATCTCAGCTATTACTCGGAAACGTCTAATTCAGACAATAAAAAGTGTCTGTGATGCATATCTTCATTCATTTAGGTAGACAGAATCACCAATCATTTCTTTGACAACTGAAACAAATTGGAATAATTTTTACTGTTACCGTATTTGCAGCAAATTATACAGAAGTGAACAATGCATTGTTGCCAGCACAGCGTTGTCAAAACTATGTGCAATTCGTTTGTCATAAATGCTTGGCGAATAATATCAATTCTTGGTAAAAACTATTATTTCCATCTGTATTC
Organism: Acheta domesticus; assembly: GCA_031308135.1. Taxonomy (NCBI): domain Eukaryota; kingdom Metazoa; phylum Arthropoda; class Insecta; order Orthoptera; family Gryllidae; genus Acheta; species Acheta domesticus. The sequence continues at coordinate 149,107,931 of JAHLJT010009419.1, forward strand.
AGATTTCAATGTGTTTATGGGTTAGTCACGGTACATCATACACAGTTGACAAGTAACTAATACTAATAAACTAATTAAAACAAATTATTTAGGCCGAAGCAATCACACCCACAAAATTTGAACAAGGAAACAAAATTCTGATCTTGAGAAATTTTCATTTTGTATTAGAGACTGGAGTAGTTTACCCGCATCAAGTTTCAAAGCCTTTCCTCTAAGTGTCCGAAGTTTTAGAAATAAGTTAGAACAAGCTGAGAGTAATAATGTTAAATGAGTAACTAAGTGCGGTGAAGTGCTGTGGAGTGCTGGTCATTGCAATTCATAGCAAAACAGTGTAGTGGAGTGCTGTGAAGTGAAGTGTAGTGATCTAATGTAGCCAAAATCCATGTAGCTTGTATTGATTTTTAGTGTCACCAACATATAATTGTTGTATATCATGATAGAGTTGAAATAATTGTTATAACATTTAAGATTAGAGATATCGTTTTGTATTATATTTATTATTATTATTATTATTATTATTATTATTATTATTATTGTTGTTGTTGTTGTTAATTAACTGCCACCGGATCATGCCCAATTGCAGTTCAAATAAATGTAATGTATATTGAAACGGTAGTTTCTAATTAATTATTAAAAACTATATACATTTATATATCTCAGTCGTTGGGGTTCTTCAGTTCGATGACAATTTGCTTACCTGTGATCAGCAAAAATTGCCACCGGATCCGCTCTCCGTACGGAAAAGTGCGAAATCTGAAAGTTTTATATTTTGATTCTGGAATAGTTGCACTAATAACGTGCTATGTTGCATAATAATTAGCCTTTTAATCAGTTTGCCAAACAGAACATTATTTATTCAAGTATTTGACAGAATTCGTTTCGAAAATCCTATTTGAACGAACGAAAATTGAATTTGAACGATCGGTAGCATATAAAATACCCCTGAGCTCTCTTGTTGGTCGTCTGGATGTCGCCCCAAGAAACCAGCCTGGGCATCCATGTCGTTTTCCAATCTTCACACGGCTGGCCTGGACCCGATGTCATCTACTTGATGCTTCTGCGTTCCTTCTAACATCTACATGTAACTATCATCTACAGCTCCCCTGGCATCTAGAGATACTTTTTCCCAAAACTGCGCAACAGATATGCGCCTACCCGCGAACTTAACAAATCGAAAAACAAATAAAATATCTACTAGCAAAGTATTCGTTGCTAATCCTATTTTTAAATTAATTTATTCCGCCACGGCACTGCAGACATAATTTGCAGTGTCTATCTTGTTTATATTCAATTAACGTCTTAATTACAGTTCTTCAATTAAAGTTTATGATAAATGCCACGAACTAGATTATTTTTGCCAAATAAAGTTTTTCGTCAATAATTTATGTGAACAGTTCGACCCGAATTGATTCAATTAATTAATGTCACCCAGCAATGTTCTGACAAATATTACGCAGCTGTATTACAGCATAACGTAACTATCAAACGAAGTCGAAGTTATCTTCCGCGTCCTTATCAGACGATGTGTTCACTTCGGAGTCTAGATCAAGAGAGAGTTTCTTTCACACCACGGCCTACGAAAGTGACGTCCCAATTGTTTTTCTCCCCTCTGCTCAAAATCAACAATCCCATGGCAACGTTTATGCTCCATGCACCGCGAGGCTCTGGCGTTTACCGTCGAATGTTTCACCCGCCATTTTGTATATCACAATATGGAATGTATTAGATAGATAGATAGATTTATTTAAACTGCAAATGGGTATAACCCGGTGGCAGCTAATTACAAAAACATAAAAATACACAGTCATTAAATAATAAATTACATTAAGAGAGAAAATAAAAAGAAAGAAAAAAAAGAAAGAGAGAGAAGAAAAAAAACAAACAACAAACTTCTATACTCTAACTCCGCACTGAATGTTTATACAATCCGGATCACACTGCACTTCACTGCACTTCACTTCACTAAGACCTGAAAACATTTGCTTCTTCATTTCTCTGCTATACACTGCACGACACCTCACTTCACAATAGAACACTTATGCATCGCTATATAACTCACTATTCTCCCTCATTTACTTAATAATACCCTAAATTAATTTCCTAAACTGTTGAACACTTTGAGGAAAGGGTTCAAAGGTTTTGCAGGCAATCTATTCCATTCCGTAATCGTTCGATTTGTAAAAGAAAATTTCCCGACATTCGTTCTCTGCTGTCTTAAATTTATTTTGTGCCTGTGATCCACTCTACTGATGTATGTAGGAATACATAGCCGCTGATTAATTTCTTTTCATGCTGGATGACCATTATAAGCTTTATACAAGGCGCAGAGTCTTGCTACTGATCGCCTGTTTTTGAGTGAATCCTACCCTGCCGTTTTCTTGTCCCTGAAAGCAAATTTAGCTGCCCTATGCTGAATCCTTTCCAAGTGTTTACACTGCATAATTTTGTGCGGATCCCAACAAATTGTTCCATATTCCATTATCGGACGAACAAGTGATAAATAAGCAATTTCCCTCGCGTTTGCGGTACTCTTTTTTAGGATGCGCATTACAAAGTGAAGAGATCTCCAGGCTTTTCCTACAACAAAATCTACGTGTTTTTTCCAACTTAATTTACTATCGAAATGAATTCCTAGGTACTTGCACGAGGAAACTCTCAGAATAATGTCATTATTTAAACGATAATTTGTTTCACTGTAATTACGACCTCTGCCAAAAGTGATGGATTTACTTTTAGAGCTATTTATGGACATTCCATTATTTTCCGCCCAGTAATATAACGCCTCAAGATCACGTTGCAGAATTTCTTCATCTCTTTCCGAATTAATACTACGATATATTATGCAATCGTCTGCAAATAGCCGAACATTTGAGGTTAATTGCGCCGGCAGATCATTGACGAAGGCTAGAAATTGAAGGGGTCCAATGACACTCCCCTGCGGTATTCCTGACGTAACGCTTGCCCCGGAAGATAACTCTTGCCCAATTCGGACTTTCTGTTTTCTATCTCGCAGAAATTCGCTAATCCACGCCACCACCCTGGGATCTATGCCTGAATTCATTAATTTCTGTACAAGCCGATCGTGTGGAACGACATCAAACGCTTTGGCAAAATCTATAACTACTGCGTCTACTCTCCCGCCCGCGTCAATTTCATCCGCTAGATCCTGAAATAGCGTGACTACCTGACTTTCGCATGAGTAACCACTCCTGAACCCGTGTTGCCCATCGTAGAGCCATTTTTTAATTTCCCATTCTTTCTTAATGTAACTTCCAACTAGATGCTCCATAAGCTTGCAGACCACTGACGTAAGACTTACCGGGCCTATAATTGCATAATTTGGTTTTGTCACCACTTTTAAAAATTGGTACGATAAAAGCTAATTTCCAATCTTCAGGTACTTTTGAATTATTCAAAGACACGTGAAAAATTCTAATTAGGTACGGTAATATTGCCTTTCCTCCTAGTTTAATTAAATCCGTAGAAATGTCGTCTGGACCCTTTGACTTACCATTTTCATAGACTTTACTTTATTCCATAGAGCGTTTACTTCAATATTAAACTGATTCGCAACCGAAGACACTTGAATAAATGGATGGTCCGTACTATTTTTGAAAACTGAACTGAAATACTTATTAAATGCATCCGCTTTTGTCCGATTGTCAGTAATTAGCGTGTTTCCATTTTCGCGAATAACTGGGATGTCCTCTTTATTTCCTTTCCTTCTACGAACATATTTATAAAAACCTGTCCAGTTATTTCCCTTTCCATCTAGGATACTTTTTAAATATGCCTCCTGAGCAATTTTCTTTTCGCGCTCCAATTCTTTTGAACGATTTCGAAAAATATTCATATGTTCGCTACTGCGTTTTTCTGTTCTTAAATGCCTTTCTTGTTATCCTCTTCATTCTCCTAATTTTTGCACTGTAGTATTCTGGATCCGGATTATTTTTTAGAATTTTGCACGGAACAAACTTTTGCAAAGCTTCGAATATAATATCTTTGAACACGCCGTGTATTGCCGGTGGCATGCTGAAATATACATAGATAAGTAACCTTTCATTCAGTAATAATATTCATGTTCTGTCCGCAACACGGACAAACCAGTGGTGTTCAAACAACACATACCTTCTTGCCATTAATTATGCTTACGTATTACTATCTATAGCGTAATATTTCTCCGAATTAATACTTCTCAGTCATTTTTTGTAAGACTCAAATTTTCCAAAAATTGTACATGACTTTCTTTCAAAATCTATCTTTAAGGAACATAATTGAGGGGGAAATCTTTATCTTTAATATTTAAGGTTGTAGGAAGATGCCGAACAAAGTTTTAACTTTTGCAATTTTCGAAAAATTATCGAACGAATTTTCGAAAAATCAACGAACATGAGATCTGCACTACTTTCTTAATGTCCCTTACTTTATCCAATAACAAAGTTTACTAAAATGTTGGAGCCATTTTTTTTGTTTTAAAATGTCCCAGCGGATTCATGTAAAGTAACCCCAAAACTAAAATAATGATTTCAAATTCAAGGGGTTACGACAGCAGCTAGATCGATTGGAGAATATCAATTTGGAAGAAAATCGCCTGAACGTGTTTAGCCACTAGTGTTGTTCACGGACGGACAGACGTTTTGCAGTCAATCGATTTTCGGATCAAGATCCCACAAAACATAGCTTCTGACTACACTATATGTTAGAGGATTTGTTTTCAAAATTTGACAACTGGATTTATGCACATTTTCGTTCCCAGGACCTGGGAATACGAGTTTTTTCTGACCAACATTCGGCGTTATCCCGCAACTTTCTCTTCTTAAAAAGTACCTACCTTCTTAAGGGCGAGAAAGTAAAAATATGGATTATCAAATGGTTTTCGAATCATTTCTAACAGGCTAATTTGTTAACACAAGCTCGACTAAATAAATCAGTTTTATCTTACCTGCACCACCATCCCGACGTTCAACAATGACGTTATCAAATATCCATTGCAGCATTGTTGAAATAATTTCAATTAAGCTTTGCGGATTGCTTGAAATACATACGTCAATACATTGAGAATACAAATTGTAGAGTAGAGTAAAAA
>JAHLJT010009419.1:149114016-149134074 GCA_031308135.1 Acheta domesticus
CGCGCGTTTTCAGCCAATAAAGGATGGAAACTGGATGTGGCACTCGTTCATATGAAAAGAAATTGAAAGTATTTTTGTGAGTAGATCTAAAGGTGTTGGTAGAGATTTGTGTATTTGCCAGACATTCAACACTTTGAAAAACACGTTGAGGTTATGGGCCTTGTAATCAAAACTGATCCAAATGAATGAAATTTATACAATCCGAAGAGAAAATTAACAAATAAAAAATTAAGAGCCAGAACTAATGCAGGTTTATTTCGTGTGCACCTTGTATTGTACGCACATTCTTATAAAAAACTACGATATTTTCGAATAAAAAACTACGATATTTGGGACTGAATAGATGAATACAACAAGGTATTCATGCAAAACTATATGCAAATAAATGTGAATAGAACTACTGGTGTGAATCATGGTTCCCCGGCCTGAATCTGCTGAAAACGTTCAGACATTTACGAAATAATGAAAATTAACAATTCCAATATCTTGCTTATTTGAAATGAAGGTTATGGTTTTGTCCGTATTTAATTACGCACTATATAATAATAATAATAATAATAATAATAATAATAATAATAATAATAATAATAAATGCCTTTATTGATATGGCGAGAGATTTATGTAGAGGCCTATATGATTAGGAAGGGGTTATGGCAACTATATAGCTCTTGCATGTTATCATAGAGATGCTTTAGGCAACTGAAATAACGCTTCCGGATTTCATTTGCTCCACTACGCGTGGAATTGAAGCTTAAGATCGAAATATACTCTTCATAATGGAACAACGATAGTTTTCATGAACAACTCCACCGGCAGCACGCAAATGAGATAGTTAAAACAAGTTGTATAACAGCGCGAATCGGAACAAAATCACACCAGCTACGTAGACAAATGAGAATATCCTCAATTTTCTATGAGAATCTACTCATCACTCGGAGAATATTTTTTATTCATACGAAATTGAGCAAATGCTCATTGGTAGAAGAATTTTCTGAGAACAAATGCTCATACTCGTGAGAAGATGCTCTAAGCAAATGCTTCTTTATTATTCATACCACTGATGGCGTGACGTCGCCTCGACTCTGTAAGGGGTTGCGAGCGCCGGAATAAGCAGAAGAAAACTCATTTTAGAAGACTGCTTGCCGAGCGGACGGGTGAACGGACGGTCGGACGGGCGAGCGGACGGACGGACGAGCGGACGGACGGGCGAGCGGACAGACGGGCGAGCGGACAAACGGGCGAGCGGACAGACGGGCAAGCGGACAGACGGGCGAGCGGACAGACGGGCGAGCGGGACAGACGGGCGAGCGGACAGATGGGCGAGCGAGAGGACGGACGGGCGAGCGGACAGACGGGCGAGCGGACAGACGGGCGAGCGGACAGACGGCGAGCGGACAGACGGGCGAGCGGACAGACGGGCGAGCGGACAGACGGGCGAGCGGACAGGCGGGCGAGCGACAGACGGGCGAGCCGCGAGACGGGCGAGCGGACAGACGGCGAGCGGACAGACGGGCGGAGCGGACAGACGGGGCGAGCGGACAGACGGGCGAGCGGACAGACGGGGCGAGCGGACAGACGGCGAGCGGACAGACGGGCGAGCGGACAGACGGGCGAGCGGACAGACGGGCGAGCGGACCAGACGGGCGAGCGGACAGACGGGCGAGCGGACAGACGGGCGAGCGGACAGACGGGCGAGCGGACAGACGGGCGAGCGGACAGACGGGCGAGCGGGACAGACGGGGCGAGCGGACAGGCGGGCGAGCGGACAGGTTGGGCGAGCGGACAGATGGGCGAACGGGCAGGCGGGCGAGCGGACAGATGGGCGAGCGAGAGGACGGACGGGCGGCGGACGGACGGGAGAGTGGACAGGCGAGTGGACGAACGAGACGGGCTAGTGTCTATTGATATACGGTGTCGTCGTTAGATGGCAGTTGGAGAACAGGGTAGGCAGGGGACTACGGGACAAGGGGCTTCTCCGAGATTAGGGAAATATACCAGAAAAATATGACTGCTTAAGACTTGTGTTTGGTCTAATTAATATCTGTTGAGCTGGTTTAAGATGTACTAATTATATTTTTGCTTGGAACAACAAACAGTGAAGTTTTCACTTCGGTGTGCATATTATTTCTGAACACCCCATCTACTTTCAGATTCGATCTATCGACGTCTAAAATAGCCTTTTTTTCGCATTTCTCAAGTTTTCGGTTCGTAGTAGAATTGAAATATTACTTTAAGAATATTACTGAGAGTAAAATCTGGACCAAGTGGCAAATTTTCATTTCAAAAGTTAGAGCAGATTTTGAAATAATGTCGTTTGATGGCTTTCTGAAAATGCGTAGATTTGAGCTCATTTTACAAAACAATATTCGAGTTTTTGAGAAACTTACTCAGAAATGCTTTGAAGCTCTTGTACTCACAAATCTAGTAATGTACAAAGAAACTCTTAATATAAATATTAATGAAATGTATTTATATAAGATCACATCACTATGTTGTGATGGGCCTTTTATTTCCCTTAGAAAGGCACTAAACGCCCATCGCCTTTTCGAAATGAACTGGCACGACTGAATGTAAAAGAAGGTACCCGAGTTAACGTTTCGTGGTATGCACCGAAGTAGTAACTCAAGTAAAGAGCCTCTTTTCTTTTCTTGTAATAATTTAATTGTGATCGGGCGAGTACCTACACGAGCATATCGCATGTCATTGCGGCGGTTGGGAGGGGGCACCGAAAAAAGGCAGTCTCACAGGATGCTCGCTGTAGAAGGTAGTCGGACTGATGCTTGTTAGGGAGGGACCTATGCAGAGTAACAGGAGATGAAGATTTCAGCTGCGAAGTGAGGAATCACCGGCAAAGTAACACCGACTCCTGCTCTCTTCTTTTGTAGGACTAGCATTAACAGAAACCTGATAAAAGTGTTTATAATTTTTGTATGAATTGTGATTCAGCCTGAATAGAGGGAGGAATGAAGTAATCATAACTAGTGTCGCTAAGTTAGGTGTAGGTTTCCTCAATCTCGTCATTAAATTGGGAACGAGAAGGAAAGTTTTACTCTTTTCCTTGAAAATTAAAGGTAACAGTTTTCTAGCTGGTTAATAGGAAATCAACCTGCCTGACCATTTGGTTGAAGAAAATATTTGTTGGGGCATGTCTACAAGTGTTTACACGAGGTGAAACTTTTGATTCAAACACAGCCTTTAGCAACTCCATTAGACAAAAATAAAGAGCAGACAGAAACCAAGTTAGAAGACAAATTAAATGAAACTAAAGATCAATTAGGAGTTATTCCCTTTGATACTTATTATGCATATCGCTTATAAGAGAGCGTAGAGTAAAATGATACAAAAGAAAATATATAAGAGAACTAGTGGTGCTGCAATAGCACACACTTTCTCTGATTATTGGAAACTGCTACGTAATATTGAAATATTGCATTTTCTGCGCTACGAGCATCTCAGCTATTACTCGGAAACGTCCTAATTCAGGACAATAAAAAGTGTCTGTGATGCATATCTACATTCATTTAGGTAGTCTGGAGCACCAATCATTTCTTTGACAACTGAAACAAATTGGAATATTTTTACTGTTACAGTATTTGCAGCAAATTATACAGAAGCGAACAATGCATTGTTGCCAGCACAGCGTTGTCAAAACTATGTGCAATCGTTTGTCATAAATGCTTGGCGAATAATATCAATTCGTGGTAAAAACTATTATTTCCATCTGTATTCAGATTTCAATGTGTTTATGGTTAGTCATGGTACATCATACACAGTTGACAAGTAACTAATACTAATAAACTAATTAAAAAACAAATTATTTAGGCCGAAGCAATCACACCCACAAAATTTGAACAAGGAAACAAAATTCAGATCTTGAGAAATTTTCATTTTGTATTAGAGACTGGAGCAGTTTACCCGCATCAAGTTTCAAAGCCTATCCTCTAAGTGTCCGAAGTTTTAGAAATAAGTTAGAACAAGCTGAGAGTAATAATGTTAAATGAGTAACTAAGTGCTGTGAAGTGCTGTGGAGTGCTGGTCATTGCAATTCATAGCAAAACAGTGTAGTGTAGTGTAGTGTAGTGCTGTGAAGTGTAGTAAACGCGATCTAATTTAGCCAATATCCATGTCGCTTGTATTGATTTTTAGTGTCACCAACATATAATTGTTATATATCATGATAGAGTTGAAATAATTGTTATAACATTTAAGATAAGAGATAGTAGGATTATTGTATCGTTTTGTATTATATTTATTATTATTATTTTCCCATTACATCACGACTAAAGATGTTATGAGTCGGCTGAATATAAGATCTACTCCAGGTTGCAACCAGCTACCTAAGGAGCAGATCCGGTGACTATCAGTGCCTCTACAATACTTTACGCAAAATGTGGGCTGTTCCAAATAAAGCAATTTCTTGCACTTCCCAATCTTTTGAATTACCAGGGAGTTTAGACAAGTTCTTACTCAAATTTTGCGGAACAAATCCCAGAGCTCCGATAACTATCGGGACGACCTGTGCTTTTACGCCCCACATTCGGCTGATCTCGATTTCCAAACTCTTGTATTTAAGACGTTTCTCTGCCTCCTTGGTAACGACGTTTTGATCGCAAGGTACAGCAACATCGATAAGTAAACACGATTTTTTCGCCAAATCCCGGATAACTATATCCGGTTTGTTTGCCGCTATCGTGCGATCAGTTTGAATTTGTTGGTCGTACAATATCGTACACAATCCAACAGACGTCACCGGTTTTGGTGAGTGTTCGTACCACTTGGGGCATGTGTTCGGAACTTCGAGGGCGGTACAGATCTGCCAGTGGAGGTAGCTACACACCCTGTCATGTCCTTTTCAGGTATTCGGTCTTTGCTAAGATTGGACAAGCTGAGACAATATGATCAATGGTTTCTACTTGCTCCTAGCGAATGCAGCATTTATCATCTTGGGAAATTTTGAGAACCGCTTTATCATAATGTCGTGTTCTCAAGGCCTGATCTGGGGCAGCTATTACAAGTGCTTCCGATTCTGGCTTCATTCTTCCCCTTTGAAGCCAGATAAATGATTGATCTTTATTGATCTGCACCTTGTCCATTCTTTTAGGTATTGTCCGTGGAGTGGTTTGTCTCTCCACGATTTATTTAACATTTTTTGTGTCTCACACTTCATGTTTAGCAGCATCAGAAGTTCAGTGTCTATGTTATTCGACGTGTCTTGCCTAGTTTTCTTCGCAATGCTTCTTGCTACACTAACAATGCCTCTGTTTCCCATTCTTCGGTCAGATTTCATGACCTGCCTCATTAGAGGGTCATCTTGATGGCTGACTACATACTTCCCCAACCCGACTATTGCGTTATGTCAGGAGGCTTCAATTTGTCTGAGGCCTCTTCCTCCTTCCTTACGTGACACATAAAGTCTATGTATATCAGCTCGAGGGTGGGAAACATGATGCATTGTAAGCAGTTTTCTGGTTTTTTCGATCCATGGTGCAAATTTCTTGCTCAGTCCAGTCCACTAGTCCAAAACTGTATTCGGTTACAGGTACCGCCAAACTACCTATTGCAGATATTTTATTTCTGGAATTCAGAGCGGATTGCACGACCAGTCTCACTCGTCTATAATACTCCCTAAGAATTCTCTCTTTCATTGTGTCGTTCGAGATGGTTTCACATTCTTCAATGCCCAGATATTTGTAACTTTTACCTGGCTCAAGATCTTGAATCACAGTGTGCGTATCAATTTCAATGTTCTCAGACGTTGTGAGTTTCCCTCTTTTTAAATTGATTTTTGCACACTTGTCAAGACCAAACTTCATGCAGATGTCATTGCTAAAGTCATTCACGACAGAAAGCATTTGGGAGAGAATTGCTTCATTCTTAGCAAGCACTTTCAGATCATCCATGTAAAACAAATGTGATACTGGCCTTTCATCACCATGGAGCTTAAAACCAAAGTCAGCTTGCGACAACTGTCTCGATAGTGGGATCAAACTGATGCAAAACAGCAGAGGGGATAGTGAATCTCCTTGAAAAATACCCCTGTTAATCTGAATACTTCTGGTTTCTACTGCTTCCTTTCCGCTGTGTATTAGTAACCTGGTACTCCACGACTTCATACTAGCCTTGCAAAATTCAATAAGTCTAGGATGAAATCGATAGATCTCCAGGGTCTTCAAAATCCAATCGTGTGGTACGCTATCAAAGGCCTTTTGGTAGTCAATCCAAGCCATGCTCAAATTACGTTTGCGTTTCTTTACATCATTCAAAATGACTTTATTCAGTAGCAAGATTTCCTTACAGCCATAAGAGCCTTTACGACATCCTTTTTGTTCAGCTGGCATCAGATGATTCTTATCTAGATGTCTGTACATTTTGTCAGCTATGGCTGAAGCTATAACTTTGTACAATACTGGCAGGCAAGTAATTGACTTGTAGTTCTTCTCCAAAGAGCTGTCTCCCGCTTTGGGTAGCAAATATGTGATGCCGCGTGTGAGCCATTCCGGGATTTCCTTTGGGTTTTCTAAAATTTTATTAACAGCCTTTGCAAGATGAGAATGTATTGCTGTTAATTTCTTAATCCAATAAATCTGGATTTTATCAATCCCGGGGGACTTCCAGTTTCCCATGTTCTTAATTGCTTGGAAGAGGTCCTCTTCCGAGAATTGGTGAACATCTTCCACTGTTTCTACAAGTTCATCGGCAGCATCATGTTCAGATTGAAGCCAAGATGCGTCTTTGTTGTAGGATCTGCTCTCTTCCCAGATTCCTGCCCAAAATGCTTCGACGTCATCTTTTGAAGGAATAACAGCTTTGCCATTCGGTTTTTGAGTCAGATTGCGATAGAATCTCTTCGCGTCTGTTTCAAACAACCGGTTCTGTACACGGAAATCTATTCTACGTTTGTAACGTCTAATTCTTTGAGCCCATGCTTGAATTTCTCTTTTAGCTTTTCAACTACCATTAGCCTGCTGGTGTCATTTTCAATTTGGTATTTTTGTTCAACATTGAATATTTTTCGTTGAGCTTTAGAGGTGTGCGTTGATTTAGAAGATGCCTCAGCTAAGAGTGATATTTCGCGCCGGATGTCGGCTATCTGTTTCATAATTATGTCATCTACGGGGGTACAGAGCTGTTTACTCTGTTTTGCTGTCGGCCGTCGGTGTTCTTGGCTGGCCCCAAAATTTTCTGAGATACTAGATATCCAGTTGCATATATGATGTGATTGATTTCAGTAATATCTAGATCTCTGCCTGGGGTCTCGACCACCTCATTTAAGACAGAATTCACTGTTTCTATCACTCTTTAGCTTTGGCAGTTTCGTATATTCTCCTCAACGGTTCACGAGATTCAAGCGGAAGTTGACTAACTCTTTCTATCTCGCGCCGAAGGAGATTTCGCATTATGTCCTTATCGTGTAATTCATTGCCAGATGAATTTTCACCACTGACGTGTGTTTCACTGGAAAGAGATGAACCTTCCCCGGGTCAGCATTTTCAATTTCTACATGTTCGTCATGTGGATTGTTCGAGCGAAATACATACTCTGCATTTCTCTCAATGTCAGCAAGTTGTTCTGCTGTGAATTTTCCACTGCTGAGTATGTATCGTCGTTGACTGGCAAGCTTCTTTGAGTCTAGGGTAGGTCTGATATCTGGGTTCCGCTCTCTCCATACCTTGAAAACTTCTATTTCTGAGCCCCCATTTTTCGCTTTTGCATAGTAAAAGCACCACATCACCTCCTTTAATTCATCCCGGGTCCATCTCTGACGATGGCTTCGAGCTACTGCCGGCTCTGGGTCCCTGGGACTAACATCCGTGGGATGGCCAGACGTCGACAAGGTGACATTAGCTCGGTTTCTGAGCAGGTATGGGACATTGGTAGAACAAGGCACGTTAAGGTTCATTACATTGCTTGTTCTATCCATTTTGCTCATTGGTTTGAATTGAAGATTCGCAGGACGCAAGTTCGAGTTCACAGATCACATTTAACCCTCGGGTTGTTTCCTGCCATCCGTTACTGCGACCCACAGTGGCCTCGGGGCATCCCCCGCAGGGTCCAGCAAGGGGTCCCTCCGATCGCCAGTCGGCATTACTAAACCCCACGGGATTTTCACTGACTGCTGAAGGCAGCCTTCTTCCCTGGCTAATGCAAGGTTCGGGCCTCCACTCTAATCAGTGGCCTGGTGTGCCAACCCAGTTTCTCTCCTGTACCCTCTATGGGCCGACAACAGGAAGTCCAAAGGTTCATGACCCTTCCCTCTCTACTTACTACCCACTCCCCTCAGAATGGAGTACTTCTTCGTCGGACCCCTCACCTTCAACCTATTCAGTAAGGGAGGCCCTACCGGTAGCTAGTCTACCCCTGACATAGCTCTTAGGCTCATGGGGGTACTCAAGCTCCACCACCAACTCCAAGGTCGTGTACTCCCTAGGTGGAGTTGTTATTATTATTATTATTATTATTATTATTATTATTATTATTATTATTATTATTATTGTTTGTTAACTGCCACCGGATCATGCCCAATTGCAGTTCAAATAAATGTAATGTACATTGAAACGGTAGTTTCTAATTAATTATTAAAAACTATATACATTTATATATCTCAGTCGTTGGGGTTCTTCAGTTCGATGACAATTTGCTTACCTGTGATCAGCAAAAATTGCCACCGGATCCACTCTCCGTACGGAAAAACGCGAAATCTGAAAGTTTTATCTTTTGATTCTGGAATAGTTGCACTAATAACGTGTTATGTTGCACAATAGTAATCATTTTAATCGGTTTGAAAAACAGAACATTATTTATTCAAATATTTGACTGATTTTGTTTCGAAATTCCTATTTATCAATGTAACAATAACATTATTATTTGGGGTCATGACCTTTAAATTGAATTTGAACGATCGATAGCAAATAAAATACCCCTGAGCTCTCTTGTTGGTCGTCTGGATGTCGCCCCGAAGAAACCAACCTGGGCATCCATGTCGTTTTCCAATCTTCACACGGCTGGGCTGGACCCGATGTCATCTACTTGATGCTTCTGCATTCCTTCTAACATCTATATGTAACTATCATCTACAGCTCCCCTGGCATCTAGAGATACTTTTTCCCAAAACTGCCCAACAGATATGCGCCTACCCGCGAACTTAACAAATCGAAAAACAAATAAAATATCTGCTAGCTAAATATTCGTTGCTAATCCTATTTTTAAATTAATTTATTTCGCCACGGCACTGCAGACATAATTTGCAGTGTCTATCTTGTTTATATTCAATTAACGTCTTAATTACAGTTCTTCAATTAAAGTTTATGATAAATGCCACGAATTAGATTATTTTTGCCAAATAAAGTTTTTTCGTCAATAATTTATGTTAACAGTTCGACCCGAATTGATTCAATTAATTAATGTCACACGGCAATGTTCTGACAAATATTACGCAGCTGTATTACAGCATAACGTAACTAAGGTCCGATTAAATTAAGAAGGTGATTGACATTTGTGAGTGGAGGGGAGTGACGTTGCCAGGTCGCAAACCACTGAGCACGTGTTACCGGGACACGAAAACAAACACTTCAAAAAATACGTGTAAAGTGTAAAAAAGCCTAACCTCAACGCAACTCATCACAACACAGTACACATTGCGCGCGCAGCACAGACAGAAACGCGGGCGGCGCGGCGGCAGGGAAGTCTCTGTGCGATGCTCAAACGTTCCCCTTGTTCGGCAGTGGCAACTGAGCGACCTGACACGTCACATTTTGTCTCTGTGGTTGGCAGCTGCCATGGAAACGGGAGAGGCGTCCTGACGTCACAAAGAACTGTCAATCAGCTTCTTAATTTAATCGGACCTTATCAAACGAACTCGAAGTTATCTTCCGCGTACTTACCAGACGATGTGTTCACCTCGGAGTCTAGATCAAGAGAGCTTCTTTCACACCACGGCCTACGAAAGTGACGTCTCAATTGTTTTTCTCCCCCCTGCTCAAATCAACAATCCCATGGCAACGCGTATGCTCCATGCACCTCGAGGCTCTGGCGTTTACCGTCGAATGTTTCACCCGCCATTTTCTATATCACAATATGGAATGTATTGTCGGTGGCATGCTGAAATATACACGTACATAGATAAGTGACCTTTCATTCAGTAATAATATGCATGTTCTGTCCGCAACACGGACAAACCAGTGGTGTTCAAACAGCACATACCTTCTTGTCATTAATTATGCTTACGTATTGCTATCTATAGCGTAATATTTCTCCGAATTAATACTTCTCAGTCATAATTTTTTGTAAAACTCAAATTTTCGAAAAAATTGTACACGACTTTCTTTCAAAATTTATCTTTAAGGAACATAATTGAGGGGGAAAATTTTTTTCTTTATTATTTTAGGTTGTAGGAAGATGCCGAACAAATTTTTAACTTTTGCAATTTTCGAAAAATTAGCGAACGAATTTTCGAAAAAATCAACGAACATGAGACCTGCACTACTTTCTTAAATTTTCTTTACTTTATCCAATAACAAAGTTTAACTAAAAATGTTGGAGCCACTTTTTTTGAAAGTTTTAAAATGTCCCAGCGAATTCATGTAAAGTAACCCCAAAACTAAAATAATGATTTCAAATTCAAGGGGTTACGACAGCAGCCAGATCGATTGGAGAATATCAATATGGAAGAAAATCTCCTGAACGGTTTAGTCCCTAGTGTTGTTCACGGACGGACAGACGTTTGCAGTCAATCGATTTTTCGGATCAAGATCCCACAAAACATAGTTTCTGACTACACTATATGTTAGAGGATTTGTTTTCAAAATTTGACAACTGGATTTATGCACTTTTTCGTTCCCAGGACCTGGCTATAAGAGTTTTTCTGACGAACATTCGGCGTTATCCCGCAGCATTACATAACTTTCTCTTCTTAAGAAGTACCTACCTTCTTAAGGGCGAGAAAGTAAAAATATGGATTATCAAATGGTTTTCGAATCATTTCTAACAGGCTAATTTGTTAACATAAGCTCGACTAAATAAATCAGTTTTATCTTACCTGCACCACCATCCCGACGTTCAACAATGACGTTATCAAATATCCATTGCGGCATTGTTGAAAAAATTTCAATTAAGCTTTGCGGATTGCTTGAAATACATACGTCAATACATTGAGAATACAAATTGTAGAATAGAGTAAAAAAATAATTTTCAATACCTAGTAAATTATAATTAAAATTAATTATTTTTAATATCCCTTGGATCCATTTCTGTTCTCCGAGAAATTTTCTCGTAGCCCGTAGTTGATGGGACACGTGTATATATTTCATTAATTTTAAGCAGAAATGTCCGGAAAACCACTAGTTTTTTCAAACAAGTGTTAACGCCCATTTTTAATGAGCTATTTTTTTGAAACACACTATGTCTAAGGGAAAATTTCCATCTTTAATATTGTAGTTTTTTTTGCAAAAAAGAAAACAAACAAGAAATTGCCGAAAATGGGAACAACACCGTATTTTTACCGTCCCTTATTACACATATGGAGAAATTTTAAAGAAAAAATTTGGAGTGGTTTTTGAGAAAAAATTAAAAATTGCCCCTATTTCGAGCAAAATTACACGAAAACTACTCATATTTTTGAAAAGTTAAACATGACCTTATTTTAAGATATGTCTTTAAGGAACAGATGATTTAAGGAAAAAATCTCTATCTTCAATATTATAGTTGTAGATAGACGCCCAGAGAATTTTGAATTTTTGTAATTTTCGAAAAATCAGGGATCTGCACCATTCTCTTAAACGTCCTTCAACAATCAAATTGAATTTAAAAAATTGGAGCAATTTTTTTTGAAAATTTTGAAAATATCTGAGGGGCTTCATGTGAAGTATCCCCCAAAATTAAAATATCAGTTTCAAAGGCCGCGACACCAGCCGGATCGATGGGGGAATATCAATTGCGGAGCAACAAAGCTGAACGCTTTATGCCCTAGTGTTGTGTACAGACGGACAGATTTACAGACAAACAGAAGGTCAGAGGGACGTTTTGCCGTCAATCGATTTTTCTGTATAAAGGTCGCACAAAACATATATTCTGGCTACAACACGTTAGAGGATTTTTTTTCTAAATTTAGCAACTGGATTTATCTACTTTTTCGTTACTAGGACTCGGAAATAAGTTTTTATGTCGAAAATTCGCCCTCTGCCGACGCACGGTTACAAATTTCTCTTCTTATTTTAGTAAGTGCGAAAAAGGAAAAAATAATAAAATTGATGCAAAATAATTATTCCAGCTAAAACAACGTAGGAAATAGCAATAACAAGGCAGTGATTTAATACCAGATTATTAATGGTTTTAGAAAAGCATGAAGAGGAAACACAGGCACACAAATTTAACACGGACTGACGGACAGACAGACGTTTTGCCATCAATCGATTTTTAGGTATCAAAACCTCAAAAAAATTGATTCTGGCAACACCACGTGTTAAAAGATTTTTCCTCCCAAATTTAATAACAGAATTTATCCACTTTTTCGTTACCAGAGCCCGGTAATAAGAGTTTTTCTGGCCTCGATTTCATAACTTTCTCTTCTTACGAAGTTCCTTCGTAAGGCGAGAAAGTAAAAACGTTGTGAGACCCAAAGGCTTGACACATGTTCCTCTATGTTGCCGACGCGCTGAACCGGAATCCGAAGTCAGAATTGCGCCACTGCCCTCCAGTTTTTTTAATCGCAAAAAGCACACGCGAATACTAGATTTTGGTTTCTTGTGACATTCACCTCAACAGAATATCAAAGTTGTCAGACCCAAGACATGACAGATGTTTCTTCATGTATGTCGGCGAGCTGAATCCGAAACCGAAGCCAGAATCGCGTCACCACCTTCCTTTTTTTTCGCGAATACCTGGAGGGTGCTGGCGCAATTCTGGTTTCAGATTCGACATGCGAGTCGACATACATCGAGAAACATGTGTCAAGTCCTTGGGTCTGACAACTTTATTTTGTATATCTGTGTAATCAATCTCGTTACAGTGCTTGTTTGCTGTAGAAGCTTATATATTCAAAATGTCATTTACAAAATAGTCAGTTGTGCCACAACAAAGAAAATTTGTTGGCGTCTAGTGATCCTTCGAGAAACTACCACGAGATGCGAGACCACGAGACCAAAGTTGAAGTCAGTTCAGTTAATATCACCCGATACAATTTTGTGTAAACGATAAAATATCACTTTACTCTTCTCTCGCCAAGATTTGGAATTACAAACATTTTGTAATAAACAGAGTAATCGTGACAGAATCTTAAAATAGGGCGATTATTACGGGAATCCAAACTGCGCAACAACCTGTGCTGAAATATTTCCTGTCTATTTATTTACTTAAGAGTATGAGACCAAACTACAATGGTACATTCAAGTATAGGTCTAACTAAGGAATTATAAAGTAATTTAACGAGTTGACAGAGCGAAATTTTGAAGTTTTACAGAGTATAGAGCCCAAGGTTTTCAGAGCCTTATTGACAACGTGGGTTTGCCATTTTCTGCTTAGAGAGCCCCTACGGGCACGTTGTACGAATCTTAAGAGAGACTTAAAAGATGGAGGAATGCAATTACAGATATTTTTTTCATTAAATCTTAACAGGTGTCAGCAATTGCGTTTCAATTTTATGAGAAGGAAATTTATAGACTATTGGAGCGAAAGATTTGGACACTCAGATCGCCCAACATGAATTCCATCAATCATTTATAGGATATAATAGATAGGTTAGTTCGCGAACAAAATCCTGCACCAACAACGATTTCGCAATTATGGATGGCTATAGAGGCAGCATGACTCAATATTGTTGAGTCCATTATCGAGTTGCTGCACTTCGCCGGGTAAATTGAGGTCAGACTCTTTATAGGATCTTATGACTTTTGTCACCTCACTGTAAAGTAGCTCAATTCTCAGTTAACATGATGGCAATAGGAACACCTCGTTCACGTCTGTGAGTACAAGAAAAGGCGTAATAACCTCGTCGAAATACTATAAAATCCTTCAACTCAGGTTCATCATCAGAAGAGACACATTTAAGTCCTGTTGCAATCTTCATGATGACATCTTAGCAAATGGAAGACGACAGAATAGATTGTTGCAGTTGAGGAATTTTAGTTCGCAGTCCTCAGTTCAGATATTTTAGTCCGTATTTTGAAAATATATACTTGCAATTTCTTAAAATGTTTTGTGGATCCCTTGTGGTTTTATGCTTGGTAACAGTCATTGGAATAATTTTCGTGTATTTAATAATCAATTGTTTCCACAATTTTTAACTCGATGATCAATTTCAATTTTGAAAAGTTCGATATGGTTTTGTAGCCTTGGTGTAATGTCATTTTTAACAAAGACCCCAAGAATTTTCAGCTAGAGAAGGACGTTGATGGTTGGAGCTGATCATTTCTCCCCCTATTCTCACTGGAGACTTGGAGGGAAGAAAGAGGGGAAGTTTCGATTTCAAGCTATCTAGCTCATTAGTTGCACGAGGCTCAATTTGTTTAAAGAAATCACATTTGAGGCACGAGTACGGCGCTCATTGACTTCGCAAATGAGATTATTTTCAGCAGTCGAATTTAATGATGAATTGTTAGAATTTTCCAGTATTATGATTACCTCAGTGGATTCCCGAATTTTGGCATCTTGTTCAACGAAATTTGATGACTTCTGAAATGTGGCCCTAAAAATGTGAAAATAGTTTTTTTCGTGTGATTCTCAATTCTTAATTCGTTGTAATTAAAGAGCAACAATTTGATAATTCTATACTATAGTCTAGGCCGTGTATTGGGCCGCACTAGATTCGCAATATGGCAGCTAAAAGGATTTCCTGTCGGAATAGCCAACTTATGAAACAATCATTCCGACCAACTCTCTGGCTTTTGTTTTCTTTGTTGTCATTCACTTCTCGCGCGGTTGAAGAGTTCACAGTACAATAATGTTTGTCTCGTTTTTCGCTAAAATTAAACAAGATTTTCATCTAGAAACGAATATTAACTCGGTGAACAATTAAACTAAATAAAAGTTATCATTATCGGCAAGTGCAAGCGTGAGTGATGTTAAAGTACGCGCCAAGAGCAAATGAAAAACATACATTTAAAAGTTATGTGGTCTTGTGCTAAAAGTTATCTACTGACTTGTGTTAATAATGATTTTGAGATGATTGTTATCAATTTGTTCATGATTTATCTGTCAGTTAAGATTTATGTTGAAAAAAATAAATACCACAATTATTTAAGATTATTAATTCACATATACATGGTAATTTTTGTGACCTAATTAATTGTTTCTAACCGTCCAATGATATTAATATTAATGCAATGCATCATTTTATTTAGCTGCTTTATTAAATTATCTTTCAAAAGTTAGTGATGATTTAAAAACTAAGAAATGCATTCAGTAGTCTTCAGTAAGTTGCCTGTTCTAACCAGTGACAGACTTATACCTATTTCTTCTCTATTAAAACGGGGTGTGGTACATGTTACAGGGAAAGTTATGGTAATAAATAGAACTTTTGATTTTTTTAAATTTATTTATTTTAACAGGAATGTAGTACACTGACAATATAAATGGCATAGTAAATAGTGTATAATGTTGCACAATGATATTGCACTCTTGTATTATCAATTATTGTGACTACAATACCATAAACTACTCCCTGATTATGCAGTCATTTTGCATTAAACCCTCTCATTAACTTGCTAAATAATTCAAATCAGGATGATCATATTATACTCTAGTTTCCAGTGTACTCCAATTTTCCAAATGCTCCACATACTCCAGTTTTACAATTCATGCCAAATTATTCCCAAAAGGCATCCAAGTAGTAAAAGATTAATATATTTATTACCCCACTTACACTCTTATAGTGCTGATGGGAATTGTGAAAAAGCCCAAGGTAAGACAATGGTTATTTTCACTATTAAAATTAGTTTATTATGTCAAAGAAAATTTCGAAATGTATGTGGGATTTGAGGAGAGAAATGTGGTGCCACTTGCCCAAAACCAAGTTACAAATAATGTTGAAAATGTTACCATCAAACGGTTACAAACAGCTACAAAAAACTGAAACAATATTAATGTTTCAGAAAAAAATATAAGAAATTGCCATTTATAAATTTTGTCATGATTCATTAAAAAAACTACAATATTTAGTATGCTGAACTTTGTTTGGGTTCTTAATATAATTCCCTAGGAAGTACTCTCTTAAAAATTGTTTCACTCTCATTCACAAGGGCATAACAGTCTTCCTTACCACAAATAAAACCAATGTTTTTTACTATACGCTTCAAGGTCTGAGAGTCTTGAAAATTGAATGTTTCATCACCCACAATCTCTGAAGAACAGGTTTCTTATAGAAATACCAAGACCTACATAATATATCATTCATGTTACTTCACATGGCGATCATTGTATAGATGAATAAAATTCTATAATAACAAAGTAATTAAAAACTTTAAATGATTCTGCACCCAAATTACAATGTATTTTATTGAAAATTCCATCCATCATAAAATTGTCAATATTGAAGCTGGATGAGTCCTTGTAGGGTGGTCAGATCTGCTTGCTTTTTATGTCGGTTGATAATTCTTTCAATAGACTTCACACCCACCTGTTGTTGAAAAAAGAAAATTAGATTTATTACTATTAATGTATAACTACTGATAATTAATAGTTTATAGACAGTAAATAAACCAATAACTATTTTAATTATGAAAATTATACCTGTCAGTTTTGTAAGATAATATTTAGGAAAAAAAATAATTATCTTACCTGTAATAATATTTTCCATTTGTGATATCAGATTTGTGTGATTGACTTGCGATTACAATTGTGATTCCTTTGAGTAACAGTATCCCTTCTTCCACTGTTTTCTTCCACAATCCACAAAATAAATTCACAATTCCCGTTTGAAGAGAACTTTGAATTCACTTTAACCTTAAAGACAAATTACTAAGAAAAGACCCAGATGTAATTGGTCTATCCATTATTTTTCAATGATTAATAAATTGGGTTTAGAAAAATTAATAATAAATATTATAAAATTAACTTTACACAAAAAATACAAAATCGAAAAAACTAACCTTTACCAATAAAACTATCTCGACTAACTCCAGTATGATAAGTGATGAAAACAATTCAAAAATAATACATAAAAATAAAAACGCGTTGAACTAAATTAATACATCTGACGAAATCACTAAATGCAGATTTATGAAAAATAGCAAACCGCAATATGCGAATCGCTAGCAACAATAGCAAACTGACAGAGCACAATCCACGTGAATGGCTTGAATGTTGGCGGAATCTACGGAAGTAGTCATTTTTTCATTGCAAACTTAAATTTTAAAAAATGTCCCTACCCAGTAAACGTAAAATATATAGGATAATTGTGTGGAGGTTGGCAACGGCATGTGCCAACACAAAACGAAACAAAAGTACCCTAAATGGAGTATGAATACATGTTCTCATCCGATAGTGGCATTTTTCAAAAGTTGTCACGTTAGCTGGTCTTTTTAGCTGGCCACAACTATAGCCAGAACTTCAGGAACGTATGGAACCTTGCGTACCTTACATTTCTTGGTTTCGGGATTAGTGGGGAGTTTTTTTTACAGCAGTGATGTAGGTATAGAAGATTTGTCGTTCGCATTGGATTCGTTGCCTCTATGATTTCGCGTTTTAAAAATATTTTTCAAGAAGTGCAAAGTGTATCAATATGGTGTAAGTCCTATTTTTATTAAAATCCTGTGAACATTCGAATATTGTAATTTTTGGAATCGTGCAAAATCGCAAGTCTCTCGCTTCATTTCTGAAGTGTTTCATGCGATGGCTGAAGAATTAGTAGGATACAGTTTGCAATATTATAATATTATGCATTCATTAAAATAAAATGGGGAGTTTTGTACGATTACCTCACCAACAGTTTGGTTCGAGATGTGTGGTAGAACGAGATCGTGAATGGAGAGAGATAAACCAAGGGCAAATATTGCATAAAGCCGCCTTGAGAACGAAGCGGATTAAATCGTGAGAACATGGTGTTGAATATCAAGACTTAGTTTTTATAACTTACCCACGATATGTTATCTTGCTTGGGCGATCCAGCGCCCTAACTCACTTTTCTATTTTGATATAGTCTGCGCGGGTGCTCTGAAATTTTGGGAAGGTGACTGTAGCGAGAGGCTTACCGTGTGGTATGATAAAACAGTGAAAATACAATTATGAGATGGCAGTGTTTAGATAATGCATAAAGAAGCAACTAGACCATTTATACCTATATTTGATGGTGCGGTGGCCATTTGACTACCCTTCTCAGCTGCGTTGTCGATGGCTCTTAACACTCGGAATTGTCTATGACTGTTCGGTTTATACGATTAACTCTTTCCCTTTTTTTTACACAAATATTTCTCCTCTTTATGACATTTTGTATCCAAGGAAGTTGAAATTTGCTCAATAAGTTAGTTGTATACAACTAATTTAGCTCTAAACGTTTTCATTGCTTCAAAGTCCATGGCTTTTGTTTTCCTAATGGATGTACAACGGTTATTTATTTCAGTTATGTTCTGTTAATTCAAGCAGTGCTTTATGTAAACTGCGTTCATCCTTTGCTATTATAACTTCTTCATTCGCGAATAGTATGGTTATTAGGTTTCTTCCTTGCCCCTGTCATGGCTATAAGATTTTAGTCGGGATAGCCACATATTTAATTTAAATTAATTTAAACTTCATCTACATATAAATTAAATAAAATGGGGACAGGCTACATAATATGTAGTCTACAATACACTTTTTCCATGAAAATGTGTTTTATTTCTGTTGACAACATAAGGAAACCTAGTTTCTGGATGTGCCTCGAACTACCATGACCATGTCGGAAATATTGAACTGCGAATGCTCACACTAAAGAGTCACATTTATGATAGTGTAAAGTATCGTTAAACGATGCAAGGTACCAATGAAATGAACCCCTGACCGATATAAATGTAAAGGAATGACATGACAAAACAAGTCTATATCCAAAGATGTAACTTGCCACGGACTACACTGAAGGATAATTGCTCCATGTTAAATGCCTAAAAAGACCTGGGAACAAAGTTACAAAAAGGAACGGAATTTCTTTAAAAAATTGAGCGAATGCACACATACGATCACATGACCACTTATCACAAAATAAGGAGAGAAAGCGAAGGAAGTGAGCAATTAAAGAAGAGAAAGAAATATAAAATAAAAAATATTTGAGGATGATATTAATGTAAAATGTATGAATTAAAAAATGTATAAGAAATAAAAAAAATATATGAAATAAAAAAAGAATATGAGGGTCATTGGGACGTGGCCAACTGTATACGAGAGTCTGACCAAATTCCCGAACGGACAGGTGACATTGCGGAGAGGCATACAGACTGGTCGTAATCTTAATCAAGGGCATCTCTGACTTACGGTGGACGCTACGGGAGTCATGTGTCGTTCGATGACGTCACGGCGGGCAGAGAGCGCCGCCTTCCGCCGCGGCGTCACGGCGGCTGCGCGCGCCACCTGTCGCCCGCGGAGGCGAGACGCCAAACCGGACTGCAACTCCCCCGGCGCAGTGGGCCTCACGCAGGCGCGCCCCACACTCCCCATTCCGTTTCTGGAATTTTGGGAAGGTGACTGTAGCGAGAGGCTTGCCGTGTGGTATGATAAAACAGTGAAAATAAAAATAAGAGATGGCGTTGTTTACATAATGCATAAAGAAGCAACTAGCGCATTTATACCTAAATGACAGATTAAGGTATGGTGGCCATTTGACCATCCTTCTCATCTGCGTTGTCGATGGCTTTTAACACTCGGCACTGACATTTTGTATCCAAGGAAGTTAAAACTTGAAACTTGTTCAATAGTTTAATTGTATACAACTAATTTAGACTAGGAGGGACTTGTCCCGGCGCATGTAAGTGGCGCGTTGTCATTGACAACATTGACTCCGGTACTAGCCCGGATAGCTAATAGTTCTGAACTGGCAGAGCGGCCCTACCCAAGCATTGAATGGAGAGTTTGCCGTGAGGGAAACTGGGTACCGGCCGGATC
>JAHLJT010009419.1:149135074-149169443 GCA_031308135.1 Acheta domesticus
CGGTTACCGGCCTGTCGGCGTACTTGTGCGTCGGCGGGGGGTGAGGATAAAGGCTAGCGCCTAGGTGCTCACCCCGGGGACTTGTGCCCGCGATAGAACAAGAAGTAGTGTGGGGTTGTAAACCACACAGGGTTCCACTCCACTCCCCTTTCCATTTCGAAGAAGTTTGGATGTGCTGCTCGGTTCATTGAATGGTTTGTTTATTTGTTTGTTTTCCAATGCCCACCCCTGGCATGCAAGTCATTTGGTGATGCGCTGACCATTATAGACGTGCCGTTTCCACCAATCATCCCAGCATTCGCCTTATGACCAAGGGAAACCACGAAAACCCCAGCTCGTTGTGTATATTTTGCCAATGTTCACTCCCGCCTGAGATATGGCATAATATTTTGGGGAAACACATCTTATAGTTTACAGACTTTCAGATTACAAAAAAGAATTGTACGAATAATAAGCAAATCCAACCCACGTGATTCTTGTAAGTCACTCTTTATTAATCTAGGAATTTTACCATTACCTTGTCTCCTGATTTACGAATCAGTAGTTTTTGTCAAAAATGACTTACTTAAGGACGGGAATATATTTTCAGCAAACGCCGATGTCTATAAGTATAACACACGACGTAGTAATCATATTCACCAGGTGGCAGTATCAACAGCTCACTACAAAAAATTCACATACAATTCATGTACATTACTCTACAACACTTTGCCAGAAGACATTAAACGATTAAATTCAATAGAAAAGTTTAAGTCCCAAGTAAAATCTTTTCTGCTGCATAACTGTTTCTATACAATTCGAGACCATACCGAGCATCAAAAAGGAAAGTAGAATTAATTTTAACAATGATAGTTAATGTAATTATTTATCATTTGGACTGTATAATTCTAAAGAACCTGTAACAAGTATTGTACCACAGTTTCTGGGTTGATGGCCCCCATCTCGATCAGGATTTTCGTCCAGTTTCCCTGATCCTTGAGCAAATGCTGAGATGGTCCCTTGTTTTGCTTCTGGACATAAATGTAACTTCATTATTTGTGCACGTCTTCTGAATTTCAGTGTGAAATATAGTTATTCCAATTATCGTTTTTCATATTATCGCGGCAAAAAGTATTATTCTTTCATGAAGAACTTGAGGGTTCAGGGTAGGAATTTATAGCTAATTTACCTTTGAAAATATATTTTATTATATAGGAGCGAATATTTTTGTCAACAAAACTCGAAAAAAATCTCTCTTTTCTATATTCAAAATTCGACTAGAATATGGTTTAGGATAGAGACCACAGAATTATGAAAACGTGCACAAAATTCACTTCTCCCCATAGCTCGTCATACGCAGTTTTTAACTGTTTTTGACGTAAATAAATAAATAAATTGTCTTCGCCGCGCCTGGACCACGGAGTGATGGGGTAAGAGGCCGCCACATCTGAGCACCAGGAAGGCAGGCACAAAGAACGCTCAAGAGAATGGTGCAAATCGTCGGCGTCGTCGTCGTTGAAATCCATGAATTTTCGAAAATTGCAAAAGTGCTATTTTATTTAGACGTCTTGCTACAATTCCAATATTGAAGATAGAGATTTTATTCCTTAATGAAATCTGTTCCTGATCAGATCAAAGGCAGATCTTGAAGTAAGATCATGTGAAATGTTTGGAAAATATGAGTAGTTTCTTGTAATTTGGCGCAAAATATAGGCAAATTAACATTTTTAAAACAATATTTTCTCAAAAATTGTTCTAATTTTTTTCTCTAAGTTTTTTTCTTGTATGTTCCAAGGAACGGTAAAAATTTGGTGTTAGTCCCATTTTCGGCCAACTCCGTATTTTCGAAAATTGTAAAATGTGAACATTTCAAAACCAGAAAATTGAAGATAGAGTTTTGCCTGAAACAAAGTTTGTTGTGTAAAAATCAGTTCAAATAAAACGAAGCGCGTATGGTGGACATCCGCAATTATTTCAGTAGTTAAGAACCAGAGTCATTTCTTCTTCAGTTCTTCTTGAAGCAAACCGAAATAAATTTGACTTTTACAGTATTTGTGGTATATTGTACAGAAAAGGAAAAATAATTCCACACAAACTCGCCTTGCTTATATCGAAGTAAAGTTCCAAATTTTCAATATTGTAATAAGCGATCAAAACCTTTTTCAAAATAAGATGTGTATTTGTGTTTTGAGTTACATTACCTTCCTTAAATCTATTTTCTATCATAAAATATTATGTCATCACAAGTAGAATCAACACAGTAGAATTCTGAGAATTTTAAATTGCCGTATTGCCGCGCTGAGAGCCCTTCAAACGAAGCGCGGGAAATTCGAATTTGCAATTTTGAGCAATTTTCAAAAAATTCAGAGAGAGTGCCGAAAATCGAACCAGCTCGAATTTCTTTGCCGTTCTTTTCTTGTATATACGAGGAAAAGAAATTGAAAGAAAAAGTGAAGGAGATTTTGAGAAAATAATTGTTAAAAATTGTTTCAAAATTGCCTGTTTCTCGTAAAATTAAGTAAAAACTACTCATATTTTTGAAAACTTGAACACAATTTTATTTAAAGGTCTGTTTTGATGAACAGATTTTATTAGGAAAAATGAAATCTATTCTTCTACTTCAGTTCTGTAGTTATACGAAGACGCCGAATTTTTTAAAACATTTGCAACTTTCACAAATTTAGGGCGTGCAACGAAAATGCGATCTACGCCATTTCTTTATGCATCTTTTGCTCTATCGGAGGAAAAATTTAAAAAGAGGTTAGGGCTATTTTTGAGAAAAATTCAAAATGATGAGGCTTAATTTAAAGTATCCCAAAAATCAATAGCTCAGAACGTCTCTTTGAAAATAAACTTGAAATTGTGTATTTTGAGAAACATTGAAACACGGAAACAAACACTGAACTTCTCGGCGTAAATGAGCTCCAAATTTTCTAATGAAACTTTGCATATATGCCCAGGTTTTACCCTTCCACAACTTTCTTAAGTCAATGCTGCTCTTAGGGGACCCCAAAATTTTGAGAATGTGAAAAAATGACTTGCAGGTGCCGAATTGTAGCAGCTGGGGGCCCGGTGGACCGAAAAACTATCCCTGACTAACCATTTAAAGCCCAAAATAATTTTGTGCGCATAGCGCTCGCCCA
This sequence comes from Acheta domesticus, assembly GCA_031308135.1. Taxonomy (NCBI): domain Eukaryota; kingdom Metazoa; phylum Arthropoda; class Insecta; order Orthoptera; family Gryllidae; genus Acheta; species Acheta domesticus. The sequence continues at coordinate 149,138,197 of JAHLJT010009419.1, forward strand.
GTGTAGTCGCTTCCTTGCGGGCAGAGTCATTATTGGGTCACATCCATTACACTTTAGCTGCACATGCCCCATCAACTTCGGTGCGGACCAACCACCGTTTGCTTTACCCCAGCCTCTCCTTCTGATTTACACAGGCATATATGGTAGCAGCTAAGCACGGTTTTAGATAAAGATTGGAACCAAGTCATAAATACGCCCCGGTCAGGAGTGTACCATGCCTTAGCCATTTCGACTAAAATGACATCTAGCAATCAGGAATGAAAAAAAATTGCTTATATGTTTTATTTAGGTTGTCGCCATCTACTGAAGAAATAAAATTCGCAAATTCGTGCAAAAGGTGCAAATGTGAGTTGACCAGAAATGTTGCAAATATGTAACATGGAGCATTAAAGAGCTTAAGAGATTAGCAAACTAACTTGTAAGGGAAAGTTTGTGGCATTCTGTAGGAGATGGAGTGTATTAGGCTCCTCTAGAATTCTTTCCACCGTTTAATCACTACTTGGAGCTCATTCCGCTACATGGAATACCGTCTTGGGGTTTTCATTCTTCTAGGCCTAGAAACTATTGCTTCTACTTTATAGTGAAGAATTTTTAGTTTGTTTTCGATGTCACTTTATCTTATTGTCTACTTTAGTTCGTCCATATGTTATATTTCAGAAAGGTGGTCGAATTTCTTTCGTCTAGGTTACATGCAATTCAGGCTGTTAGTTTTGCCCGATATTCTAGAGTCTTTTCGATGTGAAGCCGTCCAGAACTTCCCCTTCTTGCGCGCCTGCGTCGAGTGGAGAGCGTGTGGAGAGCGAAAAGTCTATTTCTGTGCCTGAGCCAACTCTTCTAAAAGAAATTAATTTCATTAGGAAAACCAGATTATTTTTGTACTACCGATCGGCGATGGGCTATGAAAACTACGGAGTAGTTTAATTTTTTGATTAGTGTCATGCATCTCTCAGACTGGCACACGAACTACTTGAAGTAAATGAAGTAAAGCAATATAATTGTATTGAGCGAGCTGATGTAATAAATTGTTGTTATTATTATTATTATTATCATCATTATTTTTCTTCATTATTACCTTTTTACATTGCTAAATAAATAATACTAAAAAACGGACCTTCAGAGGCATTGAGTTTGTTTTACATAGGAATTGAGTACAAAAGAGAAAAAGACACGTACATCATAAAATAACAAAAAGAAAGAAAGAAAGAAAGAAAATTGAATGTAATGTAACGCAAAAACAACTATTATTATATTATTATTGTTAAATTATCACCACTATCATCCATCCGCCTAAATTGTATTTCCATGCGCGGGCCCACTGCTTGCCGGTGCGCCATCGCAATGTGACGAGTGGCGTGACATCTCGTCATATTGCAGGCGTTGCGCAAAAATAATTTGCATAGGCGCATTAAGCGCTTCCTCCGAAGTTACAGTATTTACATATAATTGACACGGAGAAATCGTCATTTTTCCTTGACCGAAAACGGCGGCGCTGCATTACGAAGTTATCTGGTTCTAAGGGTGCGTTAACTGCGGGTTGGCACGCACGGTTGACATTCAGGGGTAGGACTTGCGGAGATGCAATCATCCAGACGCAGTGCCTGGTACTCGAAGGGGGTGGGGTATGCAGAAATATTAGTCTCGTAATATGGAGGAATCACTGTCGAATCCAATACATACCTTAAAACCTTGTGTCTATGATTGGAACTTTTTTATTTTAACTTGTTTATATTAAATTTCAGTATTCGAAAGTTCGAAAATAAGAAACTCCAAAATAATAATTCCAGAGTGTCTTCAAAGTATTAATGTTCTTACATGGGCCGGAATTCATCTTGAAATCACGGAGGACACAAAGCGTTGTTTGTCATCTCTGAGACACGAACCAGAATTTTAATTAATTTCTAGGATTAACAGGAAAAAAATTATTGAATCTACAACTTCTCTGATTTGTATTTCTTTCAATTTCACTTTGAAAATATTAAAAATTATTTTTGTCTGGACACTATTTCAAAAATTGTTCAGTCTTGAAAATATGCAAATAATTTTGGTCGGTTAATATCAGATTGTCCTAGTCCCTTACAACTGCCATTTGAAGGCATAGGAGTGGTATGGTCTCGGTTACAGTTTTCAATAATACTTGAATAAGCAATACCGCCAGACGTGCATAGTTCCTTTCACTGCCGCTAGATGAAGTTGAGTGTACCTTTCGTTCATTACACAGTGAATCGTTGGTATGTATTACACAGTCCATCACATTATTCGTATTTTAATGCAGTGCAATTACGTTGATTGTAGCAAGATTTCTCATCATCGAATGTGTGATCAGTGACCACATGTCATTGATTAAAGGGGAATTTTTTTTATCGAAATGTAACTTCATTCGAAAAGAAAAACTATACTGCCACAGATTGCATTCTCCTCCAAACTCACACACAACTTTTAACTTTTTTTTGTCAAGTAAAGTCTGTGTTTTACTAATAACGGTGTGTATAAAAAATAGAAAATCCAAACATCGACGCATGTTTCAAACGGGAGAGGGGGATACGTTACCTTGTGGAGATGTTGTTAATGCAGATACGGCAATGATGAAATACTACTTACTCGAAGGACACACCGAAGATTCTTCCACCGTCAACAGTGCCAAATGCTGATGGGCACGTACATGTTCACATTCCTTGTCAGAGCGAGAGAGGAGATACAATGCGATATATTTTGTTAGGGTTTCCAGAAATATTCGATAATTATACTGGGGAACAAAACAGAATTATTTCATACCTCCGGGTTGAAAGTGGGTGATTTAAAAGGACACGATCACGCTGATTTCGAAAATCATTATAAAAAGTTTCTATCACGCAAGGCTCAAAATGTATAAACATTTTTAATATTTGAAATAACAAAATCCTGTACTAGAGTGCTATTTTTATAACTTTGCCCTTCAATTTTTTCCCGTGGATGGAATATGTCACGGTATTTCGCGTCTTTGTCAGTCGTGCCGCTAGATATCGCTTGATCGCCACCGTATCAAGCAGTGTTTGCGATCATACGAAATCTAGCGGCACGAGCGAGAAAGACGCGAAATGCCATGTGAAAGTCCGTCGTGACCATAGGGGCTTGAGAGGCAGAGTTATAAAAACTGTGCTATTAATTTCCACGTTGTCACTCCGGTTATATTACTACAAAATTGTATGACCATGCTTCATACGAGGTGAGAACAAGTTAAAAATGGAGTATGCATATTCGTGCAGTAATATGCAGACATTAAAATGATTTACATAGCATCGTAGGCTTTCACGGCCGGAGTCAAGACGAGAGAAATTTTCCGTTCTCATAGGCCGTGGTCCAGTTGGCATTTAAGGGCCAAACGTTTTGTCCACGACTACGGTGGGCATCTTCAGTGGCGGCAAGGTCTCGGGCGCAGTATCTGGGGCGGCGACTGGCTGGCCACTGGCGCCAGTCGCCAGCCAGCCGCCCGTTACCCCTTCAATGCCAACTGAGCCATGGCCTATCAGCCCGGAAAATTTCTCTCGTATTAAAATGATTTGTTGGTATTCTCGACAACATTGGTAGAGCGAATAGCAGTGATTTGATTTTTCCATACAACCACAACCTAAGATTCGTTGTACAGGTGACACAACACTGGTGGGCAGCCCATGGTTTGTCCGGATCACAAACACGACAGCTAAAGTATAAAAATACGCAAGTTTTGTAATTTCATATATTTTTTCCCTGTGAAGTTTGGGTGCAAATCTTGCACAAACGTAATAGAAATTACCTGGTTGATTCGCACACTTTCGATGTGAAATTATTTGCATTTTCTTGAACCGCTTCAATTCTGCAGATTATGTGGCGAATTTCAGATACATAACTATAATGTATTAATGTATTTGAGGTACACGCAAACCAAACCAACTTCGCGAGCACTGCGCATGGAGTTTCGCATGACACCAACTGACCACCAGGATCTGCCGCCTCAACAGTTGGATACTTATATACTTGCGATAAGGTAAGGGGCTAAAATAATTCCTTTCGATAACTGATGCGCTGTAAGAATTACGCGAAATATTTTCATGACTAAGATAGGGTTTCGGTACGCCACACATCACTATGTTTTTCTTATTTCTTGCCTCCCTTACTCTCGTTTTCCGGGTGAGTATATTTTATCGAGATTATCGTCCTCGCTGTTACAAAATGAAAATAGAACTTTGTACGAGTGTATCAACTCGTAAGAGAACGAACAATTGAGTAATGTAATGGGTTGCTATAGAGTCAAGTTTGTTTTGAGAGAAGCTGGCTAGAGTTTAAAAGATATGGATGTATGACGATTAAGTCGTGATATTTAAAGTGAAATACTTGTTTAAATACCCAGTAGTAATGTTTTCAAGTGCTTAGAAGATTGACTAAATCTTGTGGAAAGTATTAGATATAATTAAACAGTAGTTCAAGAATACAGAGCAAGATATCCGCAAATGCCGAGCAGGTAACAATTTGTCGATTGATTAGCAATCCAGAAACTAACAATATACAGGTGTCCCACTAACTATGTACCACCCACATAACTTCTAAACGGTTCAGAAGATCGAAATGCAGTTTTCGCTTAAAAATGCGTAATCATGGGGCAAGTAACATGTAGAGAAACTGTCTATAATATTTTTCGTTTTGAGAAATTTAATTATCTTTGCTTTTAAATAGAACTATATATTTTTCTTGCCTGCAAATCATGTAAATGAGGAATAATGAAAAGAGGAATAAAATGATGTATCATATGTTAATATTTTAATAGTAATTTGAGTATAAAATTAGACTTTCTGACATGTGATTTTTAAGTAAACGGACCTTTCCGGTAACAGCCCTTGCAACATTCGCCGTTTGCAAAGGTTGCCTTCGCGGCATCGTGACTGTTTCGGGGAGACAAGAGTGTGAGAGGGGTGGCCGTGAAAGATAGAAGCGTATCTACTTGTATAGCAATTCATGGTCTTGACACGAAGAACGTATGGACAAACACCAATATTAACGATAAGAATGAGAGATTTTTCCCATTTGTTAATCTGAATTGAACTTCTTTACTTCTACTGAAATTCCAAAGCAACGATAATCGTAAATAACAATTAAAAATAATTTGTAGCGAAAGGACGATAATAATAAAGGTATCTTTGAAACTTACAAGAATTGAGCTCAGTGTGTTACGGCAGAAACAAGCTACCATTTTAAAAGATAGGAAGGGAATAAATGCTTAAAGATTTTTAATGTAATGTTCCGTTTAATTCATCAAATCATAGACAGGCAGACATTTTTCCTTATTATTTACTTGATAAACTTTTTATTTAAATACATACCAAAAGAACAAAGAAATAAAAAGAATGAAATACTCTTGACATATATCAGTGTAAATTTACTAAACGTTACCACAAATGCGTATCTGCAGACACGACTGCTAATACTGATTGGAAAGTTTCTCACTTCATAACGCCACGTGTTCCCACAAACTTGAAAATCCTCTGCAGAAGACGGAAATGTGCTATTTTCATTTCCATTTATGAACAGCAATGAACGGCAGTAGGGGTATGGTTGCGAAGTGGACGAATGATCATCTTAATTAAAAATGAAATTTATCCCTCATTGCCCTCATGTCCCTCTTATCCTTCATTGACATCCCTCCCAGTCTACTCTCACCATTCAACAGACTTGACGCCGCAAAGGCCATCTTCCCCGAAGACGAGAGTTGCTAGGGCTGCTACACGATATATTCAAAATCACATATCGGAAAGTCTAATTTTATACTCAAATTACTATCAAAATACTAACATGTGATAGATCATTTTATTCCTCTTTTTATGATCTATCCGTTGCTGGTGAAAAGTTGTATAGTTCCATTAAAAAAATCAAAGATGATTAAATTTCTCGAAAATTAAAAATATTATAGACAATTTCTCTGCGGCATAATACTTGCCCCATGATTCCGCATTTTAGCGAAAACTGCATTTCTATCCTGAAACGTTTAGAAGTTATGGGGGTGGTCCATAGTTGGTGGGACACTCTGTATTTTCTATTTGCTGTAAATTTGTGTTTTACAATCTTGAAGAGTGAAGATAACGGACAGCGACGTTAGGTAAGTGCAAAGCAGCGGCAGCTAAAATTATATTGGAAATACCCACGATTGCGGCGCATTCGGGAGCGTGACATACACTGTTGCGGGACATACAGTTGGTAACAGTCTTGTTTGTACAGTTCATAGCTCAAAAAACATCAATTTTATGTGGAAAATTAATACTAATGAAAAACATATTACAAGATAATTGAATAATTCCGGTTAAATAAAATGTAACTTTGTACACCTAGACAAAACGGCCTTGAATTTGAAGTTCACCAGCAAATTTTGTTGCTTGGAAACCTTCGTAGTGGCTAGTTCCCGAGCGACTAACTGTGCTGGTGAATTTCAAATTCAAAGCCATTTCTTCTAGGTGTACAAAGTTACATTTTACTTAACTGGATTTATTCAATTGTCTTGTAATATATTTTTCATTAGTATTAATTTTCCACTTAAAATGAATATTTTTCGAGCAAATTGTGGACTGTACAAAGAAGACTGTTACCAACTCAATATACGAAACACACTCAATATATTCTCCCCCGCTCGGGGCCGCGATATCGCGTCAGGCGCTACGTGGCCAGGGCACGGGCGGGGCTCAATGCCCAATTTTGCGTGGTGCACTGACTCGCCCCTAACGAGCTTCCGCCAGCCGCCACAAACGTCGGCGACGCGGCGTCTCAGGGTTGTTGGCTTGCAGGCGGTGCGGAGGTGGTGGCTGTGAGTATTTTTGAGTTCGTTACGAATGGAGCACCACTTCTTTGAGATAACGCAGTTGTGGTTTATTTTTATGTTCGTTTTCCTGGGAAGATGTTGTGGGTTTAGAAGAAAGTAATGCTTCCGGGTTCGCGCTCTTTCAATACCTAATATTACAGGTCTTGGAGCTCTCCCGTGACGTTATGCGTAGAAGGCAGAGAAACTCGGTATCGGGTCATCCGCCTGGGGGAAACTATGCTTATCGCGGAGCTTTGAATGAGCGAATGACCGAAACTGAAATACTGCGACAGTTCCCATGTGGTTCAATTAAGAAACACATATTTACGAACATAATTTCCATAAATGGAAGCTATGGTGTTGTTGCAGTGACAAAAGACAGTGAAATGGCGTCGGAACTGTGTATATTATGACGCAAATATCACGTAATTTAGGATACTCCGAGCCAGCCAACGTAAACAAATAAAATAGTTTATTTTAAGTGAGGTGCAAGCTAGAACTACAATGGTAGAACAGCATGGAATTTGGAAAATCTCAATAGCACAAAATGACGTCAATGAACAGTTGACTGTAACAAGCAATGTGGATGATAGGGACAATAATAAAATAGAGACAGCTTTAAGGCTTTTAAGAAAATGGAACTTTCTTTCCAATTTTGCGGATGAATTCTTTAAGAACCGGACGTGAGTAAATAAGCGAACGAAGTTAGAAAACGTGATTTTCGTGTTGAAACAATGCGTCAAAGAAAACCCGGGACAGACAGTTTTTTGTTCAAAAAGTTTTCGTGGTGAATACAGTTTACCAGACTGTGACGAGAAAGAGTTTTCGTGGGGAACGTATCATGGTTCGTGTCAGATGAGGAGTAATTTTTGTTAGAGGACGCATCGTGTTTGCGTGAAAATGATAACAGTTTCGTAGTCCGAATATGAGTATCGGGATTCGAACGGGAAATGTTATATCAAGCTATGGTGTGAGCTGGTGAAATGGAATGCACATCTCCGGCAGCAGTGGAGTGTGGTTGGCAGCGGAATTTCCAGCGTTGCAGAATCTGCAGGGCAGTGAATTAACTTTCTTTAATTCAACTGAGGGAACGCACGGACATTATAGCAAGGTCAAGCTTGTAAAATTTTCATTCAAAAGAGGAAAAGTATTTCTTTTTGAAAATGGTGACTTTGAATGGCCATGCTGAAAAAAAAATCATGCGCGCAGAATGAATGTAGTATTGAAATGTTGAGTGTGTGTGCGAGAGTAATATTTTATGTTATTGTTATTATTATGTTTTTTGTTTCTTTGGTGTATGCAACGCTTCTTTGGTGTATGGCGTTGGTGTATGTATTAAATATCTCATTGGATAGTTCACAAATAAAGTTAGTTGACGAAGGGGATTAGTTTCAGGAAAACAGAAATTAAATAAATTTGCGCGTCGTTGATGGTGGCTTCGAAATTGATATTTACGTGTTATCATTTGCAGTAGTATCCCACAATAGAGATAAGCAACGTACCTGTTAAGGCGGTTTTGCCGTTCCCACGATCTTACAAATTTTCTGAAACGGTTTAAAGTGTTTTGGGCCCATGCTCGTGTATTCAGAGGCACGCTGATACATGCGAATTAGATATCATTTTTATTATAAAAAAATAAACATTCCACCACGTGAATTTGTTTACAGTGGCTGCCCAATGGGTGGCAAGGAAAGATACAATTATTATTGTTCTCGTTCATATTATTATTTTTATTATCATTTATTATTAAGAGAATGGTTTACAGTGGCACGCCTACTTAGGCCGAATAAGAGTAGTATTCTTGTTATTATTTAATTTATTAACAAAAAGCACGGCCAAACCCGCGGAGGAACCGTTTATAATACAGGCCTTGTTGTTTATTGTCACAATTTATACAGGTCTTGGCGTATTAAATCCTGTGACATCTCGTACTTTTATTTTTTAACTACTGCCCAGCAGTCAAACAAATCTTTAAAAAATTCACAGCAATTTGTGTTTTGAGAGGAACTTTCTATATTTTTTTCAAACCTGGTCTAGTGTTCTAAGACACAGTAAAAATTATTTTTTGCTACTTTTTTACATTTTTTGCTTTTGAATTTGGCGCTAAGAAAATATGAAAAATGTGGTTCTGATAATACAATTATTTTCTTATTTTTCATTTTGTCAATCAGATAATGTGTTAAGGTGACGAAAAATATTAAAATAAAAAATCACGGTTTTGGCTGTAAATGGGTGTGGGCGTTGGGAAGGGGGTAAAAAACTTTTCAAAAATTATATTTTTCTGTTAGATTTATAGGGTAATTACTCATGTATCATTTGGTTTAGGAAAACTTTTTATCTTATCAGGAGGTACCCTTGCAATTTCTAAAACAAATTATTTTCTCAAAACATCTCCACTTTTTTTCTTTAAATTTGTCCACAGGTAGAACAAGGGGCACCTAAATGAATGGTGCGGGCATCATTGTCGTTGAACTCTCTGAATTTTTGAAATTTGAAGAAATATGCCAGAAAATATGAGCTGTTGTAGATCTAGCAGTTTTCTAAGGGTATTGTCTTTGGGAAATTGACAGATGGAAACATGTGATCCGTTTCCATCGTAATTCCTTCTACAATTAGGTACACGGTACTTGTAAACCATGGACCATAAACAGTTGTACTGCATGCATAAAAAATAGTTATCGGTGTAGAGAAACTGTTCATACTTCTAGTTGTTGCTGTAAAATCGAATCTTGATTTTATGATTCAAATAAACTTCTTTGGTCGGCGCAAACAACTGTGTAAACAGAAAGCATAAATCTAAGATGGAAGAATCTAATCCTTCTAGACGTAACGTCAAAAACAAAGGTGTCCTCCAGCACCAAGGCCTGTTATATAAATGGTATTGGCTCTATACAATCTCTGCTCCTCTACTGACTCTTCCTTTTCTCGAGCACTAAATTTATTTACAGCAAGTGATTGTTGAAAATGAAATCGGTATTCACTACTCTTTATCCAGTGAGAGAATCAAGTAGTTGTAAACAAATTCACGTGGATTAACAGTCATTGATTGGCCGCAAGCCTGCAATAAACATTCTCCTCGAACTTTAAGTACACGAGTTACGAAAAAGTTTTGTGAAGTTCAAGTAAATGTCTGTAATGTGCAGCAGAAAATGAATGTAAACAACTGAAATGAGTGTAGATTTACTTTAAATTGTGTTACATGAAATAAAAGTGAAAACGTAGCTACGTAATAATTAAGGATTAGTTGCAGTGATTATAATGGCAGAACGCATAATGTGTTTGCTTATTGTGAAGCGAAACTGTTTAGTTGTGCAAAATTAATGAACGTAAATGAATGTGACTTTGCATTGCATTCTCAAGACAGGTGGATTAAGATTGTGTACAATGTACGGGACATGATTGCCGGAATTCTATGTAATACATATGTGCAATGACTAAATACACGTTTTTGTCACCGTCAACATCTGAGATTGCAAAACATTCCGACAAAAACAGACGAAAGTGGCGATACAACTGTTATTTTAAACGTGTTTAATTACTTACATAAGAAAAACTCGAAACTTTCTATTGTATATACAACGTTGAGGATTTTGTTTATTAAAGTTGTAAATTATACAGAGGAGATGAAAAAGACAAATATACTGTTTATAAAACACTCATTATTCAGATGTAATCGTCTCCTACATTATTTCAGTAGTATACCTTTGCGGCTCTCACACTTAACCAACCTTTATAAATGAGATCTCTAAAGAAAGAGAATTTCACGGAGACGTGACGATTGGCACTTTGACTTTGAAAATATGAAGGATTGTTAAAAAAAAAATTCATGAAAAATGCAACCAGCAACACACGTCAGAATTTTTAAAAGTATACCGTTAAATAACTCCTCAACGAAGCATTATAGAGCCTTATAAACTAACATTTTGAGGACAATTGCCTCAAAGAAACCTTTCTCACACCGTAATCTATAGGAAAAAATCTTCTTGACCAATCTATTACATTTTTGTTGGTTCGACGCTTCCCTGTTCCCCAGCTCCCCAGTTGCTCAGAGCCTGTAGAATCTGCAACTGTATGTGAAATGACTAATTACTTGATGTTCTATGCGATTGAATTACACGGGTGTACCTCTTTGTTCGATTATCAAGTTAAATAAGACTAGTTTATATTAACAAGGATGTATTATATTGTTATCAATTACAAGGTGACATTATTTAACAACGATAAATGTTTTGTAACGTGACGCTAACAACGTTAAATATTTTCTTTTTCCGACATTTCGTCAAATTAAATTTGACCTCTTGAGCTGATACAGAACACAGAAGTGAATACAGTTTGGCTGAGGTGAACTGTTGACAACAATGTATTAGAATTAAATAGAAACTAGTAGTGCTAGAATAGCACATAATTTCTCGTATTGTTTGTAACGGCTTTGCGATATTATCTTACAAACGATACATATTTACCCATACACATATTTCCAACCAGCATCTTTTTTTCCGCGGCGACACTCTAACTCAGGACCTTCGAGTTAACTCGCCATGCTCTTTACCACTACACCACGCAGTCGCTCAACCGTACTCACTTGAGCCGGCACTTAAAAATATATTTCTTTCTCCTATTATTTTCAACACGCAATTTTCGAAAATTCTGGGACGTTCAAAGTCAAAATATCCATTTCAAATTTACAGGGCATCGAGTTCGTTTAGATGATCGTGGAAAATAAATTTTGAAGAAAATCGGCTGAAATGTTTTAGCCCTGGCGTTGACCAAAGACAGACCTACGGACAGACAGACGACAAGACGTTTTGCCGTCCATCGATTTTTCGGTATCAAGGACCAAAAAAATGGATTCTGACTTCGCAAAGTATTAGAGGAAGTAATTTAACCTCTATTGCAACAAGATTTATCCTCTTCAGTAGGCCTCTGCAATACATTTTTATGTCGATAAGTCGCCGTTTTCCGGTGCACTATTATGATACTTTCTCATCTATGCGATAAAAGGGCGAGAAAGTAAATTAGCTTATGGGATTAATTAAGAATATTTACATATTTTTGAGATTAGTTTCAAAGAACTGGAAAACAGAATAAAATGATAATTAAAAATATTACATTTTCTTAATTTAATATTGACACGGTTTCATTAGTTCCCCGTAATTATAATAATAAAATAAACAAAATATTGATATGTATATTGTTCTTTTCTGCCCTAAGTTGGGCAGTCAATTTAAACGGTTCCCTATTTTGTTAATAATAATAATAATTTTCAAGGAGATTCACTATCCCCTCTGCTGTTTTGCATTAGTCTGAGCCCTCTATCGAGACAGCTGTTTCACACTGACTTTGGTTACAAGCTCCATGGCGATGAAAGGCCTGTACCACATTTATTTTACATGGATGATCTTAAAGTGTTTGCAAAAATGAAGCAATTCTCTCCCAAATTCTGTCTGTCATCAATGATTTTAGCAATGACATCTGAATGAAGTTTGATCTTGACAAGTGTGCAAAAGTCAACTTAAAAAGAGGCAAAATGACCACGTCAGAGAACATTGAAGTTGATAGACACACTGTGATTCAAGATCTTGAGCCAGGTAAAATTTACAAATATCTGGGCATTGAAGAATGTGAGACCATCTCGAACGACACAATGAAGGAGAGAATTTGCAAGGAGTATTATAGAAGAGTGAGACTTGTCTGCAGTCCACTCTGAACTCAAGGAATAAAATATCAGTAATAGGTAGTTTGGCGGTGCCTGTACCCGAATACAGTTTCGGACTAGTAGACTGGACTGAACAGGAAATTCGCATCATGGATCGAAAAACCAGAAAACTGCTTTCAATGCATCATGTTGCCCACCCCCGGGCTGATGTACATAGACTTTGTGTCACGCAAGGAAGGAGGAAGAGGCCTGAGACAAATTGAAGCCTCCTGGCACAATGCAATAACTGGGATTTCCCACTAATGAGGCAGGTCATGAAATCTGACCGAAGAATGGGAAACAGAGGCATTGTAAGTGTAGCAAGAACATTGCGAACAAGAATATGCAAGACACCCAGAATGACAGAGACGCTGAACTTCTGATGCTACTTAACATGAAATTTGAGACACAAAAAATGTTAAAGAAATCGTGGAGAGACAAACAACTCCACAGACAATATTTGAAAGGAATGGACAAGGTGCAGATCAATAAAAATCAATCATTTACGTGGCTTAAAAGGCTAAGAATGAAGTCAGAATCGGAAGCACTCGTAATAGCTGCCCAAGATCAGGCGTTGAGAACACGACATTATGATAAAGCGGTTCTCAAAATTTCCCAAGATGATAAATGCCGCATTTGTCACGAACACTTAGAAACCATAGATCATATTGTCTCCGCTTGTCCAATCCTAGCAAAGACAGAATACTTGAAAAGACACGACAAGGTATGTAGCTACCTCCACTGGCAGATCTGTACCGCCCTCGAAGTTCCGAACACATGCCCCAAGTAGTACGAACACTCACCGAAACCGGTGACGTCTGTTGGATAGTGTAAGATATTGTACGACCAACAAATTCAAACTGATCGCACAATAGCAGCAAACAAACCGGATATAGTCATCCGGGATTTGGAGAAAAAATCGTGTTTAGTTGTCGATGTTGCTGTACCTTGCGATCAAAACGTCGTTCCCAAGGAGGCAGAGAAACGTCTTAAATACAAGAGTTTGGAAATCGAGATCAGCCGAATGTGGGGCGTAAAAGCACAGGTCGTCCCGATAGTTATCGGAGCTCTGGGATTTGTTCCGCAAAATTTGTGTAAGAACTTGTCTAAACTCCCTGGTAATTCAAAAGACTGGGAAGTGCAAGAAATTGCTTTATTTTGAACAGCCCACATTTTGCGCAAAGTATTGTAGAGGCACCGATAGTCCCTAGATCTACTCCTTAGGTAGCTGGTTGCAACCTGGAGTAGATTCAGCCGACCCATAACATCTTTAGTCGTGATGTAGTGGAATAATAATAATAATAATAATAATAATAATAATAATAATAATAACTCCACCTAGGGAGTACACGACCTTGGAGTTGGTGGTGGAGCTTGAGTACCCCATGAGCCTAAAGCTATGTCAGTGGTAGCCTAGCTACCGGTAGGGCCTCCCTTGCTGAATAGGTTGAAGGTGAGGGTCAGACGAAGAAGTACTCCATTTTGAGGAGAGTGGGAAGTAAGTAGAGAGGGAAGGGTCATGAACCTTTGGACTTCCTGTTGTCGGCTCATAGAGGGTACAGGAGAGAAACTGGGTTGGCACACCAGGCCACTGATTAGAGTGGAGGCCCGAACCTTGCATTAGCCAGCGAAGGAGGCTGCCTTCAGCAGTCAGTGAAAATCCCGTAGGGTTTAGTAATGCCGACTGGCGATCGGAGGGACCCCTTGCTGGGCCCTGCGGGGGGATGCCCCGAGGCCACTGTGGGTCGCAGTAACGGATGGCAGGAAACAACCCGAGGGTTAAGTGTGATCTGTGAACTCGAACTTGCGTCCTGCGAATCCTCAATTCAAACCAATGAGCAAAATGGATAGAACAAGCAATGTAATGAATCTTAACGTGCCTTGTTCTACCAATGTCCCATACCTGCTCAGAAACCGAGCTAATGTCACCTTGTCGACGTCTGGCCATCCCACGGGTGTTAGTCCCAGGGACCCAGAGCCGGCAGTAGCTCGAAGCCATCGTCAGAGATGGACCCGGGATGAATTAAAGGAGGTGATGTGGTGCTTTTACTATGCAAAAGCGAAAAATGGGGGCTCAGAAATAGAAGTTTTCAAGGTATGGAGAGAGCGGAACCCAGATATGAGACCTACCCTAGACTCAAAGAAGCTTGCCAGTCAACGACGATACATACTCAGCAGTGGAAAATTCACAGCAGAACAACTTGCTGACATTGAGAGAAATGCGGAGTATGTACTTCGCTCGAACAATCCACATGACGAACACGTAGAACTTGAAAATGATGATCCCGTGGAAGGTTCATCGCTTTCCAGTGAAACACACGTCAGTGGTGAAAACTCATCTGGCAATGATTTACACGATAAGGACATGATGCGAAATCTCCTTCGGCGCGAGATAGAAAGAGTTAGTCAACTTCCGTTTGAATCTCGCGAACCGTTGAGGAGAATATACGAAAATGCCAAAGCTAAAAGAGTGATAGAAACAGTAAATTCTGTCTTAAATGAGGTGGTGGAGACCCCAGGCAGAGATCTAGATATTACTGAAATCAATCACATCATATACGCAACTGGATATCTAGTATCTCAGATAATTTTGGGGCCAGCCAAGAACACCGACGGCCGACAGCAAAACAGAGTAAACAGCTCTGTACCCCCATGGATGAACAGAATTATGAAACGGATAGCGACACCCGGCGGTGAAATATCACTCTTAGCTGAGGCATCTTCTAAATCAACGCACACCTCCAAAGTTCAACGAAAAATATTCAATGTTGAACAAAATACCAAATTGAAAATGACACCAGCAGGCTAATGGTAGTTGAGAATCTAAAAGAGAAAATTCAAGCATGGGCTCAACGAATAAGAAGGTACAAACGTAGAATAGATTTCCGTGTACAGAACCGGTTGTTTGAAACAGACGCGAAGAGATTCTATCGCAATCTGACTCAAAAACCGAATGGCAAGCTGTTACTCCTTCAAAAGATGACGTCGAAGCATTTTGGGCAGGAATCTGGGAAGAGAGCAGATCCTACAACAAAGACGCATCTTGGCTTCAATCTGAAGTTGATGCTGCCGATGAACTTGTAGAAACAGTGGAAGATGTTCACCAATTCTCGGAAGAGGACCTCTTCCAAGCAATTAAGAACATGGGAAACTGGAAGTCCCCCGGGATTGATAAGATCCAGATTTATTGGATTAAGAAATTAACAGCAATACATTCTCATCTAGCAAAGGCTGTTATAAAATTTTTGAAAACCCAAAGGAAATCCCGGAATGGCTCACACGCGGCATCACGTATTTGCTACCCAAAGCGGGAGACAGCTCTTTGGCGAAGAACTACAGGCCAATTACTTGTCTGCCAGTACTGTACAAAGTTATAACTTCAGCCATAGCTGACAAAATGTATAGACATCTAGATAAGAATCATCTAATGCCAGCTGAACAAAAAGGATGTCGTAAAGGCTCTTATGGCTGTAAGGAATCTTGCTACTGAATAAAGTCATCTTGAATGATGTAAAGAAACGGAAACGTAATTTGAGCATGGCTTGGATTGACTACCAAAAGGCCTTGATAGTGTACCACACGATTGGATTTTGAAGACCCTGGAGATCTATCGATTTCATCCTAGACTTATTGAATTTTGCAAGGCTAGTATGGAGTCGTGGAGTACCAGGTTACTAATCCACAGCGGAAAGGAAGCAGTAGAAACCAGAAGTATTCAGATTAACAGGGGTATTTTTCAAGGAGATTCACTATCCCCTCTGCTGTTTTGCATTAGTTTGATCCCACTATCGAGACAGTTGTCGCAAGCTGACTTTGGTTTTAAGCTCCATGGTGATGAAAGGCCAGTATCACATTTGTTTTACATGGATGATCTGAAAGTGTTTGCCAAGAATGAAGCGATTCTCTCCCAAATGCTGTCTGTCGTGAATGACTTTAGCAATGACATCTGCATGAAGTTTGGTCTTGACAAGTGTGCAAAAATCACTTTAAAAAGAGGGAAACTCACAACGTCTGAGAACATTGAAATTGATACGCACACTGTGATTCAAGATCTTGAGCCAGGTAAAACTTACAAATATCTGGGCATTGAAGAATGTGAAACCATCTCGAATGACAGAATGAAAGAGAGAATTCGTAGGGAGTATTATAGGAGAGTGAGACTGGTCCTGCAGTCCGCTCTGAATTCCAGGAATAAAATATCTGCAATAGGTAGTTTGGCGGTACCTGTAGCCGAATACAGTTTTGGACTAGTGGACTGGACTGAGCAAGAAATTCGCACCATGGATCGAAAAACCAGAAAACTGCTAACAATGCATCATGTTTCCCACCCTCGAGCTGATGTACATAGACTTTATGTGGCACGTAAGGAAGGAGGAAGAGGCCTGAGACAAATTGAGGCCTCCTGGCACAACGCAATAGTCGGGTTGGGGAAGTATGTAGTCAGCCATCAAGACGACCCTCTAATGAGGCAGGTCATGAAATCTGACCGAAGAATGGGAAACAGAGGCATTGTTAGTGTAGCAAGAAACATTGCGAAGAAAACTAGGCAAGACACGTCGAATAACACAGACACTGAACTTCTGATGCTGCTAAACATGAAGTGTGAGACACAAAAAATGTTAAAGAAATCGTGGAGAGACAAACCACTCCACGGACAATACCTAAAAAGAATGGACAAAGTGCAGATCAATAAAGATCAATCATTTATGTGGCTTAAAAGGGGAAGGATGAAGCCAGAATCGGAAGCACTTGTAATAGCTGCCCAAGATCAGGCCTTGAGAACACGACATTATGATAAAGCGGTTCTCAAAATTTCCCAAGATGACAAATGCCGCATTTGCCTGGAGCAAGTAGAAACCATTGATCATATTGTCTCAGCTTGTCCAATCCTAGCAAAGACCGAATACCTTAAAAGACATGATAGGGTGTGTAGCTACCTCCACTGGCAGATCTGTACCGCCCTCGACGTTCCAAACACATGCCCCAAGTGGTACGAACACTCACCGAAACCGGTGACGTCTGTTGGATTGTGTACGATATTGTACGACCAACAAATTCAAACTGATCGCACGATAGCGGCAAACAAACCGGATATAGTTATCCGGGATTTGGCGAAAAAATCGTGTTTACTTATCGATGTTGCTGTACCTTGCGATCAAAACGTCGTTACCAAGGAGGCAGAGAAACGTCTTAAATACAAGAGTTTGGAAATCGAGATCAGCCGAATGTGGGGCGTAAAAGCACAGGTCGTCCCGATAGTTATCGGAGCTCTGGGATTTGTTCCGCAAAATTTGAGTAAGAACTTGTCTAAACTCCCAGGTAATTCAAAAGACTGGGAAGTGCAAGAAATTGCTTTATTTGGAACAGCCCACATTTTGCGTAAAGTATTGTAGAGGCACTGATAGTCACCGAATCTGCTCCTTAGGTAGCTGGTTGCAACCTGGAGTAGATTTTATATTCAGCCGACTCATAAGATCTTTAGTCGTGATGTAGTGGAATAATAATAATAATAATAATCCGTGGGAGTTTGTCTGGTCTCCTATCGGACGCGTCCCCAGGTGGCGGATCGGGGAATACTCTCACCGGCAACGCCGGAGGGTAGGTGGGAAATAAAATACCGCCCGCGGACCAAAACCAGACACCCATTAAATATGGAGACTAGGTCAAAAAGGAAAGCCTTGGAACAAATGCCGCTACCCGAGGAGCGTCGGGGCGCCCCTGGAGCCACCGCTGGGGGTGACAGCGAGCGAGCCGGTGGCGACCAGGCACTGAACCGGCGGGTCCTGGTCGGGATACCCGAAGAAGATACTGCCGAAATCACAGGAGATGACCGAAGCCTACAAGTCTCACCCACTGAAAGTGTTTTGCCGGAAGGTCAAGCGACAACCACTTCAGAGGGACGCATACGGCAACGTATACAATGGACATTGCAAATGAATAAAGATGTTATCCGTTGCTATATGCGAAGTACAAATGGAGGTACCGACTTAACAACTTACAGGCAAGAAATGTATCGACATTTCATGGAGTTATATCCTCACATGGCAAGCAAGGTGTCAAAAAATAATTTAGCAGATCGCAAAAATGCAATCATTAGATTAAATCTCCTATCACGTCTCGAAATAGAAGAAATCAGAACCTCAGTGCTTACTGAACTAGGCCTAACAGGTAGCGAACCACCACAGACCTCAATAGAAACAGAAATACTTGCACAACAAAATCACGATACGCATTGAAGATCTTACCGAACACCCGCCGTTGGCACCAGACAATTTATCAAATCCGGAACGAGAAAACAACACAAGTGTACAAGAGCTAAAAGATAAATTGAAAACTACTCTGATCCAGTTTCATGGGCTAGACCCGCAAGTACGCCAAAGCATCCCCAAACCTAAATTTTCGCATGCATTCTGGCAACAGCTGAATCATGTGAATGAAAATGTTTTACCGGAATTGATGTCTGAATGTAAAGATTTAACTGATGTGTATCATCTGATATACTGCAGTGCGTATACAATAACTAATCCACCGAAAAGATCAACGAACAATGGCAATTGAGCAGCGGCAAAGAAGAGATAAAGGTGAACCCCCCTGGAAAAAACGGTTGGAAAATCGGATAGGAGATATCCGTGCAAAATTAGGTCGATTGACTCAATATCGAAGGGGAATTCGAACAAAAGCTTTGAAGAGAAAAGTGACACAGATAATTAAACCTAGAAGCATAGATAATCTCAACGACAATGACCTCTTAGAAATCATTGATAGCCATACACAGAAATTAAATGTATACTGCCACAGACTTCGCAGGTACATGACATCTCTGAAACGTAAACAACAAAACAGAGAATTTATTGAGGAAAGAAAATTTTACAGAGATTTGTCTGTCAAGTTGGCTTCTTTCTCAAATGGAACACCTTCCCTTGAAACTATCACAAACTTCTGGTCAAATATCTGGGAAAATGTCAAAATGCACGATACAACCACCCCAGTGCTTATTGAAGAACAACGCAGATCAGAAAACCTATCAGAAATGCCCTCCACCAACATTTCTACTCAGGAAATTAAAAAAGCACTTCGTCGCATGAGCAATTGGAAATCTCCAGGACCGGACGGGATACACGTCTTCTGGATTAAATACTTTACCAGTACGCATGATAAACTGGCAGAATGCTACAACATGTTATTGCAACGACCTGATTCAGCACCAGTATTCTTGACTACTGGTAAAACTTTGCTCGTCCCAAAAAACGAAGAAACTACAAATCCGGCTAATTACAGGCCAATCACATGCTTATCTGTTTTCTACAAATGCCTGACAAAGATAATCACTGAAAAGGTTAGTGAACATCTCGAAAAGAACAGCATCATGACCGAAGAGCAGAAAGGTTGCTACCGACACTCAAAAGGTTGCAAGGAACAAGTGATAATTGATTCCATAATCACTCAGCAGGCTGTGAAAGGGAACAGAAATCTCAGTGTCGCCTACATTGACTATCAAAAAGCTTTTGATTCTGTGCCGCATTCCTATCTCATAGAGATCTTACAAATGTACAAGATAGATACACTGCTAATACAGTTCCTTCAAGAAATCATGAAAAAATGGACAACAGTACTGCAACTGACAACCCCCGAGACAAAGCTAGCGTCAAGAGGTATTCATATTAACCAAGGTATATTCCAAGGAGACTCTTTTAGCCCCCTCTGGTTCTGTATGGCCCTCAATCCACTGAGCCAGGCTCTTAATCAAACAAAGAATGGATTCAAAATCAAATCAGATAAAGGTTCACATACAATAAGTCATCTACTGTACATTGATGACATAAAAATTTATGCAAATTCTCCTAAACAATTGCACAGAATGCTGAATTTAACAACACAATTTAGTAATGACATTAGTATGTCATTTGGCTCTGAAAAGTGCAAGTCATTGCACCTTACAAAAGGGAAAGTCACCCAAACCAATGGCTTTGACACAGGGAAAGGTATCATTGAAGACCTGACAGCCGAAAACATGTATAAGTATCTGGGGTTTCAACAACTGCGTGGAATCAACCACACTCTTATTAAAGAGAAAACCTCAGTCGAAATGATTAGAAGAGTGGAGGCAGTTTTAAAAACACATCTTCATAGGCGCAATAAGGTCAAAGCGATCAACACCTTTGCCATCCCTGTTCTGGCTTATACGTTTGGAGTGGTGAAGTGGTCCATGACAGAACTGGAAAGTGCTGAGAGGCAAATCAGAGTAAAGCTAACCAAGCATAGAATGCGGCATACCAAATCAGCAATTGAAAGGGTAACTCTACCTGCATTCAAGGGAGGAATGGGAATCATGAGCATCGTCCAATTACATTGGAAACAGATTCAAGACCTGAGGGAACACTTCCATTCCAAGCAGGATAATCATATGTACGAAATATTGTGCACCGCAGATTGCAAATCTAACACCACTGAAGCTCAAAAATCAAGTAACTGGAAACTACCTCTAGTCTATGGAAGAAAAACTACTATCATGGAAGCAAAAATCTTTGCACGGTTCTTATCCTCATCGACTGGAGGATACAAATGTTGACTAGTATTTCTTCGCATATCTGGTTAACTTCAGGGAACTTATATGGAGAAACCACTGGATTCATGATGGCCATACAGGATAGAGTCATTAGCACTACGCAATTACAGAAAATATATTTTGAAAGAAACATTGGACCGACAAATGCAGATTGTGCACAACAGAAACCGAAACAATAGAGCACATAACAGTGGCATGTAAAATTCTTGCTGGCACGGAATACCTACGACGACATAACAACTTTGCAAAGATTGTTCACAGTGCCCTGGCCGTTAAAGAACATCTTAACGTAGAAAGCGTGCCGTACTATCAATACCAACCTCCTCCAGTCTTGGAAAATGAATCCGCGAAAATGTACTGGGATAGGGAGATTAGAACAGACAAGACCATCACTGCAAACAGGCCAGATATTACAGTGCTACATAAAATCAGAAAGGAAGTCACCATCATCGACATCACAGTTCCATTAGCACATAATCTTCACTCAGCATATTCCAATAAAATATCAAAATACCGAGAACTTGCGGAAGAGATCAAGAAGATTTGGAAGGTTGAAAAAGTGCATATCCGTCCCCTGACAATTTCTACCACCGGGATAGTAACAAAATCGCTCATTAAACAGCTACAGGAACTAAATATAAAGCATGTACTGGCAGCAATTCAAAAAGCTATTATTCTGGACACATGTCGCATTGTGAGGAAAACTATTACTGATATGTCTGACATGTAGTATAGAAGGACCTGAGAGAAAAAACACAGATCTCGCTCGATACTTGCTCATCGGAGCCGTGCGAGTGAGCCTAGCCACAGCAACACTAGTGGCAGGTGAATGTTTCCCCCCCGCGTGGGAGAAGTGCAAAAGTCATAATAATAATAATAATGGATCTATTTATTTACTGTTGAATTATTTATTTTTGGGAGTGCACCTCTTGTACGGGAAACGGGATACCTATCATCGATTGTTTGAGAACTGGACACGAAAATTTTCCTTCTCAAATTTAAAGAAAAAATTTGGTGCCGTTTTGAGAAAATTTTGCAAATGTCCGGAGGGCTTCATGTGAAGTATTCCCAAAAATTAATGAATGTTTTTCAAAATCTCAGAGCTTCGACTCAGTCCAGATGGACAGGGGTTTCTTCAATTTGGAAAAAATCGAACGCATAGTTTAGGCGATAGTGTTGTTCACATACACCGGACAAACTGACGGACGGATGGACTGACGTTTTGCTTTCAATTGGTTTTTTGGTATCAAGGAGTTACAAAACAGGGAGTCTGGCTACACCACGTGTTAGGAGATATTTTTTCTTAATTCAGCAACTGGTTTTATCCACTTTTGCGTTATCAGGGCCCGTCAATGAATTTTGTTTCTTCTGAAAATTCGCGTTTTTTTTTGCGCAACGTTACGTAACTTTCCCTATACTACGTATATTACTCCGTATATACGTGCATATGCGGGAAAGTAAAAAATTGGAGTAAATTTTTGAAAAAAAATAAAATGTCGTTTTGGGTTAATGTAAAGTAAACAGAGAATCAGAAGAAGCGTTTCAGGTTCAAGGGGCCGCGACATCATTCAAATCGATTGGAGAAGATGAATTGAAATGAAATTCCTGTATATAGTTTAGCCGCAAGCGTTGTTCACATGCAGAGGGATGGACAGACATTTATCAATAAACCAATTGTTTTGATATGGCAGGCAACATGACCAAGGATGATTTTTTTAGCCAACGACGAGCAATTAGCACTAATTATCCGTTTCCTCATATTGAAATCGAAATAACAAGCAATCGAAAGGAAACTCAAAGAACCAGGACACAGAAACGTGCACCTTATAAGAATAGCAAAGGTGATACGTTTACAAACAAACCAAGAGCTGATTAATTCAAAGCCGAAGAAATGTTTCTCTTTAGGAAGCGTATCTTTTGGGTGCATTTCCTTTGTGCATTATTTTACAGGTACACCCAAAACACATTTTCAAGATTATACAATTTTTCTTTGCTTAGGCATCCTTCTAATGAATGGCTTAGAGGAAATTTTGATTGTTTCATGTGCAGCTACCTCTTAGTTTCACTGCTTACCGAAACGAACAGATGTTTTGATCCTCCAGTAACTGGACAGAACTCGTAAAGCACTTCGTTGAGATTTAAGGAGTCTTTACATTCTCAGTGGTACGGCCAATTAACACGATTAATCACCTGTGTATTAGAACCAACAACGCCTGTCAAAATATTTTCACTCCAGTTGAGTCCGAGTTATTTGCCGCAAAGATGGAACGAACCCTGTTGAAGTAGCAGCGGAGCCTTTAGACTAATTTTGAGGGAAGGAATTGGGAACCTGAGGTAATTAAATGGAAGCACCGCTGCATGACTGGATACAAAACCGTCCGTCAGCCGAACCCGTCCAAGTGCAAAATTAGAACTGCTATTACTATTATTATTATTATTATTATTTATATAATTATTATCATCTCCTTAATTCATGACTAAAGATGCTAGGTGTCGGGTTAAATATTATATCTATTACAGGTTGCAACCAGCCTCCTAAGGAGCAGATCTAGATAGTGACCCTATAGGTACTCCTATAATAATTGTCCATAATATGGGTTGTTCACAATGACGCTATCTGGCTCTCCAGCCTTTTGAATGACCAAGTTTTGTAAGTTCTTACTTGAGTTTTACAGAACGTATATCACATGTCCGATAACTACTGGTACGGCTTGTGTATTTTTGTCCCACTTCATCTGATCATAATTTCCAAACCAATGAACTTAAGTCGATTTTCAGCGACCTTGGTTGCAACGTGCAAAATTGGAGCCGTTTTTGAGAAAATCTTGTTTTTGTAATTTTTAAAAATTGCATATATTGTAATAAAATTGCATATATTGTATTGCGCGTAAACTACAAAAATTTTCAAAAAAAATGTACATCATCTTAAAGAATGAACTCACTACGAAGAACAAATTTTATCTGAAGGAAAAACCTCTATCTGCAATTTTGTAGTTGAAGGAAAACGGCAAATGAAATTCAAACTTGAGTAATTTTCAAAAATTCAAAGTTAACCGTGAAAATGGGATCCATGCCTCCTTAATAAGTGTATTTTACTCTATTGTTACAAGAAATGTAAAGAAAAACTTAAGAGCAGTTTTTGAGAAAATTTTGAAAGTGTCCGGGCGCTTGATGTAAAGTACCCCTAAAAAATAATGATTGTTTTTCAACTTCACAGAGCTTCAACACAGGCAAGATAGACAGGTTTTTTTTCAATTTGTGAACACTTTAGGCACGCGCGTTGACCGTAGACGGACATACTGACGTTTTGCTGTCAACCAATTTTTTGGTATCAAGGACGCACAAAACGTCGATTTTGACTACAACCTATTAGAAGATGTAATTTACATCAATACAAAAGCAACAAGTTTTATCCGCCGGCCCGGTGACCGAAATTGCTAAAGCAGTAGTACCGTAGCGATCTCGGACCGAAGGATCGCGGGTTAGAGTCCCGCCTCGGTCATGGTTGATGTGTTCTTCCTCTCAGCCTTATCATCACCATATCGTTTCATCCTTATAGATACCATAACGTTAAAATTCAATAATGATCGCTAGTGACCTAGAAGTTGATGCAATCTTAACAAAAAATGAATATTTATCCACATTTTCAATACGATTAGCCTTAATACAAGTTTTTCTGTGAAAAAATTGCAGCTTTTTGCTGCATCATTAAAAATCTTTTTGATCACTACGTAAATACGTAGTACGGGGCCGAAAAATAAAATTTTAGGAGATCATTGAAGCTAACATTTCTTTGAAGGGAGCGATGAGAAAACGAAAAGTTGCAAATCTCTTCTGGAGGGCACGTGCTTCTACGCCTTTTGAACGTTTAAGGAGACAAGGAATGTTACGTTATGGGTGACGTAGTGAATGAAGTGTCCGAAGATGCCACAACACTCAGGTAAACAACCATGTCCACGAAGGACTCAATGCCACGAACCAGTTGACCCGAACTCACTACTTAACTAGCGCCTTTACTACGTCGGGCATCGGGTCGTGGGGCAAGTATTTACAAAAATTAAAATTTCCACTTCAAATTCCAGGAGCCGTGACATCAGCCAGATTGAATGGGTAATATATGTTTTTGATGAAAATCCTGTAAACGATTGATGCATTGATCAGGCAGATAGATAGACAGACAAACAAGCGAACTGACAGACAAACAGAAGGACGGTCAGACCAACGGTATTTTCTTCACTAATATTCAGGATAATTTTACAACTAAAATTGAATATTTGTAAAAATATTTAAGGTATATGTTATGGAGATTTCAGGCTAGCACCGACATTTCTTACCATGTAATACTTAATAGGTGAACTAAGCGTTGCACGGTACAGCTTAAGGAAAGAACTTTGAATGTATAATAACTTCTTGGGATCGGGTACACGCTTGACCCTCAGGGTTTCTAATTTCTTTCGAGAAACAGGAACGTGGGCTCAGATGTCTAATATTTCCGAGCTTAAGTATTGTATTAATTATCCTTTAAATTGGTGTCCGCTTCAGCTGAAGGCAAAAGATCTCGGTGTCTGTTGGGAGAGTGCAATGGCGGCCTACGAACGTGAAACTCTCTTACGGAGAAACGATTAGGTCGAGCATCGCACTGACACTGTGCGTTCTTGGCGCTGGCGCATTCTGCGAAGCTCGCCGTTCCCACACATTTTCAGGTCACTTGAGGAAATATGCGTCCAGAAATTGGAGAAAGTATGACGATCACTTTCGAGACTAAACGGATTCTGCAGCGTGCATTCGTTGAATATTTTCCTCGTAAATGAACCGATTGCAGTCAATATGACGTTCATTATCTTCTTTCCTCCTTCGATTTATAAGAAAACTGGTTTTTGATTTTACGGGGCAAAGAAGAGGTGAATAAATTTGAATGATATGGTAGCATTCCTTTCCCCTCTGCAGAGAAATCACAAGACAAACATAAATTATTTCAGTGTTCAATAAACCATCCATCCATCAATGATCAACACTAAAACTAAAAACCCTCATAAGATTTTCAAAAAATGATTATTTACTGGCTGATCTGGTCGCACTCAAGTCTCCGAGTATTCTGAAGGGATTTTGGGGAGCACTCTTCATGAATCCATCAGGATATTTTGATGATTTGTTCAAAAACTGCTCGAGATTTCACTTAATTGAATAAAGCTTCTCCAATTTAAAAGATTCAGAGGTTTTGGTGAAAATCGCACCTAATTCATTTTAACTTTTTCGACCTTACTTCATAAGAAAATAAAATATTGTAATCATGCACCGGAAAACGCCTAATTTTCGGCAGAAAAACTTTTACTGCCGAACCCTGGAAATGAAAAGTGGATAAAGCTCGTTGTTCGATGAAGTAAATTACTTCCTATAATGTAGTTAGAATCCATATTTTGTGGGTCTTCGATACCGAAAAATCATTTTACCGGCGAAACCTCTGTTGTCAACGCTATCCGTCTAAATCAGAGGTATCCAACTTGCAAGGCCTCAAGGGTCACTACTACAACCTTTAATATGGTTGCGAGCCATATTTTCATTACTCGGGATCCACACGTGTCTCCGTATTGTTGACTCGGCAGTGGTGTGAAACGGGGGTGGGGGTGAAACCGTGCGTGGTAACAGGCCATACTATGCAGAACGCAGTGGAACTCATTGACATGATTTTGAATTTCTGAATTTACTAGAACAAAATTTTTAATCTAGTCTAATATATTTTTAAAGTAAGGGAATGTTGACCCCGACGGGGCGCGTGCGCTAGGCGGGCAGTATTCTCGCCCATCATGGATGCAAGGGACTTTCACGAACGGAGTAATTAACTTTTTGCTGGCCACAATACATGGCACCGTGGGCCGCCAATTGGACAATCCTAGTCTAAACCATTCAGACAATTTTCTTAGATGTAGCAAAGAATGGTTTAGAAAACTTGTTCTGGTTCTAGTTTCGGCAAACTCCCTATTTTCGAAAGTTGTAAACAATCCGAAATTGGAAGTGCGATTTTCATGCGCTTCATTTTACGATTATCAGTTCGGAAATGTCAAAGCGGTGTTACGGCGGTTTGAAATTTATAGAATCCCATTCTTTGTTGGTGGTTGACTTGGGTGGAACGATAAGGAGTTATTTTTCTTAACCTGAGTTACAGTGACTCTACGTTCAATAAAATGGTCCATTGAAATATATTTGGGAAGAATATATTGGTAGTAGAAGAATGTGTAAAGTAAGTTGTGGTTTTTAAGATGGAATGACACTGTGATTCCCTATAGTTTGAATTTATTTCACACACCGTACAGAGTGAGGCGATGCTTAAAAGTTGAATTACATATACCGAGAACGCATCGTAATACATAATGTATGCAATTATATTGTTTCATTGTTCTACGCACGTATTAAAGGAATCAGTACATGGTCATGTTATATTGTAGTTAATATTCTTATGTGAGAAATACATTTAAGAAGGTAATAGATTTAACTTAGAACTTATAAATACACTTCTTTACTTTAAAATGGTTTGATCGCTGATTACGGTATTAAAAAATGTAAGCTCATTTCCATGCAATCAAGGCAAGCTTGTGCGAAATTATTCTTGCTTTCGTGTATAATGTTCAGCTAATACTGTCACAGTTGAACTTTTTCATATTTGTGTCATTTGTAAAAGTAAGAAATGGCTATTTTTTGCCACTATCGAAATAAATACAGATGTGCCCCACAGGCTGGACATTTGAATTGGTTGGAAATTTTTCAACTTATAGCTGAAATAATAGTAGGAGAAAAATTGCAATTTTGCAATATTTTGTAACCATTCCAAATGCGAGAAAAAAACGTGCTGTTGAAATATCTTTTAGTTTTGTAATGAAGAAGCACTCGTATCTCCAAATTTGATGACCATTCTTCACAATTAGTAACGCGAAACCAATTCGAAAACAAAACAGAAACAGAACCACACAAAATGATCTAACTTGGAGATGTTTTTGGAGATTTTACCGCACAATGCATTCACAAACTCACTAGGCAAAGGCATCGCTAAAAATCTAAAGAATATTTCCTGCACAAACGTGACTCTCGGCCTTATCAGCACCTGCAAGAGCGAGGGGGTAAATAAGTACTAACTGCATTGCAACGCATAACTGCTGTTGCAATTTTGCACGCTATGTCATCCTTCAAATAATGTAGTGATATATAATTTTTACAACATGAGGAACATTCAGAGATTATGGCTCATCGCCAATCATCCGTGCCTTTTGCAGCACAATTCCCCTCCAGACCGTGATTTAATTCGCCCCAACTATGTAGTTAATTTGGAAAATTCGCCACCGTCGGGACAGAAACGCTAGAACCTTCGGGTCAAAGACACCGGCGTGGCCGTGAGCCATCTCCTGTTGCAACGGCGTGGCGCGGCGCGGCGCGGCGCGGCGCGGCGGCGATGACTTGGAAGCGGGGAAGGCGGCAGGTGGAGTGGAGTGGGGTGGCCGAGGGGGAGGGGAGGCTTCCGGTGGTCGACCCGAACAAAGTGGGCGCAGATGCTAATCGCGCGCAGCTCATTCATTTCCTCGCGCGCCTCGTGACTCCCGCGCAGCGAGGCGCCCTCCGCCCTCGGCGCCCTCTGCTGCGAAACGAGGCTGGGCTTTTGGCGGAAAGAGAGCTCTCCAAGTTGGATTACGCAGGCCTGGACAGTCGAGGTCGCTAAGACGTAGCTGCCCAGTGTCTGAAGGGTTGCGAGTTCGAATCCCGCCCGGGGCATGGATGTTTGTGTGTGTCCGTTTACGGTTTACGTTACCCCCAACGTTAAAACTCTTTAGTAGTAAAAAAGTAAAACAGGTTGTTTTAAGGTGGATAGCCGAGGTTGCCGCAGCTGCCTTGTGCCTGAAGGTTCGCGGTTCGAATCGCGCACGGGGTATGGATATTTTTGTGAGTCCGTATACCATTACCGTTACCCTCAATGTTACATACAGGGGTCAATATAGGATTTCAGAAGTTGAAATTCGACCTTAAATAAGTTGTATTAAGAGTCGGGAGCTTACACCTTGTCTCGATAAGGAGGTGCCCTGTAGGGGGAGATACCTGGAGTCGGAATCTCACGAGGAAATGCTCCCACCTCTCGGAATGTATAGCTCGACCAACTTGAGAATGATGTTTACAGGAGCGCGCCACCGTGTGTATTTACAACCGAAACGACAGAGACGGAGATAAAAGGATACTCAATTCAAACTTGAAATGGTATCGTGCCAAACTACTGCGAAAGAAAGCGCGATTTATTTTGTTGCAAATCTAGAATCTTCCCAATTAATATTTTAACTGTATTTAGACATGTCTGCACCTCATATTGGAATAAATAAAAGTATACTTTTCTCTGCAAAACTATTCAATATTTTGAAACTAATTCTTTCGATGAGCAGTAACATTCATATAAATCGTTTATTTTAACTTAAGTAATTTTTCAGAATATATACCAAATAAAATTCTTTTTTATGTAAGGAGTAACTACTACCATCATGAAGAATACTGTAGATACTTATGACAGTAAAGTTAATGTTTTGGTACTTTATTGCATACTTAACAAACCTTCTAAAGCCTATGGAAAAAATATGAATGAAGGGGAATACAAAATGTTTAAATTCAATGAATAAGTATTAAAAATTCAATATAAATAGAACTTTTTTATAATTGTCTTGTACTAGAACGATGAAAAGTAAAGAAAGCAACTTAAAGGGACAAAAATAAAACAGTCAGTGCAAATCTTGCATGATGTGTCTCTGAAGTTATATTTTACCGGCTGATTTATAACCTGGTTTATAACCAACGGAGGGCATGGTGATTCCGTAGGAGCAGTCTCTAAACTCGCTTCCCGCTCCTGGCGACTTTTGTTAGCGAAACTGACTGTATAGACCCGTGTTTACACTGTTAGTTTCACGACGCGCCGCAATCGCAATCTTTATTCTTCGTTTGGTCGAGTTATAACATGCTTTGATCTTAGGTGTCTAATGACAATATCAGTTGCCCGTGCCCGGAAACAATCTATCAATCAATAAAGTTGCTTTAAAAGTCGGTATTGGATTCGAACAGAAAGACATTCAGTTCCTTTCGTTCTGGACGATGAAACCAGCGTGCCGGGTCCGCTTTGACCGAAAACGCTAGTTCCGGGACAGTTATTATCGAAAACGAAGGCTACCATACTAGATTAGTTCCTGTAGGGGTGTGCCCTCCGAGTCAGTGAACAATAAAAGGCAACGCAGCTCCGCTAGCAGTTCGCTCTAGTCGCGAGGAGAGGTTCAAAACAGCAAAGTGTCGTTTTATGTAGTGTTAAATATCTTGAAAGTGCTTGTTTTAGTCTAGTCTTTCATTAATTATATATCTTTTACACATTCATGAGGTAATAGAGAACATCAAATTTATTGGAGAGTTTCACATAAAACATGTTATTAATAATGAATTAAAATCGATAAAAACATATTGTGTTTTTTGTTTCGAGTATGTACTGATTTATTTTTCATTTACGATACGTTCATTGCATTATTTAAGAAAATCCATTTTCACAAGATTTTGAAATAGCCGCCTCGACAGCTGCGTTCTACCATTCGCAGCGCAGGGTGGAACCGTGGTTCAACCAATCGTTGCCGCATAACCGAATTCCATCTCTAGACCAAGAAAGAAAAACGTTCTTTTCCGTTCTGACTTCGTAGATAAAGGTGTTACTGTAAGTGAGCGAGAAACAACCGTTGCGACGCAGTGTATTCGGAAGGAACAGCAGCCATCTTGGTGAATACACGAAGCAAGAGCTCTGAAGGTGGAAAATAATTTCACATCTTAATTGAATATTATTTGATGAAAATTTAATCTTAGCGCGTGTTTCGCGGATGTTATATTATAAATGCAAGAATATTTAAAACCTGCAACTCATAAACCAGACATTAATTTTAAATGGTCTGCCGTTCTCCTCTTTCTTGCTTTGTATTTTACTTCTTATTAACCTTTAATTAATGCCATTCATGCCATTGGATGCTCAAAAACTGTGGTTACATTTCTTAGTGTATTCAACCAGAAGACGAATAGTGGGAGCGTCTGGAAAGAGATGATATGTTCTATTCTTCTCGGCTACGCAGCGACACAACAGGGGTAACTGAAAACAGCGTACTTCCTGCGACAAACTTCAGCCTTTACTGTATGTATTGATC
>JAHLJT010009419.1:149170443-149184070 GCA_031308135.1 Acheta domesticus
TTTTTCTTTTGCTAAGGTTGACGAACCGTTGACGCAAAAGGGATTACATTTGTGAATAACTGTACTAGCGATAAAATTCGACCAAAATTTAACATTTCATAACCAAGGGTAAGTGCAACGCTTATTTAACAGAAGTTTACGTATTCTGAACGATTTTTTCTCAACCATAGTATTAGAACTTGGATAACCAGTGTTAACCACTTGTAATTTTTTTATTGCAATAGTATTCAAGTAATGATGTAATTGATTTAAGATGAGTAATTTAAAGGCTAAAATAATATTTAATGTTAATAATATACAAGAATGAATCGAGGTAAATATCTCACTATCTGTGTAGTCATTTAACGATAAGTGATTTATTTTGAGTATGTAAATTTCAAGTTGGAGTTTATCGAATTGGCTTATAACTGCCGAAATTTTTCATACATAGATTGTAAAAGTGCACAAATTAAGTATTAATTTTATTTCATTTTCCTTTAATTTTGTAATGAGTGTGAGGAAAATCTATGCAGTCGATCAAGTGTAGTGTATCATAATAGAACATGCTCCCCGTGCTTAAATTGTAAGGACGACTTGCTGACTTGCTATACAGTGTCCCACCAACTATGGACCATCCCCATAACTTCTGTAGAGTTCGGGATATCGAAATTCAGTTTTCGATTAACAATGCGGAATCATGGGGCAAGTAACATGCCATAGAGAAATTGTGTATAACATTTTTAGTTTTCGAGAAATTTATCATCTTTGATTTTTTAAATGGAACTATATATTTTTTTCAGCACCAGTGAAAAGAGGAATAAAATGACGTATCATATGCTAGTATTTTGATAGCAATTTGAGTATAAAATGAGATTTTCTGATATGTGATTTTGAATTAAACGGACAATATTTCGTGAAGCAGCCCTTGCAACTCTCGCCTTCGGGAAATGTGACCTTCACGGCGTCAAGACTTGCGTGGAGAGAGGAGACTGAGAGGGGTGGCAATGAGGGATAAGAGGCCTAACTGAAGCAATCCAGGGTCTTGTCACAAAGGTCACATTAAGAAACACTAATTTCAAGGGTGAGAATAAGAGACTTTTTTCCATTGATTTATTTGCATGTAACTAGTCTTCTTTAATAATAAACATCATTTTCAAACTTGACAAGAATCCAACCACCGTCTCTTCGTTGGTAAATTTAATTTTAAATTAAGATGATTATCCGTCCACTGCGCAACCGTACCTCTCCTGTTGTTCATAAATGGAAAAGAAAACATTACACTTCCGTCTTCTGCTGTGGATTTTCAAGTTTGTGGCAGCACGTGGCGTTATGAAGTGAGAAACTCCCCAATCAATATTAGCAGTTGTGACTGCAGATGTGCATTTGTGTTAAAGTTTATTAAATTTACAGTGAGAGTCTGTCAAGAATATTTCAAAAATTCTTGCTTTCTTCTTTTTGTACGTGTTTAAATAAGAAGTTTATTAACAGTAAATAATAATTGAAAATGTCTACCTATTTATTATTTAATGAATTAATCGAGATATTACAATAAAAATCTTTAATCATTCATTCCCTTTCCATGTTTTAAGTGAGTTTGTTTCTGCAAACACACTGAGCTCGATTCTTGTAAGTTTGAAAAGAACCTTTATTATTATTATTATTATTATTATTATTATTATTATTATTATTATTATTATTATTATTGTCCTTCCGCTACAAATTATTTTTATTTTGTTCTTTTTGATTATCGTTGCTTTGGAATTTCAGTAGAAGAAAAGTTCAATTCAGATGAACAAATGGCAAAAGTCTGTCATTCTGATCGTTAATGTTTATGTTTGTTAATATGATCTTCATGTCAAGACCATGAATTGCTGTAGTTACGCCTCAATCCCCACAGCCGCCCCTCTCACACACCTTGTCTCCACGAAACAGGCTCGACGCCGCGAAGGCCGTCTTACCAACGGTTACTGTTGCGAGGGCTGCTACAAGAAAAGACCGTTTACTTAAAAATCACGTGTCAGAAAGTCTAATTTTATACTCAAATTACCATCAAAATACTAACATATGATACATCATTTTATTCCTCTTTTCATGATCTATACATTGTTGCTGAAAAAATATAAATAGTTCCATTTAAAAAATTAAAGATGATTAAATTTCTCGAAAACTAAAATGTCATAGACAATTTCTCTATAGCATGTTACTTGCCCCATCATTCCGCATTGTTAATCGAAAACTGCATTTCGATATCCTGAACCCTTTAGAAGTTATGGGGGTGGTCCATAGTTAGTGGGACACCTGTATAACTTCTTGCGACCGGAGATTCGGATCCCAGCGCAGTTGCAGACAGTTGCAGTGGTTCATGCCCCACGATCTTATTCTACTGAGCGTCCTTCTTCATTGGAAATTTAAGTTTGCTCTGGCAGTCATGTTAAGGACAAATTTACGCGTCTAATTCAAATTCTTGACCGCGTTTGCACAAATACGGCTTGGTAGAATGGAATTCGTTACAGCATGTTTGAACGCAAAGTATATACACTTCTATTAGCAATTACTGTAAAAATGCAAGTGTAGGCCCTATGTACTCCATATTGCTATTCCATTTCGTATTATAAGAAAATATGTGATTTCGACAGGTTGGAGATATTATCCTTCGCAAATCATATTGCAATAGATGTCAGGTCATTTTTTCGAAACAAATTGAAATAGTTTTGAAAGATTTGTCTCCTAACCAACACTCCGCTAAAAGACGTATTTCTTGTCCATTTCAACTTTTTTCAGTAAAAGGTGCGTCATTAGGCTAAATCAGTATAATCAGTTAGTTAAACATACTACTGAAATTAGCATGCAAATTTTCATCACACATTATTTATATTGAGGGCACTACTCGATTATTTACTTCTCTTGTAGAATTTCCTCTTCCGCACAGAAATTAGAATGAAATTTTGGCACCAAGCCGACTTGGTGTCCATATCGTTGCCCCAAACATGGCTGCTCGGAAACAATTCAATTTACGATATGCTAGCACTGGACTTGTCAATTATTACTTTGTTCTACGACTATTGTTCTATCTTTGGTTTGCCCCAACTGAAGAATAGTGAAACCAACTCCAATATAATGTAGAGGGCATGGTGCTTTATTATTACAGTCACGGGTACAAATAATAGACAAGCGAGAAGCTAGTAATGGGGAGTATAAATAAAGAGTAGACTCCCCACCAGTTGGCTACGTCCTGCGTTAGACCAATGTCACGGTAAAATTTCGAACATTGAGAAGAATTTAGAGAAATTGGTTGAGGGGTTTCTGTGACGTTACAATACTAAAATACGAGGCATGTGCTCGCTTTACACATTGTCCTATCATCTTTATTTGGAAAATGGTTTTAAGTCACTTCCTCTGTTAGAAGTGGAAAAGAGAGAAATACAAGCATGCAGGGAAATGCAAAGGACATCAAAGGAAATACGGCACAAAAATATCCACGGCGACGTTTTTATTGCGCTCTGAGGGACGAATTCGAACAAATGAAGAGGACAAAATCAGGCTCGTGAAAATAAAAATTCAAGGAGAAAACTATAGCGATTTTAGATCATCTTCAACGCCACTTGAAGTTGACACTTCAACCAAATTCTTTCAGACGTGTGATTAAAAGAAAAATACTTTTCATTACATCACAATCACTAATTGAATTCTTAAAAATTAACCCTAAATACAAAGTCGTCTCTACAGCTTCTTCCCTACTACAACCGCAAATCGTAAAGTTTTGTGTTTGAAGTGTAAATAAGTTTCGCATGGCAACATACAAGCAATAGTACCTAGAAGGGGAGATCGCACGGAGGTCGGAATTAGAACACGGGCACTTCACCACACGGAAGGAAGAAGGACTTGCACTTCTGCTTCGCAAATAAAAGAACTCAGCAAACATTGCTTTTAATTCCATACGTTTCTAGAAATTCCGGTGGCTTGGATATATCAGTAATTTCATCTTCCGACGCCTTCTTTGTGTCAGCTCAACGTGCCGCAATCTCTGTGACTCAATGACCGCTCTCCTCGCTAGTCTCAAAGACGAGTGCAGCTCCACAGGCCTTCCGAGCCGGTGCACGCGCTGCCGCACCGCGCCACCTCGCCTCATCACGCCACAGCCGCGCCGCCTCGTACCGTGCCGCCTCGTCCCGCACCGCCTCGTCCCGCGCCGCCTCGTCCCGCGCCGCCTCGTCCGCGCCGCCTCGTCCCGCGCCGCCTCGTCCCGCGCCGCCTCGTCCCGCGCCGCCTCGTCCCGCGCCGCCTCGTCCCGCGCCGCCTCGTCCCGCGCCGCCTCGTCCCGCGCCGCCTCGTCCCGCGCCGCCTCGTCCCGCGCCGCCTCGTCCCGCGCCGCCTCGTCCCGCGCCGCCTCGTCCCGCGCCGCCTCGTCCCGCGCCGCCTCGTCCCGCGCCGCCTCGTCCCGCGCCGCCTCGTCCCGCGCCGCCTC
Source organism: Acheta domesticus (assembly GCA_031308135.1). Taxonomy (NCBI): domain Eukaryota; kingdom Metazoa; phylum Arthropoda; class Insecta; order Orthoptera; family Gryllidae; genus Acheta; species Acheta domesticus. The sequence goes on from JAHLJT010009419.1 coordinate 149,174,888, forward strand.
GTCCCGCGCCGCCTCTTTCTGCGCCGCCTCGTCCCGCGCCGCCTCGTCCCGCACCGCCTCGTCCCGCGCCGCCTCGTCCCGCGCCGCCTCGTCCCGCGCCGCCTCGTCCCGCTCCGCCTCGTCCCGCTCCGCCTCGTCCCGCGCCGCCTCGTCCCGCGCCGCCTCGTCCCGCGCCGCCTCGTCCCGCGCCGCCTCGTCCCGCGCCGCCTCGTCCCGCTCCGCCTCGTCCCGCGCGCCTCGTCCCGCGCCGCCTCGTCCCGCGCCGCCTCGTCCCGCTCCACCTCGTCCCGCGCCGCCTCGTCCCGCGCCGCCTCGTCCCGCGCCGCCTCGTCCCGCTCCGCCTCGTCCCGCTCCGCCTCGTCCCGCGCCGCCTCGTCCCGCGCCGCCTCGTCCCGCGCCGCCTCGTCCCGCGCCGCCTCGTCCCGCGCCACCTCGCCCCGCCCCGCACGCCGAGAAAGTTCGCACTGAGGAACTCCGCTTGCAGAGGGGTTCCTCGCACCTGGTAATTAAAGGCGATGCCTCGGCGGGGGGCAAGAGGGTCATGTCATCGGGCGTCGTAATGAGGAGCGACCTCCCCCGCGCCCCTTAAGTAGCCCTCATCGCGCGCGCGGGGGGTCGAGCGCCAGGTCATTACCGGTGCTGATGATAGCTCAGCGCCACTTAGCCCCTCTAATTGAGGCCCCCGCCCCGCGCCGTCCCGCGCCGCGCCGCTCGTGTGTGCCCCTGCACTCGCGGTAACGAAGGATCGGTGGCTGGACATAAGAGCTCGTCAGAAACGCAAATATCTCTTCTTTTTCCTCCCACTTGTGCTTCATGATCTAAGCTCACAGCATATTATCACATCTGGTTTCAGTAATTACATCTTGAATTTTTTTTCTCACTACTGCTTACGCAGTATAGAGAGAGTTTTGTAATTCTGCTAGAAAAAACCGCGAATGTTCGACAGAAAAACTAATTGCCGGGCCGTGGTAACGAAAAAGTGCATAAAAATTGACTCTAGTACATTACTTCCTTTCGAGGTAGCTGCTTGGGAGAAGCTGGGATCCCAAGGGAGAGCGGTTAAGGCGCATATAAACGATCCGATTGGAAATGCCTTTTTGAAAGGTTATAATCTTCTGAAACCTAGTCTTTTTATAACTGCACTCCAATTCAGATCAAATATCGCTGCCAATAGAACTACTCTCAGTAGAGGAAGGCCCAGGAAGGATGCACACTGCAGGAAGTGTAATACAGCGGTAGAAACCATGAATCACAACCTCGGTCAGTGCATTTTTACGAAGCCAGCAAGTATAAAGCGCCATGACGAGATCAAAAATTTCATAAAGGGAAAGATGCTCCGGAAATCGGACACTGTGGTGTCCACGGAAGCCACTTTCACTGTTGCCGAAGGGGTTAGACTCAAACCTGACCTGGAAATAAAAAGCCGGGAAGGGGTCCACGTGGTTGATGTGACTGTCCGCCACGAGGATGGGTCTAGCCTTCTAAAAGTAGCAGAGGAAAAGGTGGTAAAATACCAACCAGTCATTCCCTTGGCAGCTCAACTTCATGGAGTGCCCAACGCCAGAATCCTGCCAGTGGTGGTTGGTACCTCAGGGGCTATGCCAAGATTCACAGTCAGTGCCCTCAAGTCGTTGGGGATCACGCCTCGAGGCGATCTACTATCTCGTTAATTGCTCTCAGAAGCTCTATTGAGCTCTACACACAATTTGTAAACTATGATGGAGAAATTTAGCATTGCTGGTAGTAAATGCAGAAAAGGAATGTCTTGGTCCTGTGGGGAAGTCTAGGGAACTCTGGGGATCCTAAAATACCTAGGAATTACTTAGTTATCACGACTTTAAGTGGGAAGTGTATGTTATTTAATATAGCGTATAGAAAATTGTGTAGTCAGAATCAGTGCGTCATTGATACCGAAAAATTGATTGACGGCAAATCGTCTGTCTATCCGCCTGTGATCAATGCTAGCGCCTAAACCGTTCAGTCGATTTTCTTCAAAATTGGTATTTCCTGATCGACCTGGCTGATGACGAAGGCCCTTGAATTTTAAAGATATGCTTAATTTTGAGGGGGCCTAACTTGAAGCCCCTGGGCCATTTTGAAACAAATGACTCCAAATGTTTTGATCAAATATTGTGTTCGGATAGTCTAAAGAACGCTTAAGGGTGTAGCTACAGTTATCTGAGTTTAAAAAAATCGAATTTTTGTTTTTAATTTGTTTGATAAGGGTATATTTTAATCTTAATCTCAGTGAAAAAAGTATATTTATACCTATTTTAGTTTAGAAGTTATGAGGGATTAACTTACGCGCTGCACGTTTATGCAACACATGTAACTAAATCTTCAAACTTAATTATCTGGAAAAGGAAATTTTTATATTGGTTTTACAAATAACTTTTTTTCTAATGGTGTTATCTGTCTCAAATTTTCAGGATCTCTAACAGCTACTCATAGCTACAGATTCAACTATTTTAAGAGTTCTGGAGCAAATAAAATTTTTAATTTGTGAAATATTAGTATGTTTTAACTGTAGCTACCCCCTTAAGAGTCATTTTCATGCAGTGTCATTTTCGTTGAAATTCCCGATTTTTCGAAAAGTGCGAAAATTTACTATTTTCGGCGTCTTTCTACAATTAAAATATTGAAGATAGAGGTTATTTTACTCAAGGAAATCTGTCTTAAATGAAGATTTTGAAATAATATTATGTACAATTTTTCAAAACATTTAAGTAGTTTCCGCGTAATTTTGCATGAAATATAGGTGATTTTTAATTTTTAAACTAATATTTTGATAAAATGTTGACCTCGGATGTTCTCGGATAGCGTAAAGAATGCTTAGGAGTCTCAGTGCTTCAGAGTGCAGGTCTCATTTTCGTTCAAATCCCTGATTTTTCGAAAATTGCGAAAATTAAAATTTTTTTCTTGCGTCTTCCTATAACTACAATTATGAAGAATACGCTTTTCTTAAAGAAATATGTTTAAAACCCGATCTTTAGATAAGGTCATGTTTAATTTTTTGAAAATATGTGTGTTCTTTGGTAATTTTGCCTGAAACATGGGCAATTTTTAAATTTTAAACAAATATTTCCTTAGAAACGGTTCCCAATTTTTCTTAAATATTTTCACGAATGAATAAAAAATAGTAAAGAAAGTGGTATAGGTCCCATTTTGGGCGCACTTTCTATATTTTCGAAAGTTGAAAAAAAATCGAAATGGTAAATCGAATTTTTCGCTCTTCTTTTGAGACGCTGTGAGTCTGTGAAAGTAATTTAAGAGATGCTTGGAAGTAGTTGGATATTCTGGGAATTCCTTCTTATTGTTGGGACGTATAACTGTATAAAACACCGTTTTAATTGTCGAATTTGTTTTGATATTTGTTTTAAAATAATTATTTTTAGTACTTAATGTTCCAAGATGAATAAAGACAGGGAGATTTCCACGAGAATGCATGTTTTTATTTAAGCTTCCTAGAACTTTTAGACAACTTATCATTATTTTTTATCTAAACCCTGCACCATCATTCGTTGTCTCTTACCTATCTCTTACCATTGCACACTGTAAAATAATACAATGTTTTTTTTCATATCATCGTCCAAATGTTTTGCAAATGTAATAAGTCTATTTATTTCCTATCTGCTAATACCTTCCTAGTTTGTCTTTTATGTGTTTCCATATAAATTTTAATTCTACACAATGTCTTTTATGTATGGCTATTTTGTTTTGTTTCCGACTTTAAAATATTTAATATAATAATCTCCGAACTGAATATAGCTCATCTCAATGCAACTGAATTAAATTTATGTATATCATAATTTTAACTTTTTTATTATTGTTATTATTATTATTAAAGCAGTGTTTACAGTTTTTATTAAAGGTTTTTCGCACTCCACACACCTCTGCTTTTTATTCCAGGCATCTTTTTCTGTTCTTCTATTCTGCGTTGGCCTACCGATGACATTCTTCGGATATTTCTTCGGCCTTCCTCGTTTTCTTCTTTCGATACACTCAAAGTTCAATTCTGGAATTCTGACAGCGTGCATTCTCATAAGGTGGCCATACTATTGGTTTTTTGAAAAAAACTACATTCTCCATCCCATGTTTATCTGCATTATCTTCACAATCTCTTAATTAGGTATTCTATAAAACAGGGTCTCTAAATATGTCTTTCCTTACTATTTTACCAAGAGTTTATTACATCTTTTTAACTCAAATTTCTACTCGACAAGTACCAACTCTCCACTAATGTAGTAGTGCATAAAAGGGGCCTGTCAGTTTAATCTTTTAGATATCACATTTTTTCCTTTTTTTGAAATATTATTTTTTTTAATTTTACATTTTTATCTATTTTCAACAATAATATTCCTAAAATATCTCATATTTTTGCAACGATTGCCGGTTTTTGCAATTTAATGTTTTTTTAAGGTCTGTTGACGTCCATTGAAACCAGCTCTGATTTTTAGCACGAATAACGAGGAATTTCAACTGACTAGTTTTTTACGGTTTTGCTTCAATATTATCGAAATATTTCTGCTAATATATGTATTAACTAATTTTATTCTATTTTTTTTATCATCAAATATATTATTCCATTTTCTCCAATGTGTAGCTTCATTCGATTATCTTTAAATATCAGATGTTTGAGTTGTTTCTTTCTTTATGACGTTTCAAATCTTGAGGTGTATATTAATTTGGAGAGTATGTGTTTAGTTGTCAACAGACTTAATATCCCATCTGTACGGATAAAATAATGCAACAAGAACCGAAACAATAATATTTAGTTAAGATGCAGATTTAAAAGAACGAATGTTTGCTCCTATTTAACTGGAACTATACACGCTAAAATAAATTTGGGCTCTGAAATAGAACCTGATCGGAAACTAAATAAGCCGTTTTAGGGGAAATTGTTTAAAAAATTAAAATTGCCTATATTTTATGTACAGTACTGTGACTGACTCAGTCACCGTCACAGTAGAGATTCAGTCTCAATACTGGGCTGATAGAAGATGAAGCTGAGTTAGGTCGCTTGTGATTAATCGATGATACTTAAGTATGTGATAAGTAAGTTTTTACTGTTTTTTTGACAAATAAATAAATAAATCAATGTGTCGTATTTCTATAGATTTTACATTGTACCTTATCTACTATTTTACAGTGTATCTTATCTATTCCTGTTTGTTTGTTTAATATTATTTCATGTGTAAATTATATCTGTTTATTTATTTATATTCTGTAGAGCCTCTGAAGGTCGAGAACGTATCCCAAAACACGTGTATGGCCAATACTTTTTAATATTAAATTTTATTTTCAAATATCCTTTGTGGTTGATACCTCTTCGATCCTTAATCAATATTGATTACCACAATATCTCTGCCGTCACCACAGAATTTATCTAAGTTTTTATAATTTGAAATATCGATATTCTTCTCCACAGGCAACATTTTCTTCAGCATAGACGAGTATCGCCATAAGCATGCTTGTTTGACTTTAGCTGACCAATGGAGAAACACAAAATATTTAACATGAAAAATTAGAAGTATTTCACCTAAATTATTTGTTATCAGCGTATTATAAATGTAAACTAGCCGTGCTACAGAATGACACAGACTTTCCCGTATTAGTTTTCTATATCCTTGGCTCTGGGCTAGCTATTCGGAATTGCCACATAATCGTGCCAGATGCCATCTATCGCCGCCGAAATTACATTTTTTGACATTTTCTTCCTTTTTTCGATTTCCTAATTCTAGAACGGATATGTTAAATTTATAATGTTAAAGAACAGTAAAACTTCTTCCTAAATGGAAAATTTCTTTGAAAAATTTGGAGCCATTTTTAAAAAAATGTTTTAAGCGCTGCTTAAAATGCAAATTTGAACCTCTTTTTCAGAGAAAATTTTTGAGTTTTCGAAAAAATTTCATTTGAAGTCCTTTAAAGCACTTATACTTACAATTACAATAGTGTTTGCAAATTGCTGGAAATTAGCGTATTAATGGTGTGAGAGATCTTTTCAAAAAATTACATTTATATAATCTTTGCAAAAAAACAAGAAAATACTCCAAATGACCTTTACGTCATATTAAAAGGGTACAATTAGCACTATCCGTTCGAAAAATTTGAAGAAAGATTTGGAGACATTTATGAGAAAATGACGTTGAGCGTTTCTGAAAATGCGGAATTTTGAGCTTGTTTTCATAGAAAACGGTTGAGTGTTCGAGAGACTTTACTTGACATTATTTAAAGCAAATACCCTCATTAGCATTATGATGTCAACAAATCGCCGCTAATGTAAATATTAACGACCTGAGATAGAAGTCAAAAAAATTTATTTCTGTAATTTTTTGAGAAAACAAAAGTATAGAGCAATTTGGCGTTTATGTGTTCTCCTATAGTACAATGGGCACTATCCTTACCGAAAGTTAAATGAAAAAATTTGGAGCCGTTTTTGAGAAAATCTTGTTTTTGTATTTTGTTTTAAAATTGAGCATATTACATTTATTTGAACTGCAATTTGGTATGACCCAGTGGCAGTTGATTAACAATAATTACAATAAAAATAGCAAGATAATAAAAGAGTACAATACAAAACGATGCAATAATCATACTATAATATTAAGTGTTATAACAATTATTTCAACTCCACTATGATATATAAATATTATACGTTGGTGATAATAAAAACAGTACGAGCTACATAGATTTTGGCTAAATTAGATTGAAAAAAGGCATTTATCACGTTCACTACACTTCACTGCTCTACGCTACACTACACTGCACTGTTTTGCATTGAATTACATTAACTAGCACTTCATCACATTTCACAGCACGTAGTTACTCATTTAACATCTATTACTCTCAGCTTGTTCTAACTTATTTCTAAAACTACGTGCACTTAGAGGAAAGGCCTTGGAAGTTGCTGCGGGTAAACTGTTCCAATCTCTAATTGCTCTGTTACAAAATGAGAATTTCCCAAGATCTGAATTTTGTTTCCTTGTTCGAATTTTGTGGATGTGGTGGCTTCGGCCTAAATAAATAATTTTTTCCAGTCTAACCTGAATATCCTTCCACGCTGGCTGACGTACGTACGATTTATAAAGTGTAAAAATCCATCTTACAAATATTGCACGCAATATTGCGCGAAAACTACTAAAACTTTCGAAAAATTGTACATGACTTTAAGGAAGGAACTCACTTTGGAGAACAAATTTTATTTGGAGGCAAAATCTCTATCTTCAATTTTGTAGTTGAAGGAAGAGGCCGCAAAAATTCAAACTTTTACAATTTTCGAAATTTGAGACTAACCGTGAAAATCGGACCGAGGACACATTTATAAGTTCCTCTATATAAGACACATTTATATTTTCCTCTATTTTTACAAGAAATTGACAGAAAAAAATTGGAGCCGTTTTTTTTAAAACAAATTGAAAATGTCCGGTGGGCTTCATGTAAAGTACCCCCAAATTTTGAAGAAAGTTTTTCAAAATATCGAAGCTTCGATTGGGAGCCAGATAAACGGTTTTTTTTTCTATTTGAAAAAAAAATCGTACGTATGGTTTAGGTGGTGTTCTAGTGGTGTTCACAGACGGACGGATGGACGTTTTGCTTTCTATTGGTTTTTCGGTATCAAGGACCCCAAAATCAGGGATTCAGGGTAAACCACGTTTTTTCTTAATTTAGCAATTGGATTTATCGACTTTTTCATTATCACGGCCCGCCAATGAATTTTTTCTGACGAAAATTCGCCGTTTTTTCGCGCAGCATACATAACTTTCCCTATATTACGTATATTACTCCGTATATACGTACATATACGGGAAAGTTAAAAGGAACGGTCGTAACACGCTTCCTTGAGGGGCGCTGGACGTCACATAAACCCCACCGGATAGAAAGTCATAAACTCCAACTCGTTGTGTTCGACCGCGGAGATAAATTTCGTTATTCAGAATACTTTTCGCAGGTCTATTTCCGATTCGATAATTTCATTAAGAAGTCTGTCGTGAGGAACTAAATATTTTTTTTAGGAAAGCCTATAATGATTGCATTTATAATATAATCTTTCTATTTGGTCGAATGAATTGGCAATGTCTTGACAAACGGTAAGATATCGTCTTAAAGCGGCTTTGGTGTTTACTTAAATTTTTAATGTTTTTCTTTAATTTTGCTCACACTTTTAAATACCAACTGGTCCCTATCATTAATGTCTTTATCATTAGTATCATAATGTTACATACTTCTCCTGTTTAGGTATGCGTAAAAGCATTTATGATTATTTTATTTACTTTTATACCAATTTTAATAAAAATTCTTTGATCTGTACGTAAAGTGATATATCACTGAGACGCATTTGTATACTTTCATTTTTAATTTTAAAATTGTTTTTTTTTTTTGTTTCTCAATAAAATTACAATAAATGCATTTTAATCACCTACGCGTCCTTTGAAGAGAAAACATACTCGACACAAAATAAGAGATACATTTTTTCAATTTTCAAAGGATTTAAATTACACGCTTTCATGACGTTTTAAGGTACAGTTAAGGAGAATATCTTGCTCAAGACCAAAATCCGCCTCTTCCGGACACAGCCTCTCAATACTCCTCTAAGGATCTAAGACTTGCTCCTTAACTCTGACCTCAACCACCTCGATATTTTCCAAATGCGATGCCTACGGCAGATACTGGTAATTTCCATCCGCGACCGTATTCGAAACAGTCATTCATGTAAGATACGACCACCAGGCACCCATGGAAGAGCACATTCTAAAACGGTGATTACAACGGTTTGGTCATGGTCTCTCGAATGAACATCACCCAACTACTGCCACCAGTTCTCCTGGCGTCAACGGACCAACACAGTGGAAGGTGAAGCGCATAGCGCGAAAGTAAACCTGGCTTAGAACATCGAGAGGAAGATGTGAAGAGCCGCCGTCTTAACATCAGCGGGACCTTAGGGCCAGGGACCTAGCCACCAACTGCCAGGGTTGAAGCTTGTCCTACAAAATGTTCCGAGTCCAGCGGCACCCACAGCAGCGTACTGGTTACGGGGCCATCCCTCCTCCATCAGTCGCCAGCTAGGGACTGAAGAAGGGGAAAAGAAGAAAAGAAGAAGGCGACGAAGAAGAAGAAGGCGACGACGGACGAAGAAGAAGAAGAAGAAGAAGAAGAGAAGAAGAAGAAGGGAGCTAACTTTTCTCG
>JAHLJT010009419.1:149184170-149227929 GCA_031308135.1 Acheta domesticus
ATTGACTGATATCGTGACACAATTTGAAATTGATTTTTAAAATTTTGGAAGTCCTTTGCATTAAACCTCTGGAAATGTTCAAAAAAATTACTCTAAATTTTTCTTTCAAGTTTTTGCCCGAATGCAATGTACTATATTTCTTTCAAGTTTTTGCCCAAATATAAAGTTCACTTGACAATAGGGCATAAGTCCAATTTTCAATCAAATGAATTCTGAAGTTTCGAAAATTACAAAAGTTGAAATTCATTGAACATTATCGTACACATTTAATATTGAAGCAAGAGATTTTTATCTAAATGAAATTTAATAATTAATAAGGATAATGGAGTATCAACCACAATTAATTTAACTGTTATTTAATTTCAAACAAGAGCCAGGCATGTTCCGGGAATAATTTTTCCTCATTATCAGTGGCAGTGCAAAGAAATAAGAATATACACAAAACATACATAATTCTTCTAAGTAATAAAAAACAAAATTAAAATAAGATGATGTTACAAAACCGAAAAATTAGGAAAAGGATTATTTCGGGAAAGTATGTGCCATTCTGATGACTTATTACTTCAACTCAGGTTCTTCGTTTGATTCGAAGTTTATCAAATGTTGCTGAAGTGTTAGAGGGTACAAAGCTGCATTAATAAATTTCGTAAACCCTACCAATAACATGACAATACATGTGCTGATGGAGTTTAAGTTTAACATCATCTTTCTTACCGCGATTTGTGCTCTCCAGAAACCTTTTCGAGAAACCTTTTCAGCCACGGATACATAAGTAGAATCGAAAACTGAACGCGGATAAAACGGCGATGAATTAAACCCGACCCGACCAGAGTGTTACTGGTTGATGACGCGGTGAGTCTGCCACTTAATGGAAGGGACTGAAAAAAATTACGCTATGGAGCTGCTTATTATAGTCGCGAGATCGGTCATTACAGGAGCACGTTCCCTAGAGAGGTGGAATTTTATTTAGATTGAGGTTTGCGACAAAAGGAATTCTCAAGTCACAGTATTCCATTACTCCTCGACGGGGATGTGCGCCGTTCTCATTCTACATCTCCGCTCCTGCGCAAGGGGTGATTTGTGTTGAAAATATACAGTGATCTGCAGTTTTGTGCCTCGATCTCGATCTCTCCGGAAATTTTCCAATTACAGGTTGTAGTATGACGTTGTAGAATATGTGATTATAAGGTGATCTGTTTGATCTCAATTACATACATTTTCCGTTAAAAATTTCTGATATTCTTTTAACATAAATACTCTGAAGACTAGAATAAAATCGCTTGTGATCATTGAAAAGTAGGGGTGGCAAGAGAAAAAAGATAATCTGAGAAAAAATATTTTTACTTTCTCGTTATGTCTTTATGTTCGTCTGTAAACAACATTAGCAGATAAACCAATCTAGCCTGACATTGTAATTATGAAACGAATTTGTCAATCTTTGTGGTAATTTTACCCATTCCATAGGACATTTTGAAAATTTTCTCAAATATGAGTCAAAATTATTTTAATTTTTTTTCGAAAAGAGGTATGGTACAAAAGAGGAATCTAATTCTCATTAAGACCTCAAGATTTTATTAAGCAGTATTAGATATTTCATAAGCAAAAAATCTCTATTTTCAATATTTTTGGTAAAGGAAGATGCCAAAAAAATTGTAACATATGCAGTTTCCGAAAAATCAGGGATCTCAACGTAAATGAGACATACCGTTATTTTAAGCGACTTTTCCAAGGAAAAATTTTAATAAAAAAAATTGCAGCCATTTTTGAGAAACGTTTGAAAATGTTTTTGAGACTTCGTGTAAAGTACACCCTAAAATAAAAATATCCGTTTCAAAAATATCCATGGGCTCATGTACATCAATCAGGAAATATCAATTTTGGAGAAAATCGGCCGAACAATTTAGGCGCCCATTCTGTATCATCACTAATTTACTTTCTCGTATACGTACGTATGTACGGAGTAATATACGTAGTACAGAGAAATTTATGTAATGTGGAAAATCGACTTGGAGATTTCAAGGGAAATGCGTCATCTCTTGGATAACAGCTGTACTCCTTGGGGAATGATTAATTTCTTATGAATATTATTAATTAATGTCAAATCATATTTTAAAAAGTAAACATTACTGTTGAATATATTATTCGCTTACTGTATCCCCAAACATTAAGTGGAAAGTTGCGAAAACGAATTCTGTAATGAGCAATAATTCCAAAGTGATCCTAGTGCAAAGATAGAAGCTTCTTCAGCAACTCAATAGTACTCGAATTAGTCACTCTACAACAGATTCCTGTGAGCTTTCCTTAAATCGTCACAGCATCCACTTCGAAACGAATGACGCGTGATTAAATGTGCTGTGCACATGCCTCCAGAACTGGCTTAGCTGTTGTGGCGGAAAAGAAGACGGCGGAAAGGGAGACGGGGAAAGTGATTACGGTGAAGAAGATGACGTAGAAGATGACGAAGGAGGAGACAGATTGGAAAATTATGGAGAAGAACACGACGGATTAGAAGACGGAATAGAGACGAAGAAGACACATAAGAGAAGGATTAGTAGGCGACGGAGAAGACAGAAGAAGACAACTGAGAAGAAGAGAATGAGAATGAAGACGCCGAGGAAGAAGACGACGGAAAAAAAGACTACTGGGAAGAATAGTGCGGAGTAGAAGATGACAGAGAGGAAAGAGCGGAGAGTAAGGACACGACGGAGTAGAATATGACGGAATAGAAGACGAAGACGACGATGACGGACTAGAAGACGAAGGAGAAGACGAATAAGAATACGAAGACGGAGAAGACGAGAGATACGAATACTGAGAAGAAGACGGAAAAGGCGACGGACTAGAAGAAGACGCCAACGGAAGAGATGACGTCGATGAGGCACATGACGACACCACGGCGAATACGACTGTAAAAAATTCCTTTCTATTTACCTTGAGGGCATGAAAATACTATAGAAGGTACGTGTACTCCTCAGGGTACATCCCGCCAGATGCAACACTTCACCCGTCTCCGAGACCTCTTGCATAACGCGGACCATGTTTTAGCTACTCCCAAAGCTGGAGGCCTTTGGCTTCCCAGGGCGAGGTCAAAGCCACGCCGCGAGAGGGCAGGGCAGGGCAGGGTAGGGGTCCAAGAGCTCCCAGCCGTGGCCAGTGGACGGCGATCAATGATAACAAATAGCCCGGAATAACAGAGCGCCTCTCCGGCTGAGCCCCAGACGCGAACAAATACACAAGCGGCCCACAAATCACCACCCGCGCCGCTTTGGTCCCCAGCGGCGTCCGCCCCCGTTGCGCCTCGCGCGTCTCCACTTTTCCACGGAATCTCTGCAAAACGCCCCTCAGATTCGTAGGTTTTGATCATATAGATAATAAAAACGAAGTTTTGGATTAAAATATCTATTAATTGAAGACTTCGGGGAAATAACATGCTATGCCACTAGACGTAAGTTTTGAGTAAAGATTTATATATTGCATTCTACACATTAGGATAAAGAACATCAATTTATGAATTACACTGCCATCTTGCGGCGAATCTTTAAAATAATAACCCAACTTCTAGATACATCTATGGGGCGTGTAAATACATTAATATCTCAATTTCAATAGAAATGTGGCGTAGCATGTTATTGCCCCAAGGTCTTCAATTATAGACAGCCAATTCCAAATAAGTGTTTTATTAAATGACCCAACGTTTCTAAGGCGGATTTGTCTGCTTCGTCAGATGCTACACTTATCTTAACGTCATATAATATCAACGTTGAAAATTTACTACAGCTTGTGATTCAATATTAATAAAAAAATTATTGTTGATATTGTCATGATGTTAAGATGTGTTGCAGCCGACGAAGCAAATAAATCCAACTGAGAAACTTTGTGTCATTTAATAAAACATTTATTTGGAATTGACTGTCTATGATCAACACATATTTTAATCCCAAACATTTAACAAACGATCACAAATATAACATAATTAAAAACAAAAATTTCATCTTTCTATCCAAATAAAAAAGAGACGAAAACTACGCCTTCTAGTTAAAAATGTACCATTCTTTAGAAAAGTGTGTTTGTAACCAGAAGCCATATTTTGTATGTTTGCAGGGATGGAAAATTCAAATATTTAGAAGAAGTTGTTGATGGTGCCAAATATACTTGTAAGTAATGAATTTTTTCTTGAATATTATTTAAAAGTTTCTCACTTATTTACCATGGGAAATTGAATTCAGAGTTGTCTTTGGATGAAACGATATAAAAAAAAGTGTGCCAACCACACTTATTTATTGAAGGTTGCGGTGTAATGTTTGGGGGTCGTTATTTATGGGACAAAAAAGGAAACTACAATGCATTTTTCGAGGAGTGGAGTCCTAAATGTATTGTATCTACCCAACTGATGTTTTTCTTACAACCATTTTCAATTTATTGCATATTAGTTATGTTCATTGTCTGTTAATACATTTTGTTATTTTCAGTAATCCTATGTTTTTAAGACAATCAGTAGAATATTACTCATAAGACTTGCAGAAGCAAGATACGACAATGTACCACAAAGTCTGTAAAACAGACTTCATGCAATCTAGTAACAATGGAATGATTTTTTGTTAACTGGCATCTGAAACAAAATATAAACAAAAAATATACGCCCTGATAATATAATTTTATAAATATTGTGCTATATGTGTAGGGGCAGTGGCGTAATGTTTGGGCCGCAAGGCTCACAATGCGGACGGAGAGGGCCTATTTTTAGGGAATTTTTTTATTTAAAAGTTCTAACACTACTTGTACTTTTATAAAAGGAGCCCGGCTAAAAGTTTCGCGGGCGGAGTCCGCATTCATTTCGATACGCCTCTGTATGGGTGTATTTTGAACTAGTCGCGCGCGCGGTGGGGGCAGTGCCTGTTAACGGAGCTCGCCAACACTGGAAAGCAGCCATCGCAAACCCCCCAAACCCCCCATTTTAATACTAATAAATCAACTCGTCTGTTTTTAAACCAATTCTACTTAATATGTTAAAGAAATCAATATTTCAAAAGAAAAAAATTAACTACACATATTCGTTGAAATTATACACTTTTAATAGTATTAGCACTACCATTGTAATACTAAAAATTAGTATAGTGTCTCGGCACGAATTACACCCTTATAACAAGAAAAACGTCAATGAGTTGCACCAAATCTGCTTGTTTCTGAAAAAAATACGTACTTTTTACGAACTGAAGCTAAAAAATTAATACTAAAATTAATAAAAAATAACTTGTAAAGTTCATTATGATAATAAAATAACATAAATATTTAAATCAATTCTATTTCACAAACACATGCTACTTATACATTTGTTATTGGGAGACTTATCACCTCTCAAATCCTCCATTTTAATACTAAAAAACAACTCGTCTATTTTTAAAGGAAAATACTACATAATATGTTAAAGAAATCATTAAATAAATCTTGCATTTACACCTTCCATCACGGTAGACACACAAAATCTATTAAAAGATGTCTTGAAATCCGAAAAAAAACATAAAATCCCACGACCACAAATGCTTCGCGTAATTGAATCGCATTCAAGAGTCAAGTAAATAATTTTGTTGATATGGCAACAACTTTCTATATTAATATTTGAGTTCAAGCAGCAAGCAAAGCAGCATTGAAACAAGTTTTATTTTTTTTTTAAAGTGTTGTGAAGTGTAATTTCCGATGTAAAGTGATATTTTAAAAGTGTCGTGATGAAGAAGTTGTTCGTAAATTTGAAATGTGGCTTTGACGCATGGTCATTTCGTGTATATTTATGCTTTGACCCGTCAAAGCTATTCAATGCCTACATAATTTTTCGGCAGATCTGAAGTGAACCGTGGCGGGTGATTCACGAGAGTAAATGAATCACAAAAGGAACCAAAGGAACCGTACCACCCTAAACCCTGGGTCAACCAATGTTCTTTTAAGTAGCCTTGTTATTATTGTTTTTCGAAAGTTTTATTACCATAAAATTGAAAAATATTTGAAATAATTTTCTGCATTAAACTGTTATTCAAATGTTACTTGATTATAAGTTATTCCAGGAGGCAGTGATAAGTCGGAGCTGAATGAAAGGTTTTCATTTTTCGGTTGTAATTTTGAGTAATATTTCCCTTTTTCGTAATTCATGTGATTTAAATTATTTTTCAAATCATGTAATGTGTTTATTCGTGAAATAGTCACACTAAATATCACTCGAAGTGCTGTGTTAACCGGTAAATTCACTCCTCGCTACGCGTCCAATAGTTACATTTAACAGAAAAAACAAGAATCATTGCCGGAAGTGTAGTATTCCAACTATTTTTTTGGATGTGTAAGAGAGGAAAATTGAAAATAATGGTAATTATTTTACTGGCAACACTTCGTGAAGTTGTCGAAGAACAATACTTATTAATCAGAGATATACATCGGAACATCTGAACACAAAAGACGATTCTTGGTGGTGCAAGCGGTCTAATTAACATCAAAATATTATCAAATAAATATTAATGTAAAAATGCTTCAAAACTTTTTGGAAACATAATAACATGTACAAGTCATAATAAGTGATAGTTACATATTGATACAATGCGTAAGAAAGACGAAGCGGTCCACTCTCCAGTGAAACTTATAAACATTATTGGAGTGAGTGAGACTCGTCGTAAGATGCAGCCAAACTTCGGGGACCTCTTCATTTACTCAGAAATGTAAACTCACCAAAATATTATTTGGATATCTATAATAAAGTGGTCTAAAATGTGTCTAAAATCCTGCAGTTTTCTTGAAAATATGCATCAAAATATTTTCTACCCGCCACTTTAGAATCACGAATTTTTGACTCCCCTCTTGTATTGGGCGTTGTTTGCATCACCATCGCAACGCCATCATCCCCGCCT
This sequence comes from Acheta domesticus, assembly GCA_031308135.1. Taxonomy (NCBI): domain Eukaryota; kingdom Metazoa; phylum Arthropoda; class Insecta; order Orthoptera; family Gryllidae; genus Acheta; species Acheta domesticus. The sequence goes on from JAHLJT010009419.1 coordinate 149,191,058, forward strand.
TCACTGTTACCGCCATCAAAGTAACTACCAATCCAGTCACCGCAACGGAAGCAGAACGTAAGCGTCTATGATAGCTGCTGATGACTTGTTTACGAAAGAAACCGCACGGCGCAAAGAAATTAGTCTTAATAGACACGACAGTTGGTACTTTTCAAAACAAGGAAAATCTCTCGCGCGTCTTGCCCAAGGGGCACTGCATCATTAGTTCATCAAACGACCGCTGGGGAGGGCGGCTGCCTCTGTGCCGCTAACAAATGCTCGGGCGCGCGGGCCCCTATTTCGGGCCGCGCCGCCGCCGCTGATTAATTAATTTGCCGCTCCGCGCCGCCGCGGGCGCGCGGCGCTCGCGTTTATTTTAACGCGCGCGCCACAAAGGGCGCCGCTGGCCCGCGGGGCCCCACCCACGCTAGGGGGCGCGGCGGTCGCCGCTAGACAGCTCCCCCGTCGAATGTTCTGGGTCGAGTGCATTTGCGTCTGCATTAAAAGGGGAAACAATTAGGCACGCGCTGCACAGTTTTTAGGTATTTTCTGGACACATTTTATTGAACAACAGAAAACTAATGTTCGGTGTCAGAAAGTAGTTCTGCGTCATGCTGTCACGATGCGTCCACCCCCGCCGCGTCGCGTCGTCGAGGGTGGTGTGGTTGTGGGTGTTTGTGGTTTACAAGCGTTTAGCAGTGAATGACAAATTGTTAATTTAGTATACCTATGTTTCATTTTAAATATAAGACATTATAAACTATTTAATACAATAAAGTTATGTAAAAACAGTAAGGACAGTAGGGGTAAACATTATACGGCAAAAATCGGGGCTAATAAGATACTCTTTAAGAACGGTTACTTACCCAAAATTAACAAAAAAATAAAAGGAATTATATTCTATTATTAATGACCACAGAGCAGGAACTCAAAATTTTACAGTATTGGAAAATAGCAAAAGAGTAAAAAATGAAAAATACTGTTCAGACTTTAGACCCTAAGGTGTCTCACTATAGCTCTCTCGATGTTTTCGAATCAAAATTCATAGAGGCATCAGTATCACTTTAGTCCCATCAATGTATCGTATTAACTCCATTAGGTGGGGCTAATATGATACACACTTGATTTTTTAAAGAGTTGTGGAAGGTCTTAAGTTATCTTTTACTTCGTACACATCTTTAGCATCAAAAGCACATATTCAATATTTTTCTCTGTGTGTTTGTTACGAACAGTGCAGAAGAATTTGCTTTTTTGTATCCTATTAGCCCCGATTGACCCTAGAGTGAAGTAAAATAAAATAAGATTTTTATAACATATTTTGTACGTTACATATTATATGCGCTGCGATCGAAAGATTTTTATTGTATTTTTAGTCAAATGTAAAAGGGAAGTATCCTGTTTATGAGAATAAAGAAATAAATATTTCATCCAAAGAGCACTGTGATATTGTATACTTTTCTAATTCATGTCAAATAATATTTGAACTGTATACATACAGTTCAAATAACATTATATAACACCACACGTGTTAAGTCAAATCTTGAGCATAAGCAATAGATAACAATTTGTTGTCTTATTGAATAATACAATACGAATGCTTACATGGTTTTAGATATATCAGCTCTAATCTCTGTAGCAGTTCAATTCAATCAGCGACCATTCTCGTTCGGAGCTAGGATCAATGACCAGTAGGTCACCCTTGCAACTCAGTAGAACATCGTTACATTATGATATTACGTATGCACATTATAGTCTCACGACGTTCGTGTTTACTCAGTGTAAATTGAACAAATTTAATACCAAATTCCCTCTTTGTAAGACTTCCTTTAATGTATTTGAAAATCGTATCTAATGGTTTCATAACTTTGAAAAGTATTTCTTTGGTCACGTCTTCAGTACGTATATCTGCTTGCGTATCAATTGATAGAATATGAATTAATTCCACATCAACATTTTGTATGTTTTCTTTTAATAAAATTGAGTTTGCTGACCATGTTCTTATTTCTGGTAGTAATTTAATTTTTTTCGCCCCATCTTTAATAACCTTATTGTCAGTGAATGAATGGTAATTGGTGATTTCATTAGATCATAAAGCTCAATCTAACATTCTTTTCTTCAGTTATACTAATATTCATATTCCTTTCTTTAGGTATTTCTTCTGGTATATTCACATATACATTTCAACCTAGCAATTATCCATTCGAGTATGCAATTTTCACGTAAGTGCATCTTACAATGTATTCATTAATAACAGCTAATGACAGTAATACACGGAATGTGCCATATCTGATGACTAGATTGTATGAACAATCGAAATCTTTCCCTGGGATTTGACCATAACCTATTGCTACTAGTCTTCCTTTATTTTTAAGGTATTCACCACCGATATTCTTACGTCTGAATATCCATTTGCCTTTATAATGATCCACCATTGTCCATGTATTGTATTTTTTTAAGCATGTGAATTCCCAATTAATGGTGTCTTTCCATTTACTCCTTTCGTTTGAGTTCATCTCTTTATAATAATTTTCCAGAAAAATTTATTTACCCATATTAGCTTCAGCTCAATATTGTAGAATTTGATTCCTTATTCTTGATTATCTTCAAACATTTAATCATTCTCCTACATCATCATCATCATCATCATCAACAGGAACTACTTCCTCTTTGTTACATTATTTTTCAATTATAACTTCATTAAATAATTGGTTGTTTTTGATTTTTTCATGATCGACTCTATTTCTACTTCCTATTACAACTTCTGCTACGTTTTCAGGATCATTAGTATTTATATTCAGGTTGTTGTTGTTGTTATTATTATTCTCATGAATGATTGCCACATTACTTAAATTAATCATATTTTTCTCGTGCGGTATATTTCATGACGAATATCCTATTTCTTTTTCTCGGAATACGACGTCTTGACTCTATTGTGTTGTGATTCATTATATCGTGCATTTTGTATGCTTTACAATACCTTGAACATCACATAAAAATATACCTTCCTTTGCTTTTGCTTTTAAATTAACTCTGTTTATTTGTGGAATTTCATAAAAAGCTTTTCAAACAAATGTTTTGAAGTAAATAATATTCGGTTTAACTCCAGATTAAATTTGTATTGGTAACTTATTTCTTTGACGAATTATAACAATATTGAAAACGTGAGTAGCCGGTTTTAAGCAGCTTCCTCTGAAAATTTTAGTGGTAACTTAGAATCTATTTACTTATTAGTAATAATAATTAATAATTCAAAGTTTACATTTGGGTTAGTGTTTAGAAATGTAGTTACTTCACTAAGGCTCCATGGTAACCCATTTGTGATAAAACGGTCAAGTTCTTCTTCTCCTATGTTCTTCTTCTTCTCTATAATCTCACATGCTAGAAATCTAGCTCTAAAAAAACAACAGAAAATCTACAAATGATTCTCTACTCCTTAATTCGTTCAAAAGATAAAATCAACCCCAATCCAATCATATCTGGATGTAGATATTGATCCCCGGTTGAAGTCTAACAAACATGTATCACGGGTGTGCCGGAAATAAAATCCCTTTTCATGAATCTAAGACGCATTGCTAGTGCGAAAGAACTCATTAATAAGATGGCATTTCACGTGATCTACAGAGTGCTTTTCTTTCTACGATAACGTTTTGTGCTTCAACGTGCGTCAATGAAACAAGTAAAGTGCTAATTAAAAGAGAAGCAGATAAAGTGCAACGAGCGCCCCTTTTAAGTTTAATTGATGCTTAAATAAATACCTCCTCTGTGGCACTTTAGGTCAGGGTTGCCAAACCGGCGGCTCACGAGTCGCATACGGCCCGAGGTGCCATTTATTGTGGCCCGCGAAGTGTTATTAGTAGGGGGCGGATTTTGATGACCAAAATCATTGCCAAAAATAATCAATAAAATGCTCTTAAAATATTTTTAAATGCCCTAAAAACAATAAAAATGACGTAAAAAATTGATCAAAACCATTTTAGATGAACAACTTAAGCTATTGGATATAATCGAGGCTTCTTCCTATCGTGTAAATGAACTCAGTTTGCAAACTTTAGGTTTGGACGGTTTTGTAAAAGAAAATCTCTGCCTTTATTTGTCGCGAAATCGGTCGAACCGACAGTTTCGCCGATAGGCGTCACAGGGACCTTAGATTACGTAGTACTCACAACGGCTGACATTACAATGTACGAGCAAAGAAATCGAATAGGCCACTCAAGAATTCTGTGGTGAACATTTGTTGCATCTCGTAAATATTGTTTGAAGTACCATTAAAATGATGTTAAAATCGATGAAATCAGCGAAAATGCATTAAAAAATAAAGTAAAAACGTAAAAAATGACTTATTAGTCGAAATCGACGAAAAATGCAAAACAATGACATAAAAATGGGTAATTTCGTTTTGTCATAGCATAAAATAAATTTCTATACTAAACGGCGTTGTTCTAAAGTGAAAAGAAATAAAATGACATTTCATTAAAATCCGCCCCCCTAATTATTATTCAAAGGTGAAAGTCCCTCGCATACATGTCGGGCGAGAACATTGTGTGCTTAGCGCACGCGCCCTGCCGGGGTCATCACTCCCTTTAATGTTAAAATAGGTTAAGTTTAGATTTAGGATTTTTTTGTAAATTCAGAAATTCATAATACATTGGGATCATATTATGATCCCAATGTATTTCACTGCATAATGGTATGACCTGATGTCACGCATCAGGTCATCCATCCCCCCCCTATTTCAGAGCATCCGGGTAAATCGCTCAGATCAACAATACAGAGTCACCCGAGTAATGAAAATATGGCCCAGAACCATATTAAAGGTTGTAGTTGTGATCCTTCAGGCCGTGGAAGTTGGACACCCCTGCTGTAGGTGATCTCCGGGGAGCTGCCTCTGGATCCATCAGCGCAACTCGTAGCTGCTCAGATAGAGAGATTTATTAAAGTTCGCTTTGGCAGACATAATTACAATTAGAATTAGAACAATTAAAAAACTGTTACAAACATTTACAATTAGAATTATAAATTGATAATCTACTTCAAATTAATTTCAAGTTATCTCTAAATTAAGCTTCTTTATTTACTTTCCTTTGATTTAAAGCTTATCTCACAATTCACTATATATACTGCATTCCCCTTCACTTCGCTATATAAGTGACATGATTGTATTAACAATAATAATAATAATAATAATAATAATAATAATAATATCAATAACAATATAAGCAATAATTACTTAAAATTACACAAAAGCCAATAACTGTTAACAATGGCCATAATTATGATATCAGTAATAACAATAACGATAATTGTCTCAGTATTATTAGCGAGTTTAAAATTCGAAAAGGTGAGTTAACTTTCTTCCTCGATAAAGAAGAAATTACACTCCGTTCGTTAGAAGAAGCTTAGGGGGCACTATTTATTAACGTGATAGAGGTGTGGCAGCATAGGTTGGACACAAACGTCACGGGTAGAGAAATTTATGCTTTACTTTCTAATGTGCAAGGAGAAACGGAATATTCCCGGCCATCAACAGCCGGGCTCAGATTATTAATGGCCCATTGAGAGCAAAATTATTTAAAATACAACTAGTCGCTTCTCCCGTTTGTGAGTGTGGGGAGAAGAAGATATCTTCTCAGAAGAGGATTCATCTCCTGTGTGAGAATACTCTTCGAGATAGACCGAAAACAGGGCATTCAGTTGGTTGAAAGTGCGATTCCTAACATAATTTCTGTCAAAATTGTATGCTGAATTAAAAATTATGCTCAACAAAAATATTGCTGCTCAGATCCTGAATGTTTAAGTTAGTAAAGAAAATTGAAGCTGTAAAATTAGTTATGTTTTATTACAGACAATCAGTGCTCGCCAGAGGTAAGCATGTTACATGTCAAGCATGCCTCATTTGGGTGCATCATACTTTTAGATAAAAGTGGCAAAGACATGTACTGATTCCAAATGTGGAAAACATGATGTTACCAAGCATTTCTTTTGTTTTAATATGTACAAATTCAAAATAATTTGATTCCAATTTCATGTTAAGTTAGATTTAATGTTAAAACTACGGTTTGCTAACATAATTAGTAAATTAAGAAGATGGCTACTCATTTAGTTGTTAATTATAATTAGTATGATTATTATTTAATGAACCCATAACAGCAAATAAATATAAATCGAATTTTTAAACTTTCTTTTTAATGAAAGATCTGTAACAAATTGTATTGAATGAAGAAGTACAATGAAGAAATTGAATTGTAAGCTTCGTAGGCACACCCGTTGAAGACCACACTCATGGACTTGTGTGTACCGCCCCTGACCGCATTATAAGCTGCTTTTTGAGTAGGTTAATAAATACTTGTATATGCATACCGTTTAGATATGTTCTATTTTTTTTTACTTTTGTAACACCTTTTCCCCTTTCTTTCACTATTTATAAAACTTTGCAATATTCCCTGAGATCAACGTTCCATTGGGAATCCTCCCTACTCGTGACTCACTTACACAAAAGTAATTTTAATAGCATTGAGTATAATCTCGTAGAAATTTGAAATATGGAAATTTCAAATGTAAGAACTAGATATGACTATTTGATTAATATTGATTAATTTTACTTTAATTTCTAATTTAAAATTTGTAATGTAATAAAAATGCTGTAAGAACGTTATTTTTCGTTAACCCCTCCTCCCTCGTTTCCGCTTTTGTTACCCTTCTGAGAATACGTTCCATCTAAAACCGAACATCTGTACCTATTTTTAAATTACCCACTCATTTATATGGTATTAAATTTTGGAAAGTGGTCGTGCGGAAGCGCAGGCTCTATGACATGAGACTTGCCACCATTAGAGTCATTTATTTATTTATTTACAATCGGATTTCAAATCTGAATTTCATTTAATTCTTCATTAAATCGAGTGAAATTGGATTGTAATGTCATCGAAAAACGCAATGAATAAAAATAAAATATATTCTTTTGAGACTGAGTGACTCTTTGTCTTAAATTAAATCCAAAACTTTGTTGCCTAACTGAAAATACTTCCGAATTTTTCGTTCGCAGATTTCAGATAAGATGTTTGATCCACGTTCGAAAATGGACCACGCATTGCATCGCCGCTTCGTGGCCACCCACACCGACTTCATCTGCAGCGCATTCGGACTGTTTGTTCCCTGGCTCGCGCCGCCGCCTCCACTGCCACTGCCCCCGCCGCCTGCGCCTCCGCCACCGCCTCCGCCGCCGCCGCCACCGCCACCGCCGCCACTGCCCCCGCCCCCGCCACCGCCACTGCCCCCGCCGCCGTCACCGCCCCCGCCGCCGCCACTGCCCTCGCCGCCTGCGTCTGCGTCTGCGTCTGCGCATGTGGGGACGCGTCCTTTTGCCCCCCTCCCCCCCGCGGTTGCTGCGCTCGGGAAATCATCCGGGCGGATAAGAGCGGCTCCGCAGCCGCGTATTATTTGCCTTCGCGCCTAATCCGTAATTTCAAAATGAGTGTCATTATAATCATTTGAAGGTGCACGGCCCCCTGAAATTGCAGAGGCGCGCGGGCCGATGGCTGTGTTTAGGCGGCCGGGGACGGCGCGGCCCTGCATTCAATTCGGTCCTCGTCCATGTGATTTAGACGGTGGCGTCCGCTCCTAGAAGGTTTACTACATGGAATGAAACGGCATGAGATGCAAGATGGGCCTTCTCGAGGAGGGCTCTTCAGTGACGAAAGAGAATAACGCGCCTGAACGCTAGTACGCTTCAAGAATTTATTGAGGCAGTTTTAGCCGACTCAAATTTGCACGTCAGCGCAATTGAATAGGACATAGCAAGAACATCTTAATTCATGCTTTATTAGTTATGAAAAATGTCCATAATATTCTGATACTGCTGATGGATAAATGTAGATTTGTTTTAAATATAGATTTGTACTGTTTATAACCTAAACAGAATAGTTTGTAACTGGTTAACAGACTTAGTACTGAAACGATACTGAAACCCGGGAACTCAATTTTGATAATTCCTTAATTAAAGTGGAAAAGAAAAGAAATAGGAAGGATATATTGTAAGAAAGTATAAAATTCAAACAGTTACCTACGGATGGAAAGAAAATGGAAAGAAATGAAAGATATTTGAAAGAAAAGGAAGACGTATGCCAGAAATTACGTCATGGTAAATTCTAAGAAGTGAGATAGGAAAAACAAGGAAAAATTATAGGAAAAGGTGTAGAGGTGAAAGAATGGTAGAAAATAATTAAGAATTGATTGGCAGGGCGTTATAGGAAGGGAAAGGGCGAGGGAGGATGAGGAAAAGGAGGAGAAAGGTTTTATGGAAATGATAAACAGAAATAAAATAAAAAATTCGGTTGCTAAATTAAGAAATAAATCTCCTAACACGTGGTGCAGCCAGAATCCCTGTTTTGTGGGTCCTTGATATAGAAAAACCAAATGAAATCAAAACTTCTGTCTGTCTGTGAACAACGCTAGTGACTAAACCGTTCAGCCGATTTTCTCCAAAATTGATACTCTCCGATCGATCTAACTAATCTCGTAGCCTCTTGAATTTGAAACCGATATTTTAATTTTGTGGGGTACTTTACATGAATCCCCTGGAGCATTTTCAAAATTTTCAAAAAAATTGCGCCAACAATTTTGACTATATTTGATTTTGGATAGTCTTAAGATCAATTAGAGAAGGGCGTAGGTCTCATGTTGGTTGAAAACTCTTAATTTTTCGAAAATTGAAAATGTGTTCGGCATCTTCCTACAGCAACAATTAAGAAGATTCAATTTTTGTTTCACAATGAAATGTGTTCATAAACAACAGGTCTTCAAATAAGGTCATGTTCAATTTTTCAAAAACATAAGTATTTTTTGCGAAAATTTATGTCAAACATGGACATTTTTTTTATTTTCTTTAAACCATTTTTCTTAGAAACCGCACAACGTTTTTTGATTAAATTGGGACTCAGATAGCGTAAAGGAAACTTAAGTGAATGGTGCAGGTTTCATGTTCGTTAAAATGCCTGATTTTGCAAAAAAATTAAAAACATTTCGTCGTCTTTCTACAACCGCAATTGTGAAGATACAAGTGTTATTGTTAATGAAATATTCTCATCAAAAAATAGGTCTTTAAGTAAGGTCATGTTAAATTTTTTGAAAATATGAGTAGTTTTTCTATAATTTCGTGACAAACATAATAATCTGCTCAAATTCACTGCGCATCATTTTTGGTGTTTTTACAACTACAATTGTGAAAATACAATTTTTTCTCAATGAAATGTATTTATCAAAAATACATCTTCAAATAAGATCATACTTAATTTTTTGAAAATACGAATGCGCTTCAGAATGCGTTGTAAATTAGAATTTGCCATTTTGTATATTATTTTTTTGTTCTTTTCTTACATTCCGCCCTTTTTGTTATACATTTACATATTAATCTTTTAGAAATTATTTGAAATATTTGAAGTAAAAATTACTAGCTCTCGAAGAGTATCGACAAAGCAACAACGGAATTCCATTTCGAGCTCGCGAATTTCTGTAAATTACGTGTCATTGTTGTGACTTGATGTAGCTGTATGAAAAGGAGTTATAACTGTCGAATTTTTGTTGATATTTGCATGCAAATATATAGTTTTCGCACCAAATGCCGTACCATTTGTAGGAGTAGAGTATTTGTGGCATCGTTTTAGAATATTCTTCCCTAATCATGGTCCTATGAAATGCATTTCTATATTGTCCAGGGTATCACGCTTCTTTTTCCAATACAAGTTTACAAAACTTTGTATTATATTTTTATGCAGTTGTAGAATTCACATAATTCTGACAAACTACGATGGAAACAGTGAGTTGTTCGCTTCTTGGCTGAATTAGACGTTTTCAAATAATAACTAAGATGTTAGTAGCGCAGAAAGTGCAATATATCAACACTACGTAGCTGTTTTCAATAACGCGGGAAAGTTCGTGCTGTTGTAACACCACTAGTTTCTTTAAACTAGTGGTGTTACAACAGCACGAATGGTGTTACTAGTGCCTAATGTACTCTATGAGATGACATAGAAGCCATATTGCTTTATTTTTTTTCCAAAAATTACAAAAATTATTGTTTTTACTTGTCTCTCACGTACGTACGCGAGACGTACGACGTGAAGTTGAGAGCTCACGACGGACTCGATCAAGAAGTACCATCGATCTCAAATAAAGCGGCGTTTAATTATGATAAGAACGGCGATTATAGAATGCATCGCGATGTTGTCATTGTTCAAATGTGTACATTGTGTTTTCATTGTCACGCTTGAAGTTCGATTCCTCCATGCTCTGACCATGGAGGAATATACATTCCTACATGCCCTGACAATATATTACCTCCATGCCCTGACAATATCAGCTATTTTTACTTTAAAATGATTAAAAATTGTCCCATTTGTTATTTTCTTTTTCTACTACAAAATATTTCATTATATTTCAAACATTGCGCCGTTGAGAATTCGATTCCTTCACAAGGATGAACGAATCTGTCTGAAATGCCACCTAGCCTGCGCTGTGAATCAGATGCACCGACTTCGTGAGAATGCACATTGACCCATTACATCCATGGTGCCCACGAAAAAGCTGTCGTGTTATGAAACTTCATTGTTCTCTTCGGTGTTTGTAAGAGAACAAGATTAATTATGAACATTGTCGTTTTATTTAAGTTTTATTCCTTGTTTTAATGCATTTGGCAACTATATATTTGTAGCCAATTTAGGTTAGGGATGTGCTGGTTGAATGCACGAGGGTATGTGACTGTGGCAATACACATCTGTGCCCTGGAATGGCGAGCACAACGCGATCCAGTGCCTACAGAATTATGAAGTCGTAGTTTTGTTCCGTGGACAAATTATAGCACGTGAGAAAAGGTTAAACATATTTGAAAAAAAATTTGAGATGATATAATTTTATTTAAACAGCCAACGCAGACTATGTTGAGCAATACAACACTGATAAAGGAAAATAGGGAAAATCTGTCACACTTCATTCGAGTTGTATGCTTTTTTGGGAGACTAGGACTTGTATTTTCTAGCCATAATGAAAATAGGAGATCATCAAATAAAGCAAATTTCGTGGAATATATAAGTGTAATAATGAAATAAGATAAAGCTGACAAGGATGATATGGAAAATTCCAGTGTTTCATGCAATCTCGCCAGAAATTCAGATTAATTGTATTTTAAGTGTGAGCATGGTAATGTCCCATGAAATTAAAAATGAATTTTCTAAAGCCTCTTTTGTCTCCTCGATACTGGATGAAACCCTTGATGTAAGGCAGCAAAGGACAACTGTCATCTGTTTTTCATTATGTGTCTGTAAGTTGATTTTTTCTTTCGTATTATATTTTTATTACAGATCATTACTTTCCATTTTATAAATTATGGTCAATTCCAATGGTTTCGAAATGATATGAATTGGACAATTTTGAAAATCATTGGGTTGGTAGTGCTCTTATTATTAAAGTATGAGGACACACATTGTATATTTTGCTAGGTGGTGAACTTAAAGTCAACTTTTTCTAACTTTCAACCATTAAACTACATGAAGTATGTAAGGCATTATTACTTTTACTGGATCAGTTCTTATTTTAAATATACAATTATTTGTGTGCTGTAATTGACCAATGTGACAGAAATGGTATTTGGTGAATGAGGAATATTTAGGAGTTTTAATTATTTGCTCATTTCTCGAGTTACATACCTAAGCCAAAAACCTCAGGCTACGCCACTGATGTAAGAATATGCTCAGGATGCTCTGACATGTTCGAAAATATAGATGTCCAGATATTTTCATCACATTTATATGTATTCCATCTTGGAATGAAATCGAAGATTTACTTCTGCCAGGCCAGCAACCATCCGTTCAGCATGACAACAGCGCGAGTTTTCAAACGAAAATTTATACGTTTGATGGATCTAATCACTAAGAACAATATATACGGAGAAACTCGTTGGATGTATTCCATTGAATGGCAGAAAAGAGGTCTACCACATGCTCATATCTTAAAATGCCTGTTCGAAAAGATTGGTTCCCACTCAAATTGATGATATAATTAGTACTGAACTACCACATCCAGAAGAAGATCCATTATTATTTGAAATTGTCAAAAAAATAATATTCACGGGCCATGGGGATAACACAACCCATACTCGCCATGCATGAAAGATGGTAAATACACCAAAATGATCCTCGTCAGTTGTTGAAAGAAACGCAAACTGGTGGTGACGGTTATCGCTGATATGACGTTATGATGACGTTAATCGAATCATAACAAAATTCAATTGAAAATCTCTGGTGTGATTACGGAAGACAAATCTATTGGCACATTTACAGATGTGGATCAAGCTGTGAATTATCCAGTCGAATTCTTTGGAGCCACCGGGAAATCACCGCGCAAATGACATTAAAAATTGGCTTAACAATTCTGCTCCATCGGAATTTGATCACGCCAAAGTTTGTGCAACGGAACCAGACTTTCCGTGAAAAAAACTGATGACGAATGTTATTAACGCTACAATAATAAAAGGGAAATAGAAAGGAGAAGACGTGCTGATTCAATACCTTCTATTAGTACAGGCCTAACAACTACGTCATCAGCTGCTTGTGACGTAAGAGTATGTAGGCCATGGAGCTACGAATATATAATGTATTTATTGCTCCACGATGTAGGCCGACTATGGCCATGTAGGCCAGCCATCTTACTTTAGTTTATGCTAGGATGGTGTTAGAGATTCATTCTTTGCCGCGGATAACAACTTTATATTCAAACTAGCTGACCGGCAAACGTTGTTTTGCCATATAAATTATTCCTAGGATTATTTTAGTACAAAAAAATGACTAATTACACATTGCAATAGAGTGTACAATATTTTTGTTATCCCTATTTAGCTAACAAATAACTGGATAGTTTGCCCACTCGAGAACATGTCACGTATAATTCACCGTGTGAAAGACATGGTGCGCTAAAAATAAGCCACAAACAGACATCGTTTGGTCTTGAGACTTATTGATAGTCATCGCAAATGACAATCTTAACGGAAATTGAGACGTTTTAATTGAATGGCACATCTGTGGGTATATAGGGAGCCGTGGCAGTAATATATTATCACTTCGAAATTGCCATTTAAATGATGGCTTCGACGTTTTTCATTACAGCCTGCAAATAATCATAAATTATTTAAAAATTACACCGAAATAGAAAAATGATAATTGTAAAATTACGATTAACGCCCAAACAATAAAAATAATGGCGGAAAATTGTAGTGAATGAGAAACGGCTTATTGTGTGAGAGATCTCATCCCTACACCGTGCTGCTTATTGGGTCAGAAGCAATGTTGCCAGATGTGAAACTTCCGATTGCGAAGTTTTAAGTTCAAAAATGCGGATTTCTTCTAATGAATGCAGATTTACTAATATAATTTAACAATAGGGGAAACCATCAATGATTCATATATCGATATCTGGCAACATTGGACGTTGTTCTGCCCTATATCTCTTTCTCCTTCCCTCTCTCTTTCCTCGTCTCTCTTTCCCCGTCTCTCTCTTTTTCTCCTTCTCCGTCTCTCTCTTTTTCTCCTCCGTCTCTCTCTTTTTCTCCTTCTCCGTCCCTCTCTCTTTTTCTCCTTCTCCGTCTCTCTCCCTTTTTCTCCTTCTCCGTCTCTCTCTCTTTCTCCTTCTCCGTCACTTTGTCTCCTCCGTCTCTCTCTTTTCTCCTTCTCCGTCTCTCTCTTTTTCTCCTTCTCCGTCTCTCTCTTTTTCTCCTTCTCCGTCTCTCTCTTTTCTCCTTCTCCGTCTCTCTCTTTTTCTCCTTCTCCGTCTCTCTTTTTCTCCTTCTCCGTCTCTGTCTTTTTCTCCTTCTCCGTCTCTCTCTCTTTCTCCTTCTCCGTCTCTTTTTCTCCTCCGTCTCTCTCTCTTTTCTCCTTCTCCATCTCTCTTTTTCTCCTCCGTCTCTCTCTTTTTCTCCTTCTCCGTCGCTCTCTTTTTCTCCTTCTCCGTCTCTCTCTTTTTCTCCTTTTCCGTTTCTCTCTCCCTTTTCTCTTTCTCCGTCTCTCTCTCTCTCTCCGTCTCTCTCTCTCTTTCTCCGTCTCTCTCTCTTTCTCCGTCTCTCTTTCTCTGTCTCTCTCTCTTTCTCCGTCTCTCTCTCTCTTTCTCCGTCTCTCTCTTTCTCCGTCTCTCTCCGTGTTATTCACATTTAATAGCAGATTCTGCACATCCCTGAGCAGGTGCGTAATATGGAGAAACACAGTGTAGCGGGTGAAATACCGCAGTGTGAAATACCTACCGTGTGTAGCGGGTTGCCTAAAACGTTTAGTGCGAAAAATAAAAAAAAATGGGGCGGACCACCCTTATCACTAAGGGGTATAAAAAAAATAGATAACAACCTATTCTCAGACCTACTGAATATACATATAAAATTTCATCAAAATCTGTCGAGCCCTTTCGGAAGAGTATGTTAACTAAAACTGTGACACGAGAATTTTATATATAAGATTATTACAGTACTTAAAATCCAGAATATGGGTTTTGAAGGGTGTGACCCGGGGAAATTACTCGAGATGGAAAACTAAGTATCGATGTTTTTGTTTCCGGCAGTGAAAGAAATGGACATGTGCCACAAGAAGACGAAAGTTTCTACCAAATCAGCATTCCAAGGTAAGAAAACGTTTCCAATTGATTTCAGATCAATAATGTGGAAATAATTTAAAATAAAAATGACTAGGGGTTGAAAAATTTAGTTAACAAATCTCAATTATGAATTTAAACAGCCCAAATTCTGTTGATTTATTGAGAAAATGCTGGTACGGTCCCTTGTTTTGCGTCTAGGAAGTAAATGTAGCTTTCTTCCTCTTAAGATGGTTAGAGCGAGATACGTGTTATGTTTGGCATGCCTTTTTTATTGTATTAATGAGAAGATGAGAGGTTTTTCTATGTTCTGGGAAAGTTTGAATCGATTTTACCGTCTAGTTTTCGCGTAACGAGGTCGTAAAGTGTGTGGTTTTAACACAGGCTCTTATGGTGTCCTGACAGATCGGACCTGAAATTTTAAAATTGTGAGAAAAATAACCGTTAAAAATACTTTTAAAAACTCTTCTTTAGGTAGCTAGCATCTTGAAGAATCAATATGCGCAATTTGAAGTTTCAAATGGGAGAATTTTGCAAAATTATAAACTTAAATCAGTCCACAGGGAAACGTTCGCGCGCTTTCTAGTATCGGAGACTGTGACGCACAACTATGCAACACCGTGCGCGCAGCGCGCTTCATTCAAATCGAGTGAGAAGTCCTCGGCAAGAGTTCTTACATTTCTCGGGGTCTTCTGGAAGCAATTAAAAGATCCAAAAGATTCATATTCCCTTTTATCTTATTCGAGATACACAATGGATTGTCATTGCCTTCTACACTACAGTTGCAAGATACCTTACACAGAACTCAAAGCAGCAATATTTAGTGTAGATCAATCAGAAGAGTTACTGAGTGGGCATTCAGTTCACAAAGGTATTAGAAATAGGCTTTTTAGTGGCATCACGTTTGTTGCAATGATAAAATACTTTTTTTTGCTGGTGTTGATTTCAACCATTCAAGGTTTAGGTACTTGCAGAGCTGGATTTTACTAATAGCAAAATAAAAAGACTCGGTACCCGGATTTTTTAAAATAAATATTAAACTCTCCATAAAATGATTTTATCTGAATAATAATCCTTAATTGAACTTTTGTTGAACAATTAATTGAACGTTCATTGAACTACAATGTTTGATTTTATGAATAAATTGAATGGAACAATAAAAAACTAAACTTGTAATTGTATATTAGAAACTTAAAAAGCAATTTCTACTTTGTACGCAATTTGTTAATTTACATCTGTATTTGTGCAAGGATTTATTTATTTATTGATAAATAGCCCGAGAGTAATGACATACACAATATAAATACAATTTTAACACACAATAATAGTTCAACAGCACTATTGAATAGAACAATAATTATTCCCTTATAATCGGTATGTAACTAGCCATAAACCTGCTTTCTCTCTAAATGCTTTAATTGAGCCCAATTTTTCTTATTTCCTCGGGTATTTTATTTTATAAAACAATTCCATTATTAAATACTGATTTTAATGACATATCGTTACTTACATTTTGTTGATAAAATTTATTTGTTTGCCTCGTTAAATAATTATGTACATCTCAGTTTTTTCTTACCAAATATTCCGGGAGCAATTTATTTTCTAATCTTTATATAAATGTTAATATAACTCTTTTAATCTCTCTTTTCACCAACAAGTAGCTCAACTCTCTTAACATTGAACTAATATTTTTACTATGCCTTTTATTGAATATTGCTTTCATTCCTCTATTAAAGTTTCATTGTAAACTTGCTACTTCTTTTTTTGCCATAGTAAGAACTGTAGAACAATACTTAATATGGGGTACCAAAATTAATTTAAATAACAATTCCTTTCCTTTCTTTGAAATATTTTTTCTTAGTTTGTATAATAAATTAGCTTTTTTGTTATTTTTTGTATATGTATTAAACATGGCCCTTCAAAATTTAAGTCATGATCAATAATCGGTCATAATTAATGCTTTTTTTTAATCAAAGATTTTTCTGAAGTACTCAAAATAGTTGACACTTGAAGGCCAACAGTATCTAAATCCATCCATGGGAAAATGTAATTGAAATTGTAAGAGGAATGATAAATTCATTCTTTGGTAGAATTAGTTTTTTAATAGAAACCCCCGTTTCTCTACAGCACTTTATTTTATCTAATTGTTTCTATTTTCTGAACAGTCTCATGGGTCTCATGCCTTTTTTCCTAAACATTTAAACCTCTTTTCATTCTGAGTGCAACATCAACACAAACGATTACAAAAGACCATGCCACTTGGAAATCTCTTTTGATGATTTTTATTTCCAACAATATCATAATTTTATTATTGATTGACTAGATAATACAGCTCTTAGAATTATATGATGCAGTAATTTCCTTTTTCAGCTTTAGTTTGATTTGTACTTTACACAATAATTTGCATCTAAATCAATATCATAACATTAATAATTAATATATTTAATTAATAATTAAGCAGATAGGTGTGTAATGTTTCTTTTATGATTTTGCTCGTACTAATAGTGTAATAGTGCTTTTTACTTTCCCGTATACGTACGTATACACGGAGTGATATACGTAGTATAGGGAAAGTTATGTAATGCTGCGCGAAAAAATGGCC
Source organism: Acheta domesticus (assembly GCA_031308135.1). Classification (NCBI taxonomy): domain Eukaryota; kingdom Metazoa; phylum Arthropoda; class Insecta; order Orthoptera; family Gryllidae; genus Acheta; species Acheta domesticus. The sequence goes on from JAHLJT010009419.1 coordinate 149,208,258, forward strand.
AATTTTCGGCGGAAAAAATTAATTGCCGGGCCGTGAAAACGAATAAGTGGATAAAACCAGTTGTTAAATTAAGAAAAAAAATCCTCTATGTTGTGGTGTGGTCAAAATCCATTATTTGTTGCTTCTTTATACTTAAAAATTGATTGACGGCATTCCGTCCGTCTGTCCGTCTGTGGTCAACGCTAGCGCCTAAACCGTTCGGTCGATTTTCTTCAAAATAGATATTCCCCAGTCGATCTGATTCTAGTCGATGCTTTGTGATTTTGAAAAAGATTCTTCAAAATTTGGGGGTGCTTTATATGAAGCCCCCGGGGATTTTCAACATTTTCTCAAAAACAGCTCCAAATTTTTTCTTTAAATTTCTTGTATGAATAGAGGAAAATTCACTTTTTAACATGGCATAGGTCCGATTTTCACGTACAGCTCTGAATTTTCGAAAATTGTGAAAGTTTGAATTTATTCGGCGTCTTTCTCCAACTACAAAATTGAAGATAGAGATTTTTTCTTCAAATAAAATTTGTTCTGCATATTGAGTTCTTTAATAAAGGTCATGTAAATGTTTTTCACAATTTTGGTAGTTTTCGTGCAATATTGCGTGCAATTTGTGCAATTTTAAAAAATTACAAAAACAAAATTTTCTCAAAAACGGCTCCAAATTTTTTCTTTAAACTTTTGGTAGGGATAGTGGTAAATGTACTCTATCAATGACATAAAAGCCATTTTGGTCTATCGGTTGGTTTTTTCAAAAATTACAAAAATGTAATTTTTTTACTTGTCTCTCACGTCGTTAATATTTACATTATCGGCGATTTTTTTACATTATTATATTTACGAGTATATATGCTTTAATAATGTCAAGTAAAGTTTCTCGAAAACACTACCGTTTTCTGTGAAAAGTAGCTCAAATTTCGTCATTTTCAGAAATGCTCAAACGTCATTTTCTCGTATATGGCTGCAATTTTTTTCTTGAAACTTTTGTAACGGATAGTGCTAAATACACTCATTAGTATAGCGTGAAGTTTATTTTGAGTTTTTTTTTCAAAAAATTATATAAATGTAAATTTTTTGAAAGATTTCTCACATCTTTAATATGCACATTATCCGCAATTTGTAAAGATGATTATATTTGTGAGTGTAAGTGCTTCAAATAACTTCAAATAAAGTATTTTGAAAACTCAAAAATTTTCTGTGAAAATGAGCTTCAAATTTCGCATTTTTAATAGTGCTAAAACGCCATTTTCTCTTAAACGGCACATCATTTTTAAAGAAAATTGCCATTTACGGCTAGGTTTTTGTGTTCTTTAATATTCTAAAATTAATGTTCCTGTTCTACCAATAGGAAACCGAAAAATTAAGAAAATGACAAAAAAAATGTACTTTTGGCGATGATAGATGGTAGCTGGCAAGAAAGAGTATGTGGCAATTCCGAATAGCTAGCGAAGACCCAGGAAATAGAAAACTAATACGGGAAAGTCTGTGCCATTCTGTAGCACTACTAGTTTGCATTCAATGTTATGCCTCAATTTTCATTCCTTGGCCATGCGATCGGTTAGTACTATAGTTACTATAGTTAGTAAACTAGTCAATGGTAGGTCTTTATATGATATTAAAATATTTTTATTTTCCATCTATGAGACAAAATTAATTCTTATAATAAAATAAAACCAAGCATAAGAGACCCTATTTTGTTTATGTAGGTCTCGCAATACCCAATTATCTCGCAAATAAATATTTTTGAACGTAATATGGACTTTCTTTTTACTAGGGAATATCTCGCTTTAAACCACCTTAACCCTTTACTACCCAGAATGATTCTGTTCGCATAGCGCTCGGCCATTGTTGTCGCGTTCGTGCCCGCACAGGAGCCGTTGCAGCACAGCTGCAACATTAAGAGAGACTGTAGAAGAAATAGAGAAAGATTTATGTATCAAAATCTGCAACGTGTAATTAATGACGTCCATCCATTGAAAACGAATGCAAGAAGAAATTTTGTCTTCAAAATTTTCAGAATGTGATTATCGAACATGTTAGTGTATTCATTGTGATCATGTGTTGATCATTGTGTTTGAGAAGATAAAAGTGACAAATTTTGATATACGGTACAAGAAAAATAAATTTTCTTCTGTAAATTATCGATTTGTATTAGTTTGTTTTAAATATGTAAGAAACTGGTGAAATTACCTTTGGGGTTCCTTATGTTTGTTGTAGTTTATTCCTTAATATGTTTCCTTATCTCTTTCTAATTCCATACATTTGAATATTTATATTACATTGGGAAAGAGATATGAATCAGTTTAACTTTCGTAATGCTGGAATTTGTAGGTACGTAATAATATTCATGCATTAATAATTTTAACACTTATATGGAAACAGCGGTCTGACGGGCACCCTGTGAAATTGGTTTATGCAATAATGGCCTGTATGAGTGGGCGAGAGCGTTGACAGTCATAGTAGATTCCATAAACGCTCTTGGGTGACTTCCTCAAATATTTATTTAATATTTTTTCTTTCAAAATATTGCAATGGATCGGCCAATTCGTTCGGACGATCCCAGCTTAAGTAGAGAAAAATTTTGAACCCTACTCAAGCTATGTTTCTTGTATGCAAATCTATTGAAGGGTTTTTTTACTTTCCCGTATACGTACGTATACACGGAGTGATATAAGTAGTATAGGCAAATGCTATAAAGACAATACAGGACACTTCGCGATACATCGAGAAACACTGATGCACGCTCCATCTGGTGGCAGAACCTGGTACACCCTAAGCTCAGTGCTCTGTCAGTGTTGTTGTCGGCTTGACTTCTTTTCATTTTATTGTCTTTCTGGTCGATTTCTGGAAAACATATTTTACAACACTATTCTTTACATCATTCTACGTATGGCAGGAAAAAATTCTGTAGTTTTTGGCTTTATTATAAAATACAGCAGAACTCGCGTTCGTTCTTCACATTTCCTCGTGATAAACCCAGGTAAAAATTGAAAGAATCTTTAACATGAATGAAGCTAGTTTAATACAATTTGACATCTCTTTGTAATAAAACGCATTAAAAACTATAACATAACTTAATTGGAGATTATTTACACATTGCCATTCCCAATTGAATCAAGTGTAACGAACATTGCAGAAATGGATAACACTGAAGATATTCCTACAAGTTAAGTACAGAAAAATGCTGAGTCCTATGTATGTGGCTGGTTGTGTAGTACCGTGCCATATGATGGTTGTAGAAATGCTTAACAGAATTTGGATGAAAAGTATAATTAAGAAACTCGCTTATTCTGATTAAACAGTCTGTGAATGCCACGCTTTTCTACCCAAATAAATTCGCTATTAGTTTTCTAAGACTGAATATGTTTTCAATAAACACTTTTAAATTATTTACGTCAAAGCAAACTTGACGTAAAAAAAAATGCAAATCATTAATATTCACTTGCAGAATATTTTATGTAAGGGGTGTAATAATCTGTACGAAAGCAGAGATATCAATGTATTGATGCAGTGCTTTTTAAAGTAAGTGGAAAAAGGTCAAATGTATCAGTGGAAGTGTTATGGCAAGAAAAATCTTGCATTGTAACAACTTTATTCTTGAAAATAATGTTCATTATATGTTCATTAAATGTTCAATGTTCTCATGTCCATTATAATTTTCGATAATTTGAGCCCTTCAATATAATTAAATCACAGCGAGAGTAGGTAAAAATAAGTCTTATTTCGTTAGGTACATTTTAAAATATTTGTTTCTTCCGTAAGAATCACATTGACTTTTCTATTTGGCGCTACATTATCAGGTTCTGACACTACGATCGCTAGTGGGAACTTGTTTCCATCGGTTGCGTGGAAGAACGGGGAAACTGTCCTGTATTATCTCTATAGTATTTGGTATAGGGAAAGTTATGTAATGCTGCGCGAAAAAAATGGCCAATTTTCGGCGGAAAAAATTAATTGCCGGGACGTGAAAACGAGAAGTGGATAAAACCAGTTGCTAAATTAAGAAAAAAAATCCCTAACACATAGTGTAGCCAGAAACCCTGTTTTCCAGGTCCTTGATACCGAAAAACCAATTGAAAGGAAAACGCCTGTCTGTCCGTCTGTAAACACTGCTAGCGCTTAAACCATACGTACGATTTCTTCCAAAATGGATATTCCCCGGTCGATCTGGTTCTAGTCAAAGCTTTGAGATTTTGAAAAAGATTCTTCAAAATTTGGAGGTACTGTTGAAATGCTGTTGCTATTAACTTCAGCATACATTGTAGGCCCACGGCGGGGCTGGTGGGCCTACTCATCGTGACGTCATTGCAAGATGGCTGCCCGTCGCCAGGCTTCGTATTCTAGAGGGCGCTGAGTAATAGAACATGGAGGAATATAGAATATTCCTCCATGATAGAAGGTAATAGAAGGTTGGTTGATTCCGCGCATTCCAATGATTCCAAATTATTTGCCCTTCACATTCAAACAACTACAATTTCCTGTGCGTCTTGCGTTCGCGATGACAACAAAGCTCAAGGTCTATGCGCATTGCCGGCTTAAATTTACAAAATCCATATTTCTCGCATGATCAACTATGTATTGCTCGCTCTAGAGTAGGAAATCCAAAATTTTTGTTCACCTACGCACCAAATCAAGAATCTCAAAGTATTGTTAATCATCTAGCGTTACGTTATATGATTAACAATACTTCTGACAATAACGTTCTGACCTTTGGTTCTGACATAACGTCTTCCGCATTCTGCAGCCGCGTGCGATCAAGGTCTGCAAACTTCAAGAGCAGTTTTCATTATAGATTCATAGTGAGTGATGTGGTGGCGTTCGTGAAGAAGGGAATAGTGACCAGGACTTCTAAGCAATTTTGCAGAGACGTAGCTGAATATTATGGTGTCAATTCCAGAGGCGGGATTCGGGGGGGGGCAAGGGGGGGCAACTGCCCCCCAATGTTGGGACATATTTTTAAAAATATTTTCAGACATTGCATTCAAGTTTATGTAAAAAAAGATTTACTTTTTTTCTGTATTTTCAGAAGATATTAATAACAATTAAGGGAATAATAATTTTATTAAGCTAAGATAATACCATACTGCTTAAATAAATTGGCAAACTTTAGTTCAATATTATAAAACGCGCGGGATAATGTTCAGCGTTACTGTGAATATCCCGTATTAAAAAAAATTCTTCAATTAAATTTTACTTTTAAATGATATTTACTTAGAAATTAAAGTTTCATGCGTAAAATCATGGTAGGTTTGACATCTTGTACTTCCTACTCAGATTCGAACTTACGCGAAAGAGAGAACGAAGTCTCTGCTCTTTCGGAGCCCTCAACGCATCCACAGTACGTGTCCTTTCGGCACTGTAGATCAGTGGGGTCAGTGGCGGGCTTTCTCACGCCACGACACTCACTCACACAAACACACCACATAAATCAGCCCAGCTTATCGGAATGACCAACCTCAGAGGCGCTGAAAGAGGTGTCAGGAAACAGTGGGCGGCTTGCGCTACGATTCATTATAATCGGTACTATTCACACGTAATTCGTTTAATTCACACTTGTGAAGAGAAATGTCTTGTAAATGGCGTGGAAAGTTGATTCTTAGTATTTTTCTTATAGACCAAAATAAATACTCTATTATTAATAATAAAATTAAAAATGTCTTAACGACAGCTGTGAGTGACAGGGACAAAAGAGAGCAAAATAAATCAGTCGTTAATTATAATAAGCCTGTTGTCCACCCATTGGGTTCTCTCATTTTTAAATGGTTTTTGCGGGCTGTGAAATAAATGTTTGTCCAACATGAATGCGGACCACTGTCCTAGTCCTCAGTCAGAGGGCTTTCGGTATAGGTAACGATGACATCTCTGCGACGTCATAAGAATAAGAGCTCAGTTGAGTTCTTGCAGTACTGGCGAACGCACGAGCTTTTATTATAGTGAAACGAGCCAAATCAAGAAAGTAAGAAGATTTCAGCTCTTGTATCTGACAGGTGAGAAATTAATGTTAGTTCATCGCGTTTATTTCAAATTAGAATTTAATCAATAGCTGATGAATAATACATGTGTTATTGTTTACTGAAGGAAATGTGACTTTACCAGACGACAATCTCATAGATACTTTGTTCTCCTAGAAGTTATAGCAAAATAGCAAACTTCGGTGGCCATTGACTCACGTTATTCTAGTATCCCCTGGGTAATCGAGAGAATAACATCTCTTCATTAATGACGACAGAGGAGTGTCAAATAATACGTTAATCTGCTTTGCAGCCTACGCAGGAAAAATGATCACGCTAGGCCACTGATAATAACTTCCCTTCTCTGTTATTATAAGTGGGAATCTGTTGTTTTAATCTAATGTCGGTTGTATTATTACAACAAAAAGGTTTTTATACCAAAAAGTTTTTTGGTTCTTTTTTGGACAACAGAGCAACTTTTATTACGATAATTTAAAAAAAGGTTTGTTATTGCTATGAATAGTTAAAGTTCGTGCATGGTAAAGTTCGGCAAACTGACAGTTTTGTCCACTTTCCAGAATGTCGAATGTTTTTATCTCGTCGATTTAACATTGCATAGGTAATATTTATGTACTTCAATGCACGCAATTTGTATGTAATTAAAACTGTAAATTTTAATTACAATTCAAATACTTCAATCATTTAATTCTAATACTTAACACTGATCATTATTTGTAAAGAAAATTATTTGATTGTCACTTTCCTCAAATAATTTAATTTCAATATTCAATTTTATACTTAACATGTGAAAAATTGCTACATGTAATTATTTTATTCAGAAACAAGAACAAAATAGTGAAAGCAAAATTTTTACATATGTTTTGACAAAAAATATATTAATGTGTAAAGTTTAAGTGTACCATCACACAAAATTTGACATTAATAATTATGTATCTTTATTCGATTCTAATAACTAGACCGCAGAATTTCATGGAATTGCATGTCTGTTTTTGTTGTTTTGTTATTTGTTGTGACGTCATGGTAACTGTGAAGAAGAAATGATATGGTGATAGGGGGTGAAAGGACGAATAGAAATGCAACCATGCCCAAGGCGGGAGTCGAACCCGCGATCCTTCGGTGCGAGATCGCTAAGAACTACCGGCGTATATTACAGGTTTTTGTCTAGAAGTGGGTCGAAGTCACTTATTTTTGTATATTTCTCTTTCGAATGAAACGTGAATTGGGCCAAGACAATACCAACATAATATTTCCGATAATATTCTGATAACATTGTTTCGCTTGAATCGATTTACTTCCTGTAACTTTATTCGCGCACATTAACTTAGTAAATGGGCTGAATAGTACGGCGACTTGTTAGATGGCCATTTGTTCTCTCGCTAAATATATTTTCGTTTATTAAAATGGAATATATTTACTTTATTAAACGCCTTTTGTACTACAGTGTAAATCAGGGTTCATCAAAAAGACGAGTCGAAAGCAAAGGGCCGTCGGCATTGCCGAATCGGCAACAGCCGGACCTCCGTCAAGCTGCAACCCCCACTTGTCAGAAATTCAAAATTAACTAGCCTATAATTTTGAACTAATTATGTACAAATTTTGTACCAAAATAAAAAATGTTGTACACAACTATAAACCAATAAAAAACGACATTCAAAAGTGGGGGTGCTAGCTTGATGTCAACCTACAACCCCCACTTTTCAGAAATTCAAAATCACCTAACCTATTGTTGTTTACTAATTATGTACTAATTTTGTACCACAATTAAAATTTTGAACTCACCTATAAACAATTAAAAAACGGTTGCAAAAGATACACTTTTGCACATATTGACGAATTTTTTAAATCCCCTTGGAGTCACACTTCGAAGTTGAAATGTATACAGCGGTTTGCTACTATAGGGACCTTCCAGGAGTATTTGTTTCAAAAATTTATCTGGTCTCCCAACGGAGATAATGCAATCGAAAAACAGAAAAAAATGCATGTGGCATGAAACAAAAGTGCCTGTCAAGCCACCCACACTAGTCACAAATTCAAATGCAACTAGCCAATTATTATCTTCTATTTGTCTACTAATTTTGTACCACAATAAATAATATTGTACTCCGTCCGTCTGTCCGTCTGTGAACACTGCTAGCCCCTAAACCATACGTACGATTTCTTCCAAAATGTATATTCCCTGGTCGATCTGATTCTAGTCGAAGCTTTGAGATTTTGAAAACGATTCTTCAAAAATTTGGAGGTACTTTATATGAAGCCCTCGGGGATTTTCAAAATTTTCTCAAAAACGGCTCCAATTTTTTTCTTTAAATTTCTTGTATGAATAGAGTAAAATACACTTATTAACATGGCATAGGTCCGATTCTCACGAATAACTCTGAATTTTCGAAAATTGTGAAAGTTTGAATTGTTTTCGCCGTCTTTCTCCTACTATAAAATTGAAGATAGAGATTTTTTCTTCAAATAAATTTGTTCTGCATATTGAGTTCTTCATTAAGGTCATGTAAATGTTTTTTCAAAATTTTAGTAGTTTTCGTGCAATAGTGCCTGCAATATGTGCACTTTTAAAAATTTACAAAAACAAGATTTTCTCAAAAACGGCCCCAATTTTTTCTTTTAACTTCTGGTAGGGATAGTGGTAAATATACTCTATCAGATGACATAAAAGCCATATTGGTCAATAGGTTGGTTTTTCCAAAAATTACAAAAATGTAAATATTTTCACTTGTTTTTCACGTAGATATTATTTACATTAGCGGCGATTTTTTCACATTATTATATTTACAATTACATGTGCTTTAAATAATGTCAAGTAAAGTTTCTCGAAAACACAACCGTTTTCTGTGAAAGTAGCTCAAAATTTCGCAATTTTAGAAACGCTCAAACGTCATTTCTCATATATGGCTGCAAATTTTTCTTGAAACTTTTGTCACGGATAGTGCTAATTACACTAGTATGGCGTAAAGTTTATTTTGAGTTTGTTTTTTTCAAAAATTTATTTATTTATTTTATTTATTTATTTACGTCAAAAAACAGTTAAAAACTGCGTATGACGAGCTATGGGGAGAAGTGCTTGTCTAAGGCGTGTCTAAGACAAGTGTACGATGTATTAACAATTGCATTGAGAGATATGTACAAACCAAATAAAATACATATTTCAGTTAATACAGCTTCAGATTATTCGCATTCACGAAAAATTGCAGCTATATATATATATTACATAATTGTAATTTTCTTGAAAGATCTCTCTCATCTTTAATATGCACATTACCAGCAATTTGTAAACATTATTATATTTGTGAGTGTAAGTGCTTCAAATAACTTCAAATAAAGTATTTTGAAAACTCAAAAATTGTCTGCGAAAATGAGCTTCAAATTTCGCAATTTTAGTAGCGCTAAAACGCCATTTTCTCTTAAACGGCACATAATTTTTAAAAGAAAATTGCCATTTATGACCAAGTTTTTGTGTTCTTTAATATTCTAAAATTAATATTTTCGTTCTACCAATAGGAAACCGAAAAAATTAAGAAAATAAAAAAAAAATGTACTTTTGGCGGTGATAGATGGTAGCTGGCAAGAGTATGTGGCAAATCCGAATAGCTAGCGACGACCCATGGAAATCGAAAACTAATAAGGGAAATTCTGTGCCATTCTGTAGCATCACTAGTTCCTTTTCACGGCCCGGCAATTAATATTTTCCGCCGAAAATTGGCCATTTTTTCGCGCAGCATTACATAACTTTCCCTATACTATGTATATCACTCCGTGTATACGTACGTATACGGGAAAGTAAAAATGTATCGTTGAATTAACAGTTCGGACCGTTCAAGTAACAATGCGGAATCTCACCGCTGTGTGCAACTAATATAATTAATAACATTCAATAATAATTAACAAAATTGAAAGCAATGTGTATAATTGCAGCACAATTAATTAACTTAAAGCATGTAAACGAATATTTTGATATTTATAATAGCGCCGAATTTTGCCCCCCCAATAAAAGATCCGAAATCCCGCCCCTGGTCAATTCATTTGTATAATGTTACTTTAAGTTCATGATTACGTTTGTAGTTTATCTATACTAATAAATGTTGATTAATAAATGTAATCTTCCCTTCTATCTTCCATTATCTATCCTATGATCATATATGTAACTCCGACCCCATGTGACCGAGCTCCATGAAAGTTGGCACATCAACGTGTTTTTTTCACTCATAAGGTTCATGTGTAGCGGTTTATTTTGTTATAACTCTACTAAATGGCGCTGCAGACAAAACTGAGGTTCATATTAATTCAATTTTATTCAAACTGCGCTCCACTTGGGGTTCATTGTTGCTGAACGTTGACGCTTGACATAGTGCAATTCCCAGGAAAACAGCTAGGACGGGCGCGCGCGAGAGACAGTGATACAGAGAGAGAGGCGGAGAGTGATGAAGGCAGGCACAGAAATAGACGGCGCGGCGTGCGTAAGAGAGTGAGAGAGAGAAAAAGGCAATGAGATAGAGAAACAGAGACAGAAAGATAGAGGGAGACAGAGAGAGTGAGAGACAGATAGAGACAGTGTGACAGAAGCGGACAGACGCAGACAGAGGCGGACCGAGGCAGACAGAGACAGAAAGAAACGCCAAGAGAGAGACAGAGATATATAGAGTCAAGAAACAAAGAGGGACAGAGAAACAGGCAGAAAGATACAGAGAGAGGGAGAGACAGAGATACGGACAGATACAGAGAAACAGAGACAGACTGAGACAGTCAGACATGGACGGAGGAAGACAGAGACCCAGAGAGAGAAACAGAGGGAGACATAGAAGGAGAGAGACAGACAGACACGGCGAAATGGACGGAGCCAGAGTGGGACAGGGGCAGAGAGACAGAGAGTCAAGGAGACAGTTAAGTACAGGGACAGAGACACGGAGTGTGAGACATAGACATAGAGTGAGGCAGGGGTAGAGAAAGAGAGACGGTGAGAGAGAAAGAGACGGAGGACAGCGACGCGTGTTAGCGAAAGAGAGAGAGAGAGACATACAATGAGAGAAACTAAAAGAGAGATTGACGGAGAGAGACAGGAGAGAGAGAACAGATAGAGAGGGACAAAGAGAGACAGAGAGGAAAACGGAGAGAGATAGAGGCAGGAAGTCAGACACAGAGACAGTGGCGGAGAGACAGACAGAGACAGAGGTAAAGCCACAGAGAGTGAAACAGACAGAGATAGACAAACTCAGAGTAACAGAGAGAGGGAGACAGACAAATGGACGGTCAGAGAGAGAGAGAGACAGATACAGATATATGTGAAGACCTTTCCTTTTTCACAAGGATTGAATATTAAAAAACTGGGCAGTGCTGGGTATTTTGCTAGTATGTACATAATCATAAAATGTACAATACAGGTATTTCTAAATATTAAATTTCTATACAGAACTTAAATTCAATTCAATTTTCATACTAAATACACTACAATAAAATGCTAATTAATTTTATAAATGGTAGTGTAAGAAGATTAAAATTGAAAAACAACACTAATAAAAAAGAAAGAAAAAAAGTAGCCTTCGTATAGTATTGATACCTGGGCTGGGTCCATTCCTTACATCCAACAATCAGTTTGGGGGTTTCAAAACATGCAACAGAATATGTAAAATTAATAGTACTAGTTTATATTGATGTAGATAATGTGTTTATGATGAATATATTCTTTCATACAATAGAATGTATGGTTCAACAGGAAAGTTTTCAGTTTATTTTTGAATCTGAGTAAGTTGTGGAATTTCATAATTTCCTTAGGAATAGTTACGAGTTACTTGGTAAGTTGTTTGTTTTGTAATTTTTTATTCTGTTTTGAGTGTTAGAATCTGAGCTGAGTGGTCACTGAAACCTGTGGTAAATGTAACAACAGAGATACTATGCTTATTTGCTTATTATTTTATATAAAGCAGTGCTGCTATTTATTGTTTTTTAATACTCTGTCTGGTGTATTTTTCATTGTTTGTAGATTGTTCAATTTTAGGAGGAATTTGAAAATATTTTCATTATTAGATTGTGTAGGGCAACTTATGCTTAAGTCTCTATAAAACAATAATTTTATACTGTCTAGGTCTTCTAAGTTATGTTAGAATAATTTTAGAATAGTATCTTTAATAAAAATGCATGTCCTATGAAAGGCATGATGTTTGTTGTTAAGACGTAGTATTTCAACATTAGCTGCTGGCTAAAGAGAAGCCTAGTATCTGTGTGTTATATAGTTGTTCTTCAGTAATCCAGTGTTTGGTAAATCACAATTTTGAAATGTGGTTGAGCTTCTCCTCAAGTAATACTTCTGTATCAGTGTGTTTGTTTTTCAGTGACTATACATGGATGACTGACCTGGATGGCCAAAGTGGCTAGAGCTTGTGCCAACTTTGCCCCTAGGTCTGAAGAGATGTGGGTTCAAGTCCCGGCAGGGGCATAGTTGTCCCGTATCTTTCATGTATGTGTGTATTGTCACGAAAGGCCTTTTGAGTCTGCTGATAACAGACCAAGGAGCCTGCAAGTGTCTCATACAAAGGTTAATATGTGTCCCCATGAGGGACATAGTGGATACCTGGAGTGCATAGTCAAAATCAGCATCCCCTGAAGCTGGAAAAAGCCCCAGGAAGAAAAAGAAAACTAATATAACATTTTGCAATATTGGCTGAATTTGAGGAAACATTTATTTTCAAACAGTTCCTTTTTCACTTGACAGAGAAGATAATTTTAGGAAATTTCTCAAAATTTTAACATAAAAAAAATATTAAGAAAATTCATTATTAGTTAAAGTATTTTGAAGGTAAGAATGATATTGAAGAGAGGGATATGTTGAATTGCAAGTTTGTTAATAATTTTTACTTTCTCTTAAAGGTACATATAAATGGAGTAATATACATAGTAAAGAGAAAGTTATGAAATACTTTGGAAAATCAATTTGAGATTTCATCGGAAATACATGTTTTGGGGTCCCCTGAAACCGGTGGCTCTAGTGTAAACAATACTAGAGCCTAAACTATTTATATGATTTTTTCCAAAATGAATATTTCCCCGGGTATCTAGCTTATTTCAAAACTGTGATTTTGAAAACATTCTTTAAATTTTGGGGGTACTGTGCCTCTGGGACATTTTCAAAATTTAAAAAAATAGCTCCAAATTTGTTTCTAACAATTCTTGCAAGAATGCAGTGAAATACACCTATAAAGATGGCATAGGCCCATATTTTCACTGTTAATTCCAAAATTTCAGATTCTAAAAGTTTGAATTTTTTTTCAGTGTCTTCTTACATTTTCAATATTGAAGATAAAGATTTTTTTCCCCAAATGAGATTTGTTCTCCACAATTAGTTCTTTTCTGCTCATTTTTTAAAAATTGTAGTAGTTTTTGCGCATTTTCTAGTGAAATAAGAGCAATATTAAAAAATATGAGAAACCAAAATTTCACAAAAACAATTTTTTTTCTTAACACTAATATGGAAACATAGGTCTGACAGACACCAAGTGAAATTGGTTTATGCAATAATGGCCAAAATGAGTGAGCGAGAGTGTTGACAGTCTTAATAGCTTCCTCCCTGGCCGTCTTCTATCACTTGGCAGAGTTTGTTTAGTTCTGCTGAAGCAGTCAGCATTTAAGTGGCATTTTTTGATATCATGACGATCTGTGAGACCAGTAGTATCTCTTTCCATATTTATCATAGCGGTGTGTCAGACCGTTTGTTTCTCTTAGTGTGTAAATGGTCTGTAAGAGGGGTGTTTCTATACATGCTCTTGGGGAACTTTCTCAAATATTTATTTAATATTTACAGATACAGATTTAGAGAATGCAAGAGGCTGTATGGATTTAGACACAATCTCAATGTTTTACAACAATTAGAAAGCTTTTCAACAATATCAATGTTTTTCAACAATTTCACTATTTTCCAATTATTTTTACTTTCCCGTATACGTACTTATACACGGAGTAATATACGTAGTATAGGGAAAGTTATGTAATGCTGCGCGAAAAAATGGCCAATTTTCGGCGGAAAAAAATTGATTGCCGGGCCGTGAAAACGAAAAAGTGGATAAAACCAGTTGCTAAATTAAGAAAAAAATCCCCTAACACGTGGTGTAGCCAGAAACCCTGTTTTCTAGGTCCTTGATACCGAAAACCCAATTGAAAGGAAAACGTCCGTCTGTCCGTCCGTTCGTCTGTCTGTCTGTGAACACTGCTAGCGCCTAAACCATACGTACGATTTCTTCCAAAACGGATATTCCCCGGTCGATCTGATTCTAGTCGAAGCTTTGAGATTTTGAAAAAGATTCTTCAAAATTTGGGGGTACTTTATATGAAGCCCCCGGGGATTTTCAAAATTTTCTCAAAAAGGGCTTCAAATTTTTTTCTTTAAATTTCTTGTATGAAGAGAGTAAAATACACTTATTAACATAGGTCCGATTTTCACGGATAACTCTGAATTTTCGAAAATTGTGAAAGTTTTAATTTTTTTCGACGTCTTTCTCCAACTACAAAATTGAAGATAGAGATTTTTCCTTCAAATAAAATTTTTTCTTCATAGTGAGTTCTTTCTTTAAGGTTCCTTAAGGTTCTTTCTTTACACTTTTTAAAAAATTTTAGTATTTTTCGGGCAATATTGCTTGCAATATGTGCAATTTTTAAAAATTATAAAAACAAGATTTTCTCAAAAACGGCTCCAAATTCTTTCTTTAAACTTTTGATAGGGATAGTAGTAAATGTACTCTATCAGATGACATAAAAGCCATATTGTTCTATCGGTTGTTTTTTTTCAAAAATTACAAAAATATAAATTTTTTCACATGTTTCTCACATCGATAATATTTACACTAGCAGCGATTTTTTCACATTATTATATTTACGAGTACATGTGCTTTAAATAATGTTAAGTAAAGTTTCTCGAAAACAAAACCGTTTTCTGTGAAAAGCATTTTCAGAAACGCTCAAACGCCATTTTCTCATATATAGCTGCAAATTTTTTCTTCAAAATTTTGTATTGGATAGTGCTAATTACACTCTTTAGTATAGTGTAAAGTCTATTTTGAGTTATTTTTTTGTTTTTTTCAAAAATTACATGATTGTAATTTTTTTGAAATATCTCTCACATCTTTAATATGCACATTATCCGCAAGTTGTAAACATTATTATATTTGTGAATGTAAGTGCTTTAAATAACTTCAAATAAAGTTTTTTGAAAACTTAAAAATTTTCTGTGAAAATAAGCTTCAAATTTCGCATTTTTAGTAGTGCTAAAACACCATTTTCTCTTAAACGGCACATAATTTTTAAAAGAAAATTGCCATTTACGGCTAGGTTTTTGTGTTCTTTAATATTCTAAAATTAATATTTTCGTTCTACCAATAGGAAACCGAAAAATTAAGAAAATGACAAAAAAAATGTACTTTTGGTGGTGATAGTTGGGAGCTGGCAAAAAAGAGTGACAATTCTGAATAGCTAGCAAAGACTCAAGGAAATAGAAAATGAATATGGGAAAGCCATTCTGTAGCACCACTAGTTATTTTTTATAATATAAATTACATTTTGGAATACTCTAAAGAAATATAAGAATTGATTGAAACACGTCTATAACTTATTTTACCTTCACATCACACATTCAACGCCCAATAACAATTGGTGATCTCTGAGGCCAGTGTTTCTCTTTACGTCATAAAAATCATATCTCCATTTAAGTATTAAACTTTTTTTATGGATAGTGGTAAGTGTACTACATAAGATAATGTAAACACCATCTTGCTGCATTCTTAGGTTTTCCAAAAATTAGACAAAAGTAATTTTTTTGACATCTCTCTCGTGACATTAACATTTGCATTACCGGCAATTTGTTTTCAATGTTGCATTTATGAGTACATGTGCTTCAAATGATGTCTTATAAAGTTTCTCAAAACTTCAAAGTTTTGCTGTAAAAATGAGCATAAAATTCCACATTTCCAGAAACACTCAAATGCCATTTTGTTGAAAACTGCTCCAAATTTTTTCTTTAAATGTTTTGAACAGATGGAGCTAAATATACTGAATAAAATGATATAAATGTCACATTGATGTGTTCTTTTGTTTTTTGAAAAATGACACACATGTAAATTTTTTAAAATATCTCACACCATTACATCGTTAGTGATATGCATACATTATTGCATTTCTAAGTAGAAGTGCTTCAAATTATTTCAAATTAAATTTTTTCTATGAAAATCAAATCAATTCAATTCAATCAAAAAATCAAATGTTTACTATGAAAAAGTGCTTCAAATTTTGCTTTTACAGAAATGCTTATGTGGCCATTTCAAAAACCAAATTTTTCAATGAAAATTTCCAAAGGACATGATTTTATTCTTCTCTCTAATAATCTTAAAAGTCGTGTTTCAGTTCTATTATTAGGGGCACTGAAAAATTGAGAAAATAGAAAAAAATGAACTTTGGGCAGCGATTGATGACAACTGGGAGAAATGTGGAGCGAAACGGAAAGTAACTTATGAGAAATTCTGTGTCATTCCATAGCATCACTAATTTATGATTGATTTTTACTGTTAGAAAATTTTATTCAAATCATGATTTTTTGGGAGAGGGTTCAAATTGCTGACAGTTTTTGTATTCTTTCCGTTAAGATGATTTACTTTGAAATAAGATAATAATAATTATTATTGTAATCATTATTATTATTACTACTTTTTCTATAGGGTAATTAATGGTTTTATTGACTTGCCAGAAATATTGGAGAAATTTGGCCTTGTGTGTACCAGGACCAATCTACAAAAAAAGAAGACTACTAGATGTGAAGAAATCCAACAAGAATTTTGTCATAAGTAATATCACAGCACTTCGAATGATATTTAGTGTGACTATTTCACTAATAAACACATTACAAAATTTGAAAGGATAACTTAAATCACAGGAATTATGAAAAAGAGAAATATTACTCAAAATTCAACCGAAAAATGAAAAACTTTCATTCAACTCCAACTTATCACTGCTTCCTGGAATAAGCTACAATCAAGGAACATTTGAATAACAGGTTAATGCAGAAAATGATTTCAAATATGTTTCAATTTTATGGTTATAAAACTTTCAAAAAACAAATATAACAACGCTACATACAAGAACATTTATTAAAACCACAATCCTTAAAGTTGTAGGAAGTTGTTTTCTAAGTCTTGGTCTTCCATGGAAGTATTTGAAATGGAAGATGTACAAGATGAATTAGCAGCGGAATTCGTCAATTTCGAATGGATTGAACACACGTGTGAACTCATTAAAGTATTTTCCTGAATAATTTTGGTTGTAATGTTCCACATAGTTTTGATAGCATATTCTTTGTACTCTTCACCATCTGATCTTCATATATTAATTGCCTAAAATATGTGTAATTTCTTCATTTGCAGTTTGTGCTGTTCATTTATATTTTCTTTCTTCACAAAATTCTTGAAATTGCTTCCACATGCTTTCTCTGCTCCTTTCGCTGTTTTGCGGCACTGAATCTTTAATAATAGATTCTATTTCACAGTTTTAAACATTACCAAATGACACATTTTAATATTATATTGATATGCATAAGCTATTTTGGAGGTGAAACAATTGCTATCGTTGTCTTAAAAAGGTTAACAAAGTTTTTAAGATAGTTAGCAATAACAAAAGGTAAACAAACTGATGGCGATAAACATCTGGGATTGGTTTAATTTGAATGTATCCTTGCTTAGCATTGGCTGCTTACGACACGGACGATAAGTGAAATAGTCACTCATAAATGTGTCAATTAGCTTGTGCTATGCAATGTTTTGATGAGAGAGACTGTGAAATTAAATTTCTTTTTTACACATAGTTCTCAATAAATGTCAATTATATGCTTCCATACATGTGCTGAACCTCCTATATGTATTATACTGTATTGTGAAATGTACAAAGTGAATTTAAATAAATAAATTGTACCCTTAAAAATTTTATTTAATTTTATAATTTCTTGATAGTGATTACTATCTTATTTCTATTTCTCTTCTTATCAATAAGTCCTTGAATTAGTATACAACTTCCTCAGTTCAGATTTAATTTACTAATATGAGAATGATTTTGGAATGTGATTAATGTTTGCTGAAAAGTTTTTTTAACTTTGTAAGTAAAATAATGATCACTATACAAGTCTCAATGTTTTCTGTAATTTCTAAACTTCTCAATAATGAAAGAAAATTAAATATGATATGGTTTAACTTTTGTTATAAAATATGTTTTGACAATAGTTTCAATATCTATGTACATAGTATTTGGAAATTTAGGGTTGGATTTATCTGTCTTTATCAGCTAGCGATGTTCCTTAGATTGGGCCCTGTTTTCATTTATTATCCACACCTGGGATTAAGAGAGACATTTGGCAAGCGTGAGGTATTCTATTTATCTTATCTAGCATTCTTGATCTCCCTGAGCTTTTCTTTTAACACATAGCTTTAGAAACTTGGACTGAGACTGTGACTTTGTAACAAAAAGCTGCAGCACTATTCCTAGCCTGACCAGAAATCAAACCCGGAATTGCAGCACAGAAAGCTAGGGCACTGTCCAAGAGACACTCTTCGAGCTTAGTTAGAATATTAGAAATATTTAAAGGAAGAATTTGAACATGGTGAATTTTATTAATGTAGAGGGGGGTAATATTTGTGATTTCAATTTTCTCCATTTTATTTTGCTCACTATTAACATTAGAAACGCTTTTAATTTTTGATTTTGCATTTGCTCTAATAAGCATAATTTTGTAACACATAATTAAAGTCCACTTTATTGATAAATTGTTTGGTTTATTGTATGTTGGTAGTATTTTGTTATGTATTTATAGCTGAACTTGCTGATGTTAAACATGAAAATAACATATAAGTGCTTCAAAGCATTTATCAAATGATCTTAAGTGTGGGGAACTCTCACATTTGGTATTTGGTTATTAATTTGTTAAAAGAAGCATCACCTTAATAATGTTTATTATTAACTGAACTATTAAATTCTTAGCAATGGGGTTGGTCTGCATTAAGGCCACTATTACTGTCCATTCCTCACTATTACACAATGGTACTTTCTTTCACTATATAATCAAAACACTGCACTTATATTTTTGAGGTAACATTGTTAAATGAATAAATACTTAAATTACTATAATATTATAGCAGAATGACTATTTTGTATGAAGAGACACACAAACAAACTTAAAATATATGAAGATTCTGGAATGAGCAGAAAAATTTATTTTATCTTATTATGGTAATTTGTACAAATTCAAGCACATGGAAATTAATATTTCCATGTAACTGAAACATTAGTTTTGAAATAAACTATCTAACATTAAAATAACATTTAAAAGAATCTGAATACAAATGTGCGATGGAAGTTTTGATTTCAGTTTATCATTTAAATTAGATAATATTTGTGATAAAATAAAAGCTCATTTTTGAAATGTAATGTGCAATAATAATTTAACATTCAGGTATCTTTTTCTTTTCTTTTGAGTACAATAAAAGTAACAAATTTTCAAAAAAGTTTTTTTTTACTCACATCTTGAAATACAACATTTTACATAATACTTTAACACATCATCAGGTGTGAACAAAATTCATATAAATTCATTTTTGTCTGAAAATGAAAACAAATGTTGATGTTATAGTTTAGTACGAAGATATACAAGTTAAAATTCATATGAGTTGTGTAATGAGTTGAAATTA
>JAHLJT010009419.1:149228929-149362905 GCA_031308135.1 Acheta domesticus
TTACGACGAATTTAATGTTTCTCTCCGAAAATCGTAACAAACTCCGCAAGTTTTATCCCGAAGCCACGCCGTGCTACTTTTAGTTTATTATATTCACGAACAAAGTCATTTCTTGATGGATTACTACTTACAAAAAAGGTGCGATAACCTCACATTTAAAAGTAAGGCACCTCAAGACCAGACTCAAAACAATCGGAGGATATGCTCACGAAAGGAGTAAATTCTCGGTTTTATTCATGTGGATGAGAGCATATGCTCTACCGAGCCTCGGAGAGTGAGAATTTTCTCACGTTTGAGAATTTACTCATTCTTTAAGAATATTCTTGAAACTTTTATTCATACGCTACCGAGCATCTGCTCAGAAAACGCGAGTAAAAAGCATTTGCTCAGTTTTATTCATACCACCCCATGACTCGCCTCGCAGCTCACCGATATGGCCGTTCCACACCATCGTTATTCGGCGAGTAGCGAACAACCACTCGTCGAAACCCAAGTAGTGTGGATGAGTTACTTGCTATTTGGCGAGCGACGAACATTCGGCGCTCGCCACACACACCGCGTATCGGTCTTTTGAACACATCAAAGGAAGCGAACATACGCGGAACACATCAGCTGTTCTGGATTGGGCGAGCAGTAGCTCGCTGTTCGGCGAATGCCGAATGTGTGGAGCCGCCTTTACGATGGCTGCTTCTTGGGATGCGAGCCCCGCAACCATGCATGTTACAAAAGTCTCCAACATAGCTACTACATTGTAAAACCGAAAAGCTAGCTCACACTAGATAAGAAAACTAACCAGTTCGAGAAAGTATGTACCATCAACGAACACCACTAGATACATTTTCGAATACGAAGTAATATACACAGTGTAGAGAAAGTTACGTGATTACTGAGGAAATCGATTAAGCGGTAATACACATTTTCGTATCTTCTCATATGAAACTTGTGATGTTACAGAATGGCAGAGACTTTCCCGTATTAGTTTTCTATTTCCTTTGATCTCGGGTACCGGACTTATCACATTCTCTTGCCACCTGCCATCTACTGCATAAAGTACATTTTTTTTTACATTTTCTTAATTTTTCGGATTCCTAATAGTAGAACGGAAATATTATTTTAAGAATTTAATGACTTTTTAATTTTTATTTTATTTTCATGACATTTTCATGACAGATATACTCATAAATATAATATTGTGAACAAATCCCTAATGAAAATATTAATGACGTGAAAGATATGTCAAAATTTTTTTTAAAAAAAACAAAAGAATAGATCAATATGGCGTTTATTTCATCTCATAGAATACATTTAGTACGATCCATAAGAAATGTTTAAAGACAAAATATGGAACCGTTTTGAGAAAATCTGGTTTTTGTTATTTTTTAAAATTGCATATATTGCATATAATATTGCGCGAAAACTACTGAAATTTTCAAAAAAATATATCTGACCTTAATAAAAGAACTCATTACGGAGAACAAATTTCATTTGAAGTAAAAATCTCCATCTTCAATTTGTAGTTGTAGAAAGAGGTATTACTCCGTATATACGTAAATGTGTGTATGGGAAAGTAAAAACTGGTTCTCTTTTTAACGTCCGTCCATCTGTCCATCATGGAACAACACTAACCTTCTGCGAGGTAAGCAGTCTCCAGAGGACAATCCTCTTCCACTTGTAATCGTGGAATGTCTTGCCTGGACGGGATGGATTTTCCTTACCATTCGCGGTTAACTATCTCAGGTGGTGCCCTTACCTGCATTTCCTCTCATTTGCGGTGGGCCTATCACAGTCGCTGGGTGCTATTTTGTAGTTAGTAGTGTGTAAAAAGGCCTTTTGCTTTCTTATTTTGTGGTTTTTAATACGAATTTTTTAATATTGTTAAGTTTTTTCTTTCTTTGTGGTTGTTCTTTTAAGCAACGATTTATTTAGAGTACATTGTACTGCGCTATGTACTGCGTAGCGTGTTACATTTTTACGACTGGAAAATATTCGTGTTATTTCATTATTTTACATATTCACTGATAAAAGTAAATTATGTGTTTATAAATATCGCAATTTTGTGTTGTTCAACCGGCTTATGAGGCTCCAAGCATCAATTGATGTCACTGCATTGCCTTCGACTGGGAAATCCCAGAGTTCCACTCACGCCGGTGCCGCGGTGGCGGAATTTTCGAGGCTATACACAGCTATGTCAAACTTAGCCACTGTCTGGGCGAGAATTCTAGCAGCCAGCTCCTCTTAGCAATAGTTTTCCGTGGTTTCTCCGATCATGCACTACACTACCACACATGCTGCGACACCAGTCGAGAACTTGCCGCACTTGTGGGAGATACCTGGTCGGAGAAAGTCCGCAAGCTGACGGGTAGGTTGGATAAGGGGTAAGGTCACCGCCTCCTCCAGCTATAAAAACATTCCCTATACTTACGGGACTAATGTCCTTAGCGTACATTTCCGTATAAGATCTGTTTTAGTCTTCTTTAATATTCGTCATATTTCAACTCGAGTATTAAAGGGTCGAAAATTGATTTTTTTATTAAGGATTGGTGTGAAGTACGTTTAAGAGAATGATACAGGTTTCATGTTCGTTAAAAATCCTGCTTTTTTCAAAAATTGCAAAAGTTTAAAATATTTTCGACGTCCTTCTACAACTAAATTATTAAAGATAGAGATGTTTTCCCTAAAGAAATCTGTTTCTTAAAGATATATTTAAACAAGGTCATACTGAATTTTTCGAAGATTTGAGTACTTTTTTATGTAATTTGCGAGAAAATACGAGGCGAGAAAGTACGAGATGTTGTATCACTAGTTTTATTATCATAATCAGTGAGCCAATCTTTTTAAAGTAAGAAATGTAAAAATTATACATTCAGAGCTGAATGCCATCCAATACATCTTCATATGAATGCAAAAAATAAGGTTGAAACTCTATCGCCTTTTATCGATTAACCATTATTCTGGAAGACAATGGAAACGTTTATACGAAATTACTCCTTTTAAGCAAAAACATCATTCAACATTTGAAGGCGGTCTTTCTATAGGCGTGTGTGAAATATATTCAAACTATGTGCATAAATACGATATACGTACTTAATGTTTATTGTAAGAATTATATCCTATTGTTCACATCCTTCTACTATATATAAATTCGCCCGACTATAATATAGGTGAATGTACCATTTTATTAAACGTAGGGACATTATAATATCAAGAGCCTTTGATCGTTCCATCCATGTAATCTAACAATGAGAAGAATTCTGAGAATTTCGAATTGCCATACTGCGATGTTACCATTGTCCTCTTGCGTCATGGAATCCCGTCAAAGAAACCGCGGGGATTCGAGTTTGCAATATCGTAGACACACAAAAAATTAAGGTAAATACTCAGATTTTTAAAACTATGAACATGAAGTTTTTTAAAGAACTGTCTTTCATCACAGATTTCATTTGATAAAATATCTTTATCATTAATATTGTTCTTTTGCAATGTTAATTTTTTTTAAACATTCGAAAACAGTTGACCAAAATGAAACCTAAACCAATTTATTTTCTGTTTTTACTACATACTTGTACGAGGGGAAAAATTGGACCCGTTTATGAGAAAATAATAGTTTGCTTACATTTCATAAAAAATACGAAAAAATAACCTTATTTTGAAACATTGTACCTGGCCTTCTTCTAATGTCTTTGAGCAACACATTTTATTAATAAAAAATCTTTATCTCCAACATTGTAGTTTTAGGTAGAAAATTAGGTTGAAAATAATAATGAAAATGTTATAAAAAGAAGATTTAATTTTATAATTGTATATTTACTTAAATGTTTTTTGAAGCATCGCGAAAAAGATTTATGTCATTTTCTCGAAATAAAAATGATCGATTTCCTTAGAAAGTGGTTCCTACCTTAATTCTGAATGTTTCAAATCTCATGTTTCATCTGTTATAAAGTATATTATTAATGTATTTATACGAATTTACACATTTAGTTTTGAGTATACTTCTTCTTTCGTTATTTTGTGTAAAATCTAAAAGGGTTCAATGCTTTGCCAAAAATTGCGCTCCTTATTTCACAACTGTAACTACTTACACTTCGTACTCTTTACATTCCCTCGTGATAATTACTACATTAACATTATCTATATTTCGCAGCGGCCCGAAGGATAACTTTCATGTTTAGCCGATTAGCATCTCACAAATTTGCCTCTTCCCACTTGTGGCAAACAACAGAGCAGCGTGTTATGAATAAGTTATTTAAATAAGAGCTGCGCGGGCGCTCGTATGGCGTTCTGGCACGCAGGCGGCCACCGGCCCATGACGGATTGTTCACGGCCTGAGTGGCGGGGCTCCTGTTCGCAGCCTCGCCCCGCCCCCGCCACATTCTCGTCCCCGCCCTCGGCCCCGCCACCGCCTCAGCCACCGTCCTCGCCCTCGCCTCTACCCTAGCCCCCGCCCTCACTCCCGCCCACACACTCACCCTCGCTCCCGCTAATACCCTTGCCCCCGCTCTCGTCCGCGCTTTCGTTCTCGCCCTCGCCCTCGCCCCGTCACCCGTCACCCGTCCCCGCCACCACCTGCGCTCCCGCCCTTAACCCCGCACTTGCCCCGCCTTCGCTCTCGGCCTCACCCCCGCCCTCGCCGTTGTCAACAATTTCGCCAACAACCTCGTCCCCGCCCTCGCCCTCACCTTGCCATCGCTCTAGTCCCCGCCCACACACAGCGCCGTCGCCATCACAGCAACCCTAATCTCCTGCGCCACAAGCATTTTATTTAGAGCAACAGGACAGCAAAATCCATCAAGGCTAACTTGCCATCGATCTTCGAATGATATCCAAGTCCGGGAGACCAACACCGGCCACAAACCAATCCTTAGCGCAAGGCCTTGAGTGCTGGCCTCCTCTGGAAGTGCAGGCCAAGCGCGAACAGCAGCGGGGGGGGGAGAGGCGAGGTGAAGATCGTGGGGATGGAGGTCGCTTCCGTCTCATCGCCGATATTCCCCCGCGCACTTCCTCCTCCGCCGCCGCCTTCCGTTCTCATCGCCCCGCCGCTGACGTCCCGCGGCGCTCACGGGCAACCGCGAAGTGCTCTGCGCATCGGAGCGAGGCCGCCCGCGTCTAAGGCGGAGACGGGCGCCTCCGCTGCTGCTGCTGCTGCTTACAGCACAATTCTCACGAGGCTTAATTATGTCTCACTTGCGTGCCCTCGCTCTGCTGGGGAAAGAGTGGGGACGAAGGTGTGCTTCTTACTTCTAAAGAGACCGCGCGGTTGCATGAGTCGTCTTTTGGTAATGTCTGTTTGATAAACATTTGGAAATTTTTATGGTAATTTTTTATGGTAAGAGTCACCGAAATAAAAGAATTTCTAATAAAAAATGCTTTTTTGTTATTTAAGGTCGCATGAACGTCTTAATTATTAGCGATCACTATTGGCTTTTAACGTTATGGTCTCTATAAGGACGAAACGATATGATGATGGTAGGGGGTAAAAGGACAAACACATACAACCATGACTGAGGCGGGACTCGAACCCGCGTCCCTTCACTACGACACTACTGACTTACAGATCTCCGCCATCGGGCCGGCTAAGAAAAATGTTGTTTCGTTTCGTTCATTACAAACTCATGTTTCAGACGAAATTCGAAACTACTCTTCTCATATAAAATTCAATTTAACCTCCATTCTTGGAAGTGTTCCTCACAGATTTTAAACCAGACTGAATGTTATTCGACAGTCCAATTTTGGCGTGTCTCGACGTTCGTTGTCTGCCCGTTGTCGATACATCAGTGAACAAAACTAGCGTCTAAACGGTACACAGGATTTTTATCAAAATGGATATTCCTCAGTCAATTTGACTGATATCGTGACACAATTTGAAATTGATTTTTAAAATTTTGGAAGTCCTTTGCATTAAATCTCTTGGAAATGTTCAAAAAAATTACTCTAAATTTTTCTTTCAAGTTTTTGCCCGAATGCAATGTACTATATTTCTTTCAAGTTTTTGCCCAAATATAAAGTTCACTTGACAATAGGGCATAAGTCCGATTTTCAATCAAATGAAATTCTGAAGTTTCGAAAATTACAAAAGTTGAAATTCATTGAACATTATCGTACACATTTAATATTGAAGCAAGAGATTTTTATCTGAATGAAATTTAATAATTAATAAGGATAATGGAGTATCAACCACAATTAATTTAACTGTTATTTAATTTCAAAACAATAGCCAGGTATGTTCCGGGAATATTTTTCCTCATTATCAGTGGCAGTGCAAAGAAATAAGAATATACACAAAACATCATAATTCTTCTAAGTAATAAAAAACAAAATTAAAATAAGATGATGTTACAAAACCGAAAATTAGGAAAAGGATTATTTCGGGAAAGTATGTGCCATTCTGATAACTTATTACTTCAACTCAGGTTCTTCGTTTGATTCGAAGTTTATCAAATGTTAGCTGAAGTGTTAGAGGGTACAAAGCTGCATTAATAAATTTCGTAAACCCTACCAATAACATGACAATACATGTGCTGATGGAGTTTAAGTTTAACATCATCTTTCTTACCGCGATTTGTGCTCTCCAGAAACCTTTTCGAGAAACCTTTTCCAGGCCACGGATACATAAGTAGAATCGAAAACTGAACGCGGATAAAACGGCGATGAATTAAACCCGACCCGACCAGAGTGTTACTGGTTGATGACGCGGTGAGTCCTGCCACTTAATGGAAGGGACTGAAAAAAATTACGCTATGGAGCTGCTTATTATAGTCGCGAGATCGGTCATTACAGGAGCACGTTCCCTAGAGAGGTAGAATTTTATTTAGATTGAGGTTGCGACAAAAGGAATTCTCAAGTCACAGTATTCCATTACTCCTCGACGGGGATGTGCGCCGTTCTCATTCTACATCTCCGCTCCTGCGCAAGGGGTGATTTGTGTTGAAAAATATACAGTGATCTGCAGTTTTGTGCCTCGATCTCGATCTCTCCGGAAATTTTCCAATTACAGGTTGTAGTATGACGTTGTAGAAATATGTGATTATAAGGTGATCTGTTTGATCTCAATTACATACATTTTCCGTTAAAAATTTCTGATATTCTTTTAACATAAATACCTCTGAAGACTAGAATAAAATCGCTTGTGATCATTGAAAAGTAGGGGTGGCAAGAGAAAAAAAGATAATCTGAGAAAAAACTCTTTTACTTTCTCGTGTATGTCTTTATGTTCGTCTGTAAACAACATTAGCAGATAAACCAATCTAGCCTGACATTGTAATTATGAAACGAATTTGTCAATCTTTGTGGTAATTTTACACCCATTCCATAGGACATTTTGAAAATTTTCTCAAATATGAGTCAAAATTATTTTAATTTTTTTCGAAAAGAGGTATGGTACAAAAAGAGGGATCTAATTCTCATTAAGACCTCAAGATTTTATTAAGCTAGTATTAGATATTTCATAAGCAAAAAATCTCTATTTTCAATAGTTTTTGGTAAAGGAAGATGCCAAAAAAATTGTAACATATGCAGTTTCCGAAAAATCAGGGATCCTCACGTAAATGAGACTATACCGTTATTTTAAGCGACTTTTCCAAGGAAACATTTTAATAAAAAAAATTGCAGCCATTTTGAGAAACGTTTGAAAATGTTTTTGAGACTTCGTGTAAAGTACATCCCTAAAATAAAAATATCCGTTTCAAAAATATCCATGGGCTCATGTACATCAATCAGGAAATGTCAATTTTGGAGAAAATCGGCCGAACAATTTAGGCGCCCATTCTGTATCATCACTAATTTACTTTCTCGTATACGTACGTATGTACGGAGTAAGTATACGTAGTACAGAGAAATTTATGTAATGTGGAAAATCGACTTGGAGATTTCAAGGGAAATGCGTCATCTCTTGGATAACAGCTGTACTCCTTGGGGAATGATTAATTTCTTATGAATATTATTAATTAATGTCAAATCATATTTTAAAAAGTAAACATTACTGTTGAATATATTATTCGCTTACTGTATCCCCAAACATTAAGTGGAAAGTTGCGAAAACGAATTCTGTAATGAGCAATAATTCCAAAGTGATCCTAGTGCAAAGATAGAAGCTTCTTCAGCAACTCAATAGTACTCGAATTAGTCACTCTACAACAGATTCCTGTGAGCTTTCCTTAAATCGTCACAGCATCCACTTCGAAACGAATGACGCGTGATTAAATGTGCTGTGCACATGCCTCCAGAGCTGGCTTAGCTGTTGTGGCGGAAAAGAAGACGGCGGAAAGGGAGACGGGGAAAGTGATTACGGTGAAGAAGATGACGTAGAAGATGACGAAGGAGGAGACAGATTGGAAAATTATGGAGAAGAACACGACGGATTAGAAGACGGAATAGAGACGACGGAGAAGACACATAAGAGAAGGATTAGTAGGCGACGGAGAAGACAGAGAAGAAAATGGAGAAGAAGAAACTGAGAAGAGAGAATGGGAATGAAGACGCTGAGGAAGAAGACGACGGAAAAAAAGACTACTGGGAAGAATAGTGCGGAGTAGAAGATGACAGAGAGAAAAGAGCGGAGAGTAAGGACACGACGGAGTAGAATATGACGGAATAGAAGACGACGGAGACGACGATGACGGACTAGAAGACGAATGAGAAGACGAATAAGAATACGAAGACGGAGAAGACGAGAGATACGAATACTGAGAAGAAGACGGAAAAGGCGACGGACTAGAAGAAGACGCCAACGGAAGAGATGACGTCGATGAGGCACATGACGACACCACGGCGAATACGACTGTAAAAAATTCCTTTCTATTTACCTTGAGGGCATGAAAATACTATAGAAGGTAACGTGTACTCCTCAGGGGTACATCCCGCCAGATGCAACACTTCACCCGTCTCCGAGACCTCTTGCATAACGCGGACCATGTTTTAGCTACTCCCAAAGCTGGAGGCCTTTGGCTTCCCAGGGCGAGGTCAAAGCCACGCCGCGAGAGGGCAGGGCAGGGCAGGGTAGGGGTCCAAGAGCTCCCAGCCGTGGCCAGTGGACGGCGATCAATGATAACAAATAGCCCGGAATAACAGAGCGCCTCTCCGGCTGAGCCCCAGACGCGAACAAATACACAAGCGGCCCACAAATCACCACCCGCGCCGCTTTGGTCCCCAGCGGCGTCCGCCCCCGTTGCGCCTCGCGCGTCTCCACTTTTCCACGGAATCTCTGCAAAACGCCCCTCAGATTCGTAGGTTTTGATCATATAGATAATAAAAACGAAGTTTTGGATTAAAATATCTATTAATTGAAGACTTCGGGGAAATAACATGCTATGCCACTAGACGTAAGTTTTGAGTAAAGATTTATATATTGCATTCTACACATTAGGATAAAGAACATCAATTTATGAATTACACTGCCATCTTGCGGCGAATCTTTAAAATAATAACCCAACTTCTAGATACATCTATGGGGCGTGTAAATACATTAATATCTCAATTTCAATAGAAATGTGGCGTAGCATGTTATTGCCCCAAGGTCTTCAATTATAGACAGCCAATTCCAAATAAGTGTTTTATTAAATGACCCAACGTTTCTAAGGCGGATTTGTCTGCTTCGTCAGATGCTACACTTATCTTAACGTCATATAATATCAACGTTGAAAATTTACTACAGCTTGTGATTCAATATTAATAAAAAAATTATTGTTGATATTGTCATGATGTTAAGATGTGTTGCAGCCGACGAAGCAAATAAATCCAACTGAGAAACTTTGTGTCATTTAATAAAACATTTATTTGGAATTGACTGTCTATGATCAACACATATTTTAATCCCAAACATTTAACAAACGATCACAAATATAACATAATTAAAAACAAAAATTTCATCTTTCTATCCAAATAAAAAAGAGACGAAAACTACGCCTTCTAGTTAAAAATGTACCATTCTTTAGAAAAGTGTGTTTGTAACCAGAAGCCATATTTTGTATGTTTGCAGGGATGGAAAATTCAAATATTTAGAAGAAGTTGTTGATGGTGCCAAATATACTTGTAAGTAATGAATTTTTTCTTGAATATTATTTAAAAGTTTCTCACTTATTTACCATGGGAAATTGAATTCAGAGTTGTCTTTGGATGAAACGATATAAAAAAAAAAGTGTGCCAACCACACTTATTTATTGAAGGTTGCGGTGTAATGTTTGGGGGTCGTTATTTATGGGACAAAAAAGGAAACTACAATGCATTTTTCGAGGAGTGGAGTCCTAAATGTATTGTATCTACCCAACTTGATGTTTTCTTACAACCATTTTCAATTTATTGCATATTAGTTATGTTCATTGTCTGTTAATACATTTTGTTATTTTCAGTATCCTATGTTTTAAGACAATCAGTAGAATTATTACTCATAAGACTTGCAGAAGCAAGATACGACAATGTACCACAAAGTCTGTAAAACAGACTTCATGCAATCTAGTAACAATGGAATGATTTTTTGTTAACTGGCATCTGAAACAAAATATAAACAAAAAAATATACGCCCTGATAATATAAATTTTATAAATATTGTGCTATATGTGTAGGGGCAGTGGCGTAATGTTTGGGCCCGCAAGGCTCACAATGCGGACGGAGAGGGCCTATTTTTAGGGAATTTTTTTTATTTAAAGTTCTAACACTACTTGTACTTTTATAAAAGGAGCCCGGCTAAAAGTTTCGCGGGCGGGTCCGCATTCATTTCGATACGCCTCTGTATGGGTGTATTTTGAACTAGTCGCGCGCGCGGTGGGGCAGTGCCTGTTAACGGAGCTCGCCAACACTGGAAAGCAGCCATCGCAAACCCCCCAAACCCCCCATTTTAATACTAATAAATCAACTCGTCTGTTTTTTAAACCAATTCTACTTAATATGTTAAAGAAATCAATATTTCAAAAGAAAAAAATTAACTCACATATTCGTTGAAATTATACACTTTTAATAGTATTAGCACTACCATTGTAATACTAAAAATTAGTATAGTGTCTCGGCACGAATTACACCCTTATAACAAGAAAAACGTCAATGAGTTGCACCAAATCTGCTTGTTTCTGAAAAAAATACGTACTTTTTACGAACTGAAGCTAAAAAATTAATACTAAATTAATAAAAAATAACTTGTAAAGTTCATTATGATAATAAAATAAACATAAATATTTAAAATCAATTCTATTTCACAAACACATGCTACTTATACATTTGTTATTGGGAGACTTATCACCTCTCAAATCCTCCATTTTAATACTAAAAAACAACTCGTCTATTTTTAAAGGAAATACTACATAATATGTTAAAGAAATCATTAAATAAATCTTGCATTTACACCTTCCATCACGGTAGACACACAAAATCTATTAAAAGATGTCTTGAAATCCGAAAAAAACATAAAATCCCACGACCACAAATGCTTCGCGTAATTGAATCGCATTCAAGAGTCAAGTAAATAATTTTGTTGATATGGCAACAACTTTCTATATTAATATTTGAGTTCAAGCAGCAAGCAAAGCAGCATTGAAACAAGTTTTATTTTTTTTTTAAAGTGTTGTGAAGTGTAATTTCCGATGTAAAGTGATATTTTAAAGTGTCGTGATGAAGAAGTTGTTCGTAAATTTGAAATGTGGCTTTGACGCATGGTCATTTCGTATATATTTATGCTTTGACCCGTCAAAGCTATTCAATGCCTACATAATTTTTCGGCAGATCTGAAGTGAACCGTGGCGGGTGATTCACGAGAGTAAATGAATCACAAAAGGAACCAAAGGAACCGTACCACCCTAAACCCTGGGTCAACCAATGTTCTTTTAAGTAGCCTTGTTATTATTGTTTTTCGAAAGTTTTATTACCATAAAATTGAAAAATATTTGAAATAATTTTTCTGCATTAAACTGTTATTCAAATGTTACTTGATTATAAGTTATTCCAGGAGGCAGTGATAAGTCGGAGCTGAATGAAAGGTTTTCATTTTTCGGTTGTAATTTTGAGTAATATTTCCCTTTTTCGTAATTCATGTGATTTAAATTATTTTTCAAATCATGTAATGTGTTTATTCGTGAAATAGTCACACTAAATATCACTCGAAGTGCTGTGTTAACCGGTAAATTCACTCCTCGCTACGCGTCCAATAGTTACATTTAACAGAAAAAACAAGAATCATTGCCGGAAGTGTAGTATTCCAACTATTTTTTTGGATGTGTAAGAGAGGAAAATTGAAAATAATGGTAATTATTTTACTGGCAACACTTCGTGAAGTTGTCGAAGAACAATACTTATTAATCAGAGATATACATCGGAACATCTGAACACAAAAGACGATTCTTGGTGGTGCAAGCGGTCTAATTAACATCAAAATATTATCAAATAAATATTAATGTAAAAATGCTTCAAAACTTTTTGGAAACATAATAACATGTACAAGTCATAATAAGTGATAGTTACATATTGATACAATGCGTAAGAAAGACGAAGCGGTCCACTCTCCAGTGAAACTTATAAACATTATTGGAGTGAGTGAGACTCGTCGTAAGATGCAGCCAAACTTCGGGGACCTCTTCATTTACTCAGAAATGTAAACTCACCAAAATATTATTTGGATATCTATAATAAAGTGGTCTAAAATGTGTCTAAAATCCTGCAGTTTTCTTGAAAATATGCATCAAAATATTTTCTACCCGCCACTTTAGAATCACGAATTTTTGACTCCCCTCTTGTATTGGGCGTTGTTTGCATCACCATCGCAACGCCATCATCCCCGCCTTCACTGTTACCGCCATCAAAGTAACTACCAATCCAGTCACCGCAACGGAAGCAGAAACGTAAGCGTCTATGATAGCTGCTGATGACTTGTTTACGAAAGAAACCGCACGGCGCAAAGAAATTAGTCTTAATAGACACGACAGTTGGTACTTTTCAAAACAAGGAAAATCTCTCGCGCGTCTTGCCCAAGGGGCACTGCATCATTAGTTCATCAAACGACCGCTGGGGAGGCGGCTGCCTCTGTGCCGCTAACAAATGCTCGGGCGCGCGGGCCCCCTATTTCGGGCCGCGCCGCCGCCGCTGATTAATTAATTTGCCGCTCCGCGCCGCCGCGGCGCGCGGCGCTCGCGTTTATTTTAACGCGCGCGCCACAAAGGGCGCCGCTGGCCCGCGGGGCCCCACCCACGCTAGGGGGCGCGGCGGTCGCCGCTAGACAGCTCCCCCGTCGAATGTCTGGGTCGAGTGCATTTGCGTCTGCATTAAAAGGGGAAACAATTAGGCACGCGCTGCACAGTTTTTAGGTATTTTCTGGACACATTTTATTGAACAACAGAAAACTAATGTTCGGTGTCAGAAAGTAGTTCTGCGTCATGCTGTCACGATGCGTCCACCCCCGCCGCGTCGCGTCGTCGAGGGTGGTGTGGTTGTGGGTGTTTGTGGTTTACAAGCGTTTAGCAGTGAATGACAAATTGTTAATTTAGTATACCTATGTTTCATTTTAAATATAAGACATTATAAACTATTTAATACAATAAAGTTATGTAAAACAGTAAGGACAGTAGGGGTAAACATTATACGGCAAAATCGGGGCTAATAAGATACTCTTTAAGAACGGTTACTTACCCAAAATTAACAAAAAAATAAAAGGAATTATATTCTAATTATTAATGACCACAGAGCAGGAACTCAAATTTTACAGTATTGGAAAATAGCAAAAGAGTAAAAATGAAAAAATACTGTTCAGACTTTAGACCCTAAGGTGTCTCACTATAGCTCTCTCGATGTTTTCGAATCAAAATTCATAGAGGCATCAGTATCACTTTAGTCCCATCAATGTATCGTATTAACTCCATTAGGTGGGGCTAATATGATACACACTTGATTTTTTTAAAGAGTTTGTGGAAGGTCTTAAGTTATCTTTTACTTCGTACACATCTTTAGCATCAAAAAGCACAATATTCAATATTTTTCTCTGTGTGTTTGTTACGAACAGTGCAGAAGAATTTGCTTTTTTGTATCCTATTAGCCCCGATTGGACCCTAGAGTGAAGTAAAATAAAATAAGATTTTTATAACATATTTTGTACGTTACATATTATATGCGCTGCGATCGAAAGATTTTTATTGTATTTTTAGTCAAATGTAAAAGGGAAGTATCCTGTTTATGAGAATAAAGAAATAAATATTTCATCCAAAGAGCACTGTGATATTGTATACTTTTCTAATTCATGTCAAATAATATTTGAACTGTATACATACAGTTCAAATAACATTATATAACACCACACGTGTTAAGTCAAATCTTGAGCATAAGCAATAGATAACAATTTGTTGTCTTATTGAATAATACAATACGAATGCTTACATGGTTTTAGATATATCAGCTCTAATCTCTGTAGCAGTTCAATTCAATCAGCGACCATTCTCGTTCGGAGCTAGGATCAATGACCAGTAGGTCACCCTTGCAACTCAGTAGAACATCGTTACATTATGATATTACGTATGCACATTATAGTCTCACGACGTTCGTGTTTACTCAGTGTAAATTGAACAAATTTAATACCAAATTCCCTCTTTGTAAGACTTCCTTTAATGTATTTGAAAATCGTACTAATGGTTTCATAACTTTGAAAAGTATTTCTTTGGTCACGTCTTCAGTACGTATATCTGCTTGCGTATCAATTGATAGAATATGAATTAATTCCACATCAACATTTTGTATGTTTTCTTTTAATAAAATTGAGTTTGCTGACCATGTTCTTATTTCTGGTAGTAATTTAATTTTTTTCGCCCCATCTTTAATAACCTTATTGTCAGTGAATGAATGGTAATTGGTGATTTCATTAGATCATAAAGCTCAATCTAACATTCTTTTCTTCAGTTATACTAATATTCATATTCCTTTCTTTAGGTATTTCTTCTGGTATATTCACATATACATTTCAACCTAGCAATTATCCATTCGAGTATGCAATTTTCACGTAAGTGCATCTTACAATGTATTCATTAATAACAGCTAATGACAGTAATACACGGAATGTGCCATATCTGATGACTAGATTGTATGAACAATCGAAATCTTTCCCTGGATTTGACCATTAACCTATTGCTACTAGTCTTCCTTTATTTTTAAGGTATTCACCACCGATATTCTTACGTCTGAATATCCATTTGCCTTTATAATGATCCACCATTGTCCATGTATTGTATTTTTTTAAGCATGTGAATTCCCAATTAATGGTGTCTTTCATTTACTCCTTTCGTTTGAGTTCATCTCTTTATAATAATTTCAGAAAAATTTATTTACCCATATTAGCTTCAGCACAATATTGTAGAATTTGATTCCTTATTCTTGATTATCTTCAAACATTTAATCATTCTCCTACATCATCATCATCATCATCATCAACAGGAACTACTTCCTCTTTGTTACATTATTTTTCAATTATAACTTCATTAAATAATTGGTTGTTTTTGATTTTTTCATGATCGACTCTATTTCTACTTCCTATTACAACTTCTGCTACGTTTTCAGGATCATTAGTATTTATATTCAGGTTGTTGTTGTTGTTATTATTATTCTCATGAATGATTGCCACATTACTTAAATTAATCATATTTTTCTCGTGCGGTATATTTCATGACGAATATCCTATTTCTTTTTCTCGGAATACGACGTCTTGACTCTATTGTGTTGTGATTCATTATATCGTGCATTTTGTATGCTTTACAATACCTTGAACATCACATAAAAATATACCTTCCTTTGCTTTTGCTTTTAAATTAACTCTGTTTATTTGTGGAATTTCATAAAAAGCTTTTCAAACAAATGTTTTGAAGTAAATAATATTCGGTTTAACTCCAGATTAATTTGTATTGGTAACTTATTTCTTTGACGAATTATAACAATATTGAAAACGTGAGTAGCCGGTTTTAAGCAGCTTCCTCTGAAAATTTTAGTGGTAACTTAGAATCTATTTACTTATTAGTAATAATAATTAATAATTCAAAGTTTACATTTGGGTTAGTGTTTAGAAATGTAGTTACTTCACTAAGGCTCCATGGTAACCCATTTGTGACAAAACGGTCAAGTTCTTCTTCTCCTATGTTCTTCTTCTTCTCTATAATCTCACATGCTAGAAATCTAGCTCTAAAAAAAACAACAGAAAATCTACAAATGATTCTCTACTCCTTAATTCGTTCAAAAGATAAAATCAACCCCAATCCAATCATATCTGGATGTAGATATTGATCCCCGGTTGAAGTCTAACAAACATGTATCACGGGTGTGCCGGAAATAAAATCCCTTTTCATGAATCTAAGACGCATTGCTAGTGCGAAAGAACTCATTAATAAGATGGCATTTCACGTGATCTACAGAGTGCTTTTCTTTCTACGATAACGTTTTGTGCTTCAACGTGCGTCAATGAAACAAGTAAAGTGCTAATTAAAAGAGAAGCAGATAAAGTGCAACGAGCGCCCCCTTTTAAGTTTAATTGATGCTTAAATAAATACCTCCTCTGTGGCACTTTAGGTCAGGGTTGCCAAACCGGCGGCTCACGAGTCGCATACGGCCCGAGGTGCCATTTATTGTGGCCCGCGAAGTGTTATTAGTAGGGGTGCGGATTTTGATGACCAAAATCATTGCCAAAAATAATCAATAAATGCTCTTAAAATATTTTTTAAATGCCCTAAAAACAATAAAAATGACGTAAAAAATTGATCAAAACCATTTAGATGAACAACTTAAGCTATTGGATATAATCGAGGCTTCTTCCTATCGTGTAAATGAACTCAGTTTGCAAACTTTAGGTTTGGACGGTTTTGTAAAAGAAAATCTCTGCCTTTATTTGTCGCGAAATCGGTCGAACCGACAGTTTCGCCGATAGGCGTCACAGGGACCTTAGATTACGTAGTACTCACAACGGCTGACATTACAATGTACGAGCAAAGAAATCGAATAGGCCACTCAAGAATTCTGTGGTGAACATTTGTTGCATCTCGTAAATATTGTTTGAAGTACCATTAAAATGATGTTAAAATCGATGAAATCAGCGAAAATGCATTAAAAAATAAAGTAAAAACGTAAAAAATGACTTATTAGTCGAAATCGACGAAAAATGCAAAACAATGACATAAAAATGGGTAATTTCGTTTTGTCATAGCATAAAATAAATTTCTATACTAAACGGCGTTGTTCTAAAGTGAAAAGAAATAAAATGACATTTCATTAAAATCCGCCCCCCTAATTATTATTCAAAGGTGAAAGTCCCTCGCATACATGTCGGGCGAGAACATTGTGTGCTTAGCGCACGCGCCCTGCCGGGGTCATCACTCCCTTTAATGTTAAAATAGGTTAAGTTTAGATTAGGATTTTTTTTGTAAATTCAGAAATTCATAATACATTGGGATCATATTATGATCCCAATGTATTTCACACTGCATAATGGTATGACCTGATGTCACGCATCAGGTCATCCATCCCCCCCCTATTTCAGAGCATCCGGGTAAATCGCTCAGATCAACAATACAGAGTCACCCGAGTAATGAAAATATGGCCCAGAACCATATTAAAGGTTGTAGTTGTGATCCTTCAGGCCGTGGAAGTTGGACACCCCTGCTGTAGGTGATCTCCGGGGAGCTGCCTCTGGATCCATCAGCGCAACTCGTAGCTGCCTCAGATAGAGAGATTTATTAAAGTTCGCTTTGGCAGACATAATTACAATTAGAATTAGAACAATTAAAAAACTGTTACAAACATTTACAATTAGAATTATAAATTGATAATCTACTTCAAATTAATTTCAAGTTATCTCTAAATTAAGCTTCTTTATTTACTTTCCTTTGATTTTAAAGCTTATCTCACAATTCACTATATATCACTGCATTCCCCTTCACTTCGCTATATAAGTGACATGATTGTATTAACAATAATAATAATAATATAATAATAATAATAATAATATCAATAACAATATAAGCAATAATTACTTAAAATTACACAAAAGCCAATAACTGTTAACAATGGCCATAATTATGATATCAGTAATAACAATAACGATAATTGTCTCAGTATTATTAGCGAGTTTTAAAATTCGAAAAGGTGAGTTAACTTTCTTCCTCGATAAAGAAGAAATTACACTCCGTTCGTTAGAAGAAGCTTAGGGGGCACTATTTATTAACGTGATAGAGGTGTGGCAGCATAGGTTGGACCACAAACGTCACGGGTAGAGAAATTTATGCTTTACTTTCTAATGTGCAGGGAGAAACGGAATATTCCCGGCCATCAACAGCCGGGCTCAGATTATTAATGGCCCATTGAGAGCAAAATTATTTAAAATACAAACTAGTCGCTTCTCCCGTTTGTGAGTGTGGGGAGAAGAAGATATCTTCTCAGAAGAGGATTCATCTCCTGTGTGAGAATACTCTTCGAGATAGACCGAAAACAGGGCATTCAGTTGGTTGAAAGTGCGATTCCTAACATAATTTCTGTCAAAATTGTATGCTGAATTAAAAATTATGCTCAACAAAAATATTGCTGCTCAGATCCTGAATGTTTAAGTTAGTAAAGAAAATTGAAGCTGTAAAATTAGTTATGTTTTATTACAGACAATCAGTGCTCGCCAGAGGTAAGCATGTTACATGTCAAGCATGCCTCATTGGGTGCATCATACTTTTAGATAAAAGTGGCAAAGACATTGTACTGATTCCAAATGTGGAAAACATGATGTTACCAAGCATATTCTTTTGTTTTAATATGTACAAAATCAAAATAATTTGATTCCAATTTCATGTTAAGTTAGATTTAATGTTAAAAACTACGGTTTGCTAACATAATTAGTAAATTAAGAAGATGGCTACTCATTTAGTTGTTAATTATAATTAGTAATGATTATTATTTAATGAACCCATAACAGCAAATAAATATAAATCGAATTTTTAAACTTTCTTTTTAATGAAAGATCTGTAACAAATTGTATTGAATGAAGAAGTACAATGAAGAAATTGAATTGTAAGCTTCGTAGGCACACCCGTTGAAGACCACACTCATGGACTTGTGTGTACCGCCCCTGACCGCATTATAAGCTGCTTTTTGAAGTAGGTTAATAAATACTTGTATATGCATACCGTTTAGATATGTTCTATTTTTTTTACTTTTGTAACACCTTTTCCCCTTTCTTTCACTATTTATAAAACTTTGCAATATTCCCTGAGATCAACGTTCCATTGGGAATCCTCCCTACTCGTGACTCACTTACACAAAAGTAATTTTAATAGCATTGAGTATAATCTCGTAGAAATTTTGAAATATGGAAATTTCAAATGTAAGAACTAGATATGACTATTTGATTAATATTGATTAATTTTACTTTAATTTCTAATTTAAAATTTGTAATGTAATAAAAATGCTGTAAGAACGTTATTTTTCGTTAACCCCTCCTCCCTCGTTCCGCTTTTTGTTACCCTTCTGAGAATACGTTTCCATCTAAAACCGAACATCTGTACCTATTTTTAAATTACCCACTCATTTATATGGTATTAAATTTTGGAAAGTGGTCGTGCGGAAGCGCAGGCTCTATGACATGAGACTTGCCACCATTAGAGTCATTTATTTATTTATTTACAATCGGATTTCAAATCTGAATTTCATTTAATTCTTCATTAAATCGAGTGAAATTGGATTGTAATGTCATCGAAAAACGCAATGAATAAAAATAAAATATATTCTTTTGAGACTGAGTGACTCTTTGTCTTAAATTAAATCCAAAACTTTGTTGCCTAACTGAAAATACTTCCGAATTTTTCGTTCGCAGATTTCAGATAAGATGTTTGATCCACGTTCGAAAATGGACCACGCATTGCATCGCCGCTTCGTGGCCACCCACACCGACTTCATCTGCAGCGCATTCGGACTGTTTGTTCCCTGGCTCGCGCCGCCGCCTCCACTGCCACTGCCCCGCCGCCTGCGCCTCCGCCACCGCTCCGCCGCCGCCGCCACCGCCACCGCCGCCACTGCCCCCGCCCCCGCCACCGCCACTGCCCCCGCCGCCGTCACCGCCCCGCCGCCGCCACTGCCCTCGCCGCCTGCGTCTGCGTCTGCGTCTGCGCATGTGGGGACGCGTCTTTTGCCCCCTCCCCCCCGCGGTGCTGCGCTCGGGAAATCATCCGGGCGGATAAGAGCGGCTCCGCAGCCGCGTATTATTTGCCTTCGCGCCTAATCCGTAATTTCAAAATGAGTGTCATTATAATCATTTGAAGGTGCACGGCCCCCTGAAATTGCAGAGGCGCGCGGCCGATGGCTGTGTTTAGGCGGCCGGGGACGGCGCGGCCCTGCATTCAATTCGGTCCTCGTCCATGTGATTTAGACGGTGGCGTCCGCTCCTAGAAGGTTTACTACATGGAATGAAACGGCATGAGATGCAAGATGGGCCTTCTCGAGGAGGGCTCTTCAGTGACGAAAGAGAATAACGCGCCTGAACGCTAGTACGCTTCAAGAATTTATTGAGGCAGTTTTAGCCGACTCAAATTTGCACGTCAGCGCAATTGAATAGGACATAGCAAGAACATCTTAATTCATGCTTTATTAGTTATGAAAAAATGTCCATAATATTCTGATACTGCTGATGGATAAATGTAGATTTGTTTTAAATATAGATTTGTACTGTTTATAACCTAAACAGAATAGTTTGTAACTGGTTAACAGACTTAGTACTGAAACGATACTGAAACCCGGGAACTCAATTTTGATAATTCCTTAATTAAAGTGGAAAAGAAAAGAAATAGGAAGGATATATTGTAAGAAAGTATAAAATTCAAACAGTTACCTACGGATGGAAAGAAAATGGAAAGAAATGAAAGATATTTGAAAGAAAAGGAAGACGTATGCCAGAAATTACGTCATGGTAAATTCTAAGAAGTGAGATAGGAAAAACAAGGAAAATTATAGGAAAAGGTGTAGAGGTGAAAGAATGGTAGAAAATAATTAAGAAATTGATTGGCAGGGCGTTATAGAAGGGAAAGGGCGTAGGGAGGTATGAGGAAAAGGAGGAGAAAGTTTTATGGAAATGATAAACAGAAATAAAATAAAAAATTCGGTTGTCTAAATAAGAAATAAATATCCTAACACGTGGTGTCAGCCAGAATCCTGTTTTGTGGGTCCTTGATATAGAAAACCAAATGAAATCAAAACTTCTGTCTGTCCTGTGAAACAACGCTAGTGACTAAACCGTTCAGCCGATTTTCTCCAAAATTGATACTCTCCGTCGATCTAACTAATCTCGTAGCCTCTTGAATTTGAAACCGATATTTTAATTTTGTGGGGTACTTTACCATGAATCCCCTGGAGCATTTTCAAAATTTTCAAAAAAATTGCGCCAACAATTTTTGACTATATTTTGATTTTGGATAGTCTTAAGATCAACTTCAAGAGAATGGCGTAGGTCTCATGTTGGTTGAAAACTCTTAATTTTTTCGAAAATTGAAATGTGTTCGGCATCTTCCTACAGCAACAATTAAGAAGATTCAATTTTTGTTCACAATGAAATGTGTTTCATAAACAACAGGTCTTCAAATAAGGTCATGTTCAATTTTTCAAAAACATAAGTATTTTTGCGAAAATTTATGTCAAACATGGACATTTTTTTTATTTTCTTTAAACCATTTTTCTTAGAAACCGCACAACGTTTTTGATTAAATTGGGATCTCAGATAGCGTAAAGGAAACTTAATGTGAATGGTGCAGGTTTTCATGTTCGTTAACATGCCTGATTTTTGCAAAAAAAATTAAAAACATTTCGTCGTCTTTCTACAACCGTCAATTGTGAAGATACAAGTGTTATTGTTAATGAAATATTCTCATCAAAAATAGGTCTTTAAGTAAGGTCAGTTAAATTTTTTGAAAATATGAGTAGTTTTTCTATAATTTCGTGACAAACATAATAATCTGCTCAAAATTCATCTGCGCAATCATTTTTGGTGTTTTTACAACTACAATTGTGAAAATACATTTTTTCTCAATGAAATGTATTTATCAAAAAATACATCTTCAAATAAGATCATACTTAATTTTTGAAAAATACGAATGCGCTTCAGAATGCGTTGTAAATTAGAATTGCCATTATGTATATTATTTTTTTGTTCTTTTCTTACATTCCGCCTTTTGTTATACATTTACATATTAATCTTTTAGAAATTATTGAAATATTTGAAGTAAAAATTACTAGCTCTCGAAGAGTAATCGACAAAGCAACAACGGAATTCCATTTCGAGCTCGCGAATTTCTGTAAAATTACGTGTCATTGTTGTGACTTTGATGTAGCTGTATGAAAAGGAGTTATAACTGTCGAATTTTTGTTGAGATTTGCATGCAAATATATAGTTTTCGCACCAAATGCCGTACCATTTGTAGGAGTAGAGTATTTGTGGCATCGTTTTAGAATATTCTTCCCTAATCATGGTCCTATGAAATGCATTTCTATATGTCCAGGGTATCACGCTTCTTTTTCCAATACAAGTTACAAAACTTTTGTATTAATTTTTATGCAGTTGTTAGAATCACATAATCTGACAAAACTACGATGGAAACAGTGAGTTGTTCGCTTCTTGGCTGAATTAGACGTTTTTCAATAATAACTAAGATGTTAGTAAGCGCAGAAAGAAGGAAGTGCAATAATATCAACACTACAGTAGCTGTTTTCAATAACGCGGGAAAGTTCGTGCTGGTGTAACACCACTAGTTTCTTTAAACTAGTGGTGTTACAACAGCACGAATGGTGTTACTAGTGCCTAATGTACTCTATGAGATGACATAGAAGCCAATATTGCTTTATTTTTTTTTCCAAACAATTACAAAAAATTATTGTTTTTTACTTGTCTCTCACGTACGTAGCGAGACGTACGACGTGAAAGTTGAGAGCTCACGACGGACTCGATCAAGAAGTACCATCGATCTCAATAAAGCGGCGTTTATATATGATAAGAACGGCGATTATAGAATGCATCGCGATGTTTGTCATTGTTCAAATGTGTACATTGTGTTTTCATTGTCACGCTTTGAAGTTCGATTCCTCCATGCTCTGACCATGGAGGAATATACATTCCTACATGCCCTGACAATATATCCTCCATGCCCTGACAATATCAGCTATTTTTACTTTAAATGATTATAAAAATTGTCCATTTTGTTATTTTCTTTTTTCTACTACAAAATATTTCATTATATTTCAAACATTGCGCCGTTGAGAATTCGATTCTTCACAAGGATGAACGAATCTGTCTGAAATGCCACCTAGCCTGCGCTGGTGAATCAGATGCACCGACTTCGTGAGATGCACATTGACCCATTACATCCATGGTGCCCACGAAAAAAGCTGTTCGTGTTATGAAAACTTCATTGTCTCTTCGGTGTTTGTAAGAGAAACAAGATTAATTAATGAACATTGTCGTTTTATTTAAGTTTTATTACCTTGTTTTAATGCATTTGGCAACTATATATTTGTAGCCAATTTAGGTTAGGATTGTGCTGGTGAATGCACGAGGGTATGTGACTGTGCAATACACATCTGTGCCCTGGAATGGCGAGCACAACGCGATCCAGTGCCTACATAATTATGAAGGTCGTAAGTTTTGTTCCGTGGACAAATTATAGCACGTGAGAAAAGGTTAAAAATATTTGAAAAAAATTTGAGATGATATCATTTATATTTAAACAGCCAACGCAGACTATGTTGAGCAATACAACACTGATAAAGGAAATAGGGAAAATCTGTCACACTTCATTCGAGTTGTATGCTTTTTTTGGGAGACTAGGACTTGTATTTTCTAGCCATAATGAAAATAGGAGATCATCAAATAAAGCAAATTTCGTGGAATATATAAGTGTAATAATGAAATAAGATAAAGCTGACAAGGATGATATGGAAAATTTCCAGTTGTTTCATGCAATCT
Organism: Acheta domesticus; assembly: GCA_031308135.1. Taxonomy (NCBI): domain Eukaryota; kingdom Metazoa; phylum Arthropoda; class Insecta; order Orthoptera; family Gryllidae; genus Acheta; species Acheta domesticus. The sequence continues at coordinate 149,252,850 of JAHLJT010009419.1, forward strand.
CGCCAGAAATCAGATTAATTGTATTTTAAGTGTGAGCATGGTAATGTCCCATGAAATTAAAATGAATTTTCTAAAGCCTCTTTTGTCTCCTCGATACTGGATGAAACCCTTGATGTAAGCAGCAAAGGACAACTGTCATCTGTTTTTCATTATGGTGTCTGTTAAAGTTAATTTTTTCTTTCGTATTATATTTTTATTACAGATCATTACTTTCCATTTTATAAATTTATGTCAATTCTAATGGGTTCGAAATGATATGAATTGGACAATTTTGAAAATCATTGGGTTTTGGTAGTGCTCTTATTAATTAAAGTATGAGGACACACATTTATTATTTTGCTAGGTGGTGAACTTAAGTCAACTTTTTTCTAACTTTCAACCAGTAAACTACATGAAGTATGTAAGGCATTATTTACTTTACTGGATCAGTTCTTATTTTTAAATATACAATTATTTGTGTGCATGTAATTGACCAATGTGACAGAAATGGTATTGGTGAATGAGGAATATTAGGAGTTTTAAATTATTTTCTCATTTCTCGAGTTACATACCCTAAGCCAAACTCAGGCTATGCCACTGATGTAAGAATAGTGCTCAGGATGCTCTGACATGTTCGAAAATATAGATGTCCCAGATATTTTCATCACATTTTATGTTATTCCATCTTGGATATGCAAATCAAAGATTGTACTCTGCCAGGCCAGCAACCATCCGTTCAGCATGACAACAGCGCGAGTTTTCAAACGAAAATTATACGTTTGATGGATCTAATCACTAAGAACAATATATACGGAGAAACTCGTTGGATGTATCCATTGAATGGCAGAAAAGAGGGTCTACCACATGCTCATATCTTAAATGCCTGTTCGAAAAGATTGTTCCCACTCAAATTGTGATATATATTAGTACTGAACTACCACATCCAGAAGAAGATCCATTATTATTTGAAATTGTCAAAAAATAATATTCACGGGCCATGGGGATAACACAACCCATACTCGCCATGCATGAAGATGGTAAATACACCAAAAATTATCCTCGTCAGCTGTTGAAAGAAACGCAAACTTGGTGGTGACGGTTATCGCTGATATGACGTTATGATGACGTTAATCGAATCAATAACAAAATTCAATTGAAAATCTCTGGTGTGATTACGGAAGACAAATCTATTGGCACATTTACAGATGTGGATCAAGCTGTGAATTATCCAGTATCGAATTTCCCAATTCTTTGGAGCCACCGGAATCCCACCGCGCAAACTGACATTAAAAATTGCTTAGCATTCTGTCTCCATCGGAATTTGATCACGCCAAAGTTGTGCAACGGAACCAGACTTGCCGTGAAAAACCTGATGACGAATGTTATTAACGCTACAATAATAAAAGGGAAATATAAAGGGAGAAGACGTGCTGATTCAATACCTTCTATTAGTACAGGCCTAACAACTACGTCATCAGCTGCTTGTGACGTAAGAGTACGTAGGCCATGGAGCTACGATATATAATGATTTATTGCTCCCACGATGTAGGCCGACTATGGCCATGTAGGCCAGCCATCTTACTTTAGTTTATGCTAGGATGGTGTTAGAGATTCCATTCTTTGCACGCGGATAACAACTTTATATTCAAACTAGCTGACCCGGCAAACGTTGTTTTGCCATATAAATTATTTCTAGGATTATTTTAGTACAAAAAAATGACTAATTACACATTGCAATAGAGTGTACAATATTTTTTGTTATCCCATCTTTAGCTAAACAAATAAACTGGATAGTTTGCCCACTACGAGAACATGTCACGTATAATTCACCGTGTGGAAAGACATGGTGCGCTAAAAAATAAGCCACAAACCAGACATCGTTTGGTCTTGAGACTTATTGATAGTCATCGCAAATGACAATCTTAACGGAAATTGAAGACGTTTTAATTGAATTGGCACATCTGGGGGTATATAGGGATCCGTGGCAGTAATATATTATCACTTCGAAATTTGCCATTTAAAATGATGGGCTTCGACGTTTTTCATTACAGCCCTGCAAATTAATCAATAATTATTTAAAAATTACACCGAAATAGAAAAATGATAATTGTAAAATTACGATTAACGCCCAAACATAAAAATAATGGCGGAAAAATTGTAGTGAATGAGAAACGACATTATTGTGTGAGAGATCTCGATCCCTACACCGTGCTGCTTATTGGGTCAGAAGCAATGTTGCCAGATGTGAACTTCGATTGCGAAGTTTTAAGTTCAAAAATGCGGATTTCTTCTAATGAATGCAGATTTACTAATATAATTTAACAATAGGGGAAACATCAATGATTCATATATCGATATCTGGCAACATTGGACGTTGTTCTGCCCCAATATCTCTTTCTCCTTCCCTCTCTCTTTCCTCGTCTATCTTTCCCCGTCTCTCTCTTTTTCTCCTTCTCCGTCTCTCTCTTTTTCTCCTCCGTCTCTCTCTTTTTCTTCCTTCTCCGTCCCTCTCTCTTTTTCTCCTTCTCCGTCTCTCTCCCTTTTCTCCTTCTCCGTCTCTCTCTCTTTCTCCTTCTCCGTCTACTTTTTCTCCTCCGTCTCTCTCTCTCTTTTCTCCTTCTCCAGTCTCTCTCTTTTTCTCCTTCTCCGTCTCTCTCTTTTTCTCCTTCTCCGTCTCTCTCTTTTTTCTCCTCTCCGTCTCCTCTCTTTTTCTCCTTCTCCGTCTCTCTTTTTCCCCTTCTCCGTCTCTGTCTTTTTCTCCTTCTCCGTCTCTCTCTCTTTCTCCTTCTCCGTCTCTTTTTCTCCTCCGTCTCTCTCTCTTTTCTCCTTCTCCATCTCTCTTTTTTCTCCTCCGTCTCTCTCTTTTTCTCCTTCTCCGTCGCTCTCTTTTTCTCCTTCTCCGTCTCTCTCTTTTTCTCCTTTTTCCGTTTCTCTCTCCCCTTTTTCTCTTTCTCCGTCTCTCTCTCTCCGTCTCTCTCTCTTTCTCCGTCTCTCTCTCTTTCTCTGTCTCTCTCTCTTTCTCCGTCTCTCTCTTTATCCGTCTCTCTCTCTTTCTCCGTCTCTCTCTATTTTCTCCATCTCTCTCTCTCCGTCTCTCTCTCTCCGTCTCTCTCTCTTTCTCCGTCTCTCTCTCTTTCTCGTCTCTCTCCTTTCTCCGTCTCTCTCCGTGTTATTCACATTTAATAGCAGATTCTGCACATCCCTGAGCAGGTGCGTAATATGGAGAAACACAGTGTAGCGGGTGAAATACCGCAGTGTGAAATACCTACCGTGTGTAGCGGGTTGCCTAAAACGTTTAGTGCGAAAAATTAAAAAAAATGGGGCGGACCACCCTTATCACTAAGGGGTATAAAAATAGATAACAACCTATTCTCAGACCTACTGAATATACATATAAAATTTCATCAAAATCTGTCGAGCCCTTCGGAAGAGTATGGTAACTAAAAACTGTGACACGAGAATTTTATATATAAGATTATTACAGTACTTAAAATCCAGAATATGGGTTTTTGAAGGGTGTGATCCGGGAAATTACTCGAGATGGAAAACTAAGTATCGATGGTTTTTGTTTCCGGCAGTGAAAGAAATGTGACATGCGCCACAAGAAGACGAAAGTTTTCTACCAAATCAGCATTCCAAGGTAAGAAAACGTTTCTAATTGATTTCAGATCAATAATGTGGAAATAATTTAAAATAAAAATGACTAGGGGTTGAAAAATTTAGTTAACAAATCTCAATTATGAAATTAAACAGCCCAAATTCTGTTGATTTATTGAGAAAATGCTGGTACGGTCCCCTTGTTTTGCGTCTAGGAAGTAAATGTAGCTTTCTTCCTCTTAAGATGGTTAGAGCGAGATACGTGGTTATGTTTGGCATGCCTTTTTTATTGTATTAATGAGAAGATGAAAGGTTTTTCTATGTTCTGGGAAAGTTTGAATCGATTTTACCGTCTAGTTTTCGCGTAACGAGATCGTAAAGTGTGTTACACAGGCTCTTATGGTGTCCTGACAGATCTGACCTGAAATTTTAAAATTGTGAGAAAAATAACCGTTAAAAATACTTTTAAAAACTCTTCTTTAGGTAGCTAGCATCTCGAAGAATCAATATGCGCAATTTGAAGTTTCAAATGGGAGAATTTTGCAAAATTATAAACTTAAATCAGTCTACAGGGAAACGTTCGCGCGCTTTCTAGTATCGGAGACTGTGACGCACAACTATGCAACACCGTGCGCGCAGCGCGCTTCATTCAAATCGAGTGAGAAGTCCTCGGCAAGAGTTCTTACATTTCTCGGGGTCTTCTCGGCGCAATTGAAAGAACCAAAAGATTCATATTCCCTTTTATCTTATTCGAGATACACAATGGATTGTCATTGCCTTCTACACTACAGTTGCAAGATACCTTACACAGAACTCAAAGCAGCAATATTTAGTGTAGATCAATCAGAAGAGTTACTGAGTGGGCATTCAGTTCACAAAGGTATTAGAAATAGGCTTTTTAGTGGCATCACGTTTGTTGCAATGATAAAATACTTTTTTTTTTGCTGGTGTTGATTTCAACCATTCAAGGTTTAGGTACTTGCAGAGCTGGATTTTACTAATAGCAAAATAAAAAGACTTGGTACCCGGATTTTTTAAAATAAATATTAAACTCTCCATAAAATGATTTTATCTGAATAATAATCCTTAATTGAACTTTTGTTGAACAATTAATTGAACGTTTATTGAACTACAATGTTTGATTTTAAGAATAAATTGAATGGAACAATAAAAAACTTAACTTGTAACTGTATATTAGAAACTTAAAAAAGCAATTTCTACTTTGTACGCAATTTGTTAATTTACATCTGTATTTGTGCAAGGATTTATTTATTTATTGATAAATAGCCCGAGAATAATGACATACACAATATAAATACAATTTTAACACACAATAGTTCAACAGCACTATTGAATAGAACAATAATTATTCCCTTATAATCGGTATGTAACTAGCCATAAACCTACTTTCTCTCTAAATGCTTTAACTGAGCCCAATTTTTCTTATTTCCTCAGATATTTTGTTTTATAAAACAAATCCATTATTAAATACTGATTTTAATGACATATCGTTACTTAAATTTTGTTGATAAAATTTATTTGTTTGCCTCGTTAAATAATTATGTACATCTCATGTTTTTCTTACCAAATATTCCGGGAGCAATTTATTTTCTAATCTTTATATAAATGTTAATATAACTCTTTTAATCTCTCTTTTCACCAACAAGTAGCTCAACTCTCTTAACGTTGAACTAATATTTTTACTATGCCTTTTATTGAATATTGCTTTCATTCCTCTATTAAAGTTTCATTGTAAACTTGCTACTTCTTTTTTTGCCATTGTAAGAACTGTAGAACAATACTTAATATGGGGAACCAAAATTAATTTAAATAACAATTCCCTTCCTTTCTTTGAAATATTTTTTCTTAGTTTGTATAATAAATTAGCTTTTTTCTTATTTTTTTGTATATGTATTAAACATGGCCCTTCAAAATTTAAGCCATGATCAATAATCGGTCATAATTAATGCTTTTTTACTTTCCCGTATACGTACGTATACACGGAGTGATATACGTAGTATAGGGAAAGTTATGTAATGCTGCGCGAAAAAAATGGCCAATTTTCGGCGGAAAAAAAATTAATTGCCGGGCCGTGAAAACGAATAAGTGGATAAAACCAGTTGCTAAATCAAGAAAAAAATCCTCTATCTCGTGGTGTGGTCAAAATCCATGATTTGTTGCTTCTTTATACTTAAAAATCGATTGACGGCATTCTGTCCGTCTGTCCGTCTGTGGTCAACGCTAGCGCCTAAACCGTACCGTCGATTTTCTTAAAAATTGATATTGCCCAGTCGATCTAATTCTAGTCGAAGCTTTGTGATTTTGAAAAAGATTCTTTAAAATTTGGGGGTACTTTATATGAAGCCCCCGGGGGATTTTCAACATTTTCTCAAAAACGGCTCCAAATTTTTTCTTTAAATTTCTTGTATGAATAGAGGAAAATACACTTTTTAACATGGCATAGGTCCGATTTTCACGTACAGCTCTGAATTTTCGAAAATTGTGAAAGTTCGAATTTTTTTCGGCGTCTTTCTCCAACTACAAAATTGAAGATAGAGATTTTTTCATCCAATAAAATTTGTCCATTATAACATTGTCTCATGTCCATTATAACATTGTACATTATAATTTTCCGTAATTTGAGCCCTTCAATATAATTAAATCACAGCGAGAGTAGGTAAAAATAAGTCTTATTTCGTTAGGTAGATTTTAAAATATTTGTTTCTTCCTTAAGAATCACATTGACTTTTCTATTTGGCGCTACATTACCAGGTTCTGACACTACGATCGCTAGTGGGAACTTGTTTCCATCGGTTGCGTGGAAGAACGGGGAACTGTCCTGTATTATCTCTATAGTATTTGGTATAGGGAAAGTTATGTAATGCTGCGCGAAAAAATGGCCAATTTTCGGCGGAAAAAAATTAATTGCCGGGACGTGAAAATGAAGAAGTGGATAAAACCAGTTGCTAAATTAAGAAAAAAAATCCCCTAACACATAGTGTAGCCAGAAACCCTGTTTTCCAGGTCCTTGATACCGAAAAATTGAAAGGAAAACGCCCGTCTGTCCGTCTGTAAAAGCTAGCACTTAAACCATACGTACGATTTCTTCCAAAATGGATATTCCCCGGTCGATCTGGTTCTAGTCAAAGCTTTGAGATTTTGAAAAAGATTCTTCAAAATTTGGAGGTACTTTATATGAAGCCCCCCGGGGGTTTTCAAAATTTTCTCAAAAACGACTCCAAATTTTTTCTTTAAATTTCTTGTATGAATAGAGTAAAATACATTTATTAACATGACATAGGTCCGATTTTCACGGATAACTCTGAATTTTCGAAAATTGTGGAAGTTTTAATTTTTTTCGACGTCTTTCTCCAACTACAAAATTGAAGATAGAGATTTTTTCTTCAAATACATTTTTTTCTTCATAGTGAGTTCTTTCTTTAAGGTCATCTATATTTTTTGAATTTTTTATTTATTTATTTATTTGTCAAAAAACAGTAAAAACTGTATATGACGTGTGGGGAAAGAAATTTATCTGCGCACATTTTCTTGAGGGCCAGAATTTTAAAAAAAATAGAAAAATAAAAATATTTAAAAATGTTTTTTCCAGAGTAATAGAAAATCAATTTCAAAGGTAAATGAACTACAAGAAAAAGGAGTGCTCAACAAAACGTGTTCTAGTAGTTTTCTAGCAATATTGCGTGCAATATGTGCAATTTTAAAAAATTACAAAAACAAGATTTTCTCAAAAACGGCTCCAAATTTTTCTTTAAACTTTTGGTAGGGATAGTGGTAAATGTACTCTATGAGATGACATAAAAGCCATATTGCTCTATAGGTTGGGTTTTTCAAAAATTACAAAAATGTAATTTTTTTCACGTTTCTCGCGTCGATAATATTTACATTAGTGGCGATTTTTTCACATTATTATATTTACGAGTACATGTGCTTTAAATAATGTCAAGTAAAGTTTCTCGAAAACACAACCGTTTTCTGTGAAAAGTAGCTCAAATTTTCGCATTTTCAGAAACGCTCAAACGCCATTTTCTCATATATGGTTGCAAATTTTTTCTTCAAACATTTGTAACCGATAATGCTAATTACACTCTTTAGTATAGCGTAAAGTCTATTTTGAGTTATTTTTTTATTTTTTCAAAAATTACATAATTGTAATTTTTTTTAAGATCTCTCACATCTTTAATATGCACATTACCAGAAATTTGTAAACATAATTATATTTGTGAGTGTGCTTCAAATAACTTCAAATGAAGTATTTTGAAAATTCAAACATTTTCTGTGAAAATGAGCTTCAAATTTCGCATTTTTAGTAGCGCTAAGACTCCATTTTCTCTTAAACGGCATACAATGTTTTTTAGAAAATTGCCATTTATGACTAGATTTTTGTGTTCTTTAATATTCTAAAATTAATATTTCCGTTCTACCAATAGGAAACCGAAAAATTAAGAAAATGACCCAAAAAATGTACTTTTGGCGGTGATACATGACAGCTGGCAAGAAAGAGTTTGTGGCAATTCCGAATAGCTAGCGAAGACCCAAGGAAAACTAATACGGGAAAGTCTGTGCCATTCTGTAACACCACTAGTTTATTCTTGTTGGGGTTTCATTATATTTACATATGCTAATGTGTCTATCTTGATGAGGGTTAGGTTGGAATAGAAGTTATTGGCAAGGAAGGCTATGTGGTGTGCGATGGGATTAAGATTAAATCCGTGGTGTAATTGCTTATTGGAAATAAACCAGGCGGCTTGAGTGGTGGTTCTGGAATTTGTTTTGAATTATCTGTATTTCGTTGGCGTTATATTTAGCTGCATTTGTCCAAATTGGACAAACGTACAGAAGGCGAGGTCTTATGATGATACACATGATGATATACAAGATGATGCTGTTACTTAGTGAGAGTTTACTGTGATTTAACTGTATTAGTTTTGCTTTGGCTGGCATTTTCCAATTCAGTGTGGTGTCCATATGGTGACCAATGTATTTAACGGCATTGTTATGGGGAGTCCAAGGTATTATGTTGTTGCTCATTTTAAACGGAGTGGGGGAAGGAATATGGTCTGAAAGTGAAGGCTTTAGCTGCAGATTTCGAGGGGTTGATTTTGATTTTCCATTTCGTTGCCCAGGTTTCTATTTCATTTAAATGGGATTTCGGAATAAATTTCGTTGGCTATGTTATTAATTGAGGAGTGGGGCATGTAGATAACCGTATCGTCTGCGAACTGGGCTATGTCAGTGAATCTTGATGTATACAAGTTGTAAAGTAACGGAGAGAGAGGTGATCCTTGAGGTAGTCCGGCTGTAATTGGTCGGGGGTTAGAATTTTGATTTTCTATTGCAACTGAGACAGTTCTATTGGTTAGTAAGCTTTGGTTAGTACTGTGATATACCAAAATATTATTTTTTTAATAACATTTGCTGTAAATGGGTTGGATAAAAGGGTCTGCAAATGGCGATATACAGCCCTAGCAACGCCGGCATGATGGTTGGCAAGGTAAATAAACTGCACTCAGGCGTTGAATAGGTGGGGGCGCTGGCTAGATAGACAAATAAAATAATGTGGGATTGGTCTGAAAAGGAATGACTGTCGAAGGCGTGGCTACTTGGTTTGATAAGAGGGGGATGGATTGGCTAAGGGAGAATAGACTGTCAAATTTTGTAGTTTTGTTTTAAAAAAGAGGAACGAAGGACGGATACCGAAGCGTTGAGGGCGGAAGAACGGTGCAGAACTGAACATTCTGATAGAGGTCGTCGAGTAGTACAGATCGCTCGCGAGTATAATATTAGTGAAGCGGGACTTGTAAGTTTTGAGTGAGACTTACTAGTTTTTTCGGACTCTGAAAGTTAATGTGCAGAAGTGAATCCGCATAGGACTTGGAAAGTGTCTTTTACATTGCGTTGTTGGACTTTAACATTTTACCACTAGTTGGGGAAGACTAGGAACTCTGAATATCAAGTAAGAACCGGTAGATATTCTAGGCAGTGAGGGCTGGATGCGTCGGCAGCGTCGCAAGATTGGAAGAAAGAAGCAGGACTTGGGATCATCTCCATTCAAGTGGAAAGATACTACAGACCGTCGTCGATCAAGACGTTGGATAAGTACTGCAGTACAAAGGTTTTATCTAAAAAGGTCATGACCTAGAACTATTGTCAAAATTGTTAAATAAATTGTTGAATTTTTCTTTTGGAAATGAAAAGATTTTCATTTGGACAATCACAATTGTTAAGTAATTAGAAATAGATAATTATTCCCTTTCAGATTCCTCGCCATACTGTACAGTTGGCAGATCAAGTAATCGGCTATCTAGACGATAGCGATTATCTATAACGGGACCCATTGACCCAGCTAGCCGGACATTTATCAATTTGTTAAAATTAGCTGTGGAAGTATTGGTTTTAATTAATGTAACCTGTTCCTGGCGCCAAAAAATTTACTATAAATTCGGAACGGGTCACGATTATAACCGTCCTAAGGTGAATGGTGTCAACGATCTCGTAATAGTTTTCGACGAGACATTGTCGGTACATTTCAGTACCTTCTTTTTTTCCTGAGTATTCTTTTCGTGAAATTCCAGAGTGAGTTATTACTTGTATTTAATGAATGTATGATATTGTTGTATTTAGTTTGTTTATAGTGTTCTAGTGCTTTCCTACTGATTTCGGTTAAAGTATAGAGTTCTTTTTTTAATGAGGGAGTCTAAGTGCCATCCATAATCTCTTGGTTTTATTTTTAGTTTCTATGATTTTGATAATGCTTTGTAATATTTTTTCTGATGTGTGTTTCCGAAGAGTGATTGGTCGTTCGGGGTTGAGTTTGCCTATTGTGTTAATTATTACCTTATGTAGTGAATGATTGCCTTTTATTTCCGCTGGTAAGTTAAGTATTTTAAAATTGGGTATTTCTTTTTGCATTATATTTTTGAATTTAGGTCAGTTTAAGTTGTGAGTATTTAATGCAGGGGGGTGAAAGGGGAGGGGGAATTTGATCAGTAGAAATTATCACTGGAATGTGATCCGAGTCGAGTTTAAAATGCGGGGTTGAATGAAAATTTGAAAGAGTTGGGCGCCTGCTGCATTGGTGACTCTGCACTCCCATTGTACATGTTTGGCATTTAGATCTCCTAATAGTATGTAAGATGATAAGCGCGAAAGTAATATATTTAGATTTGTAAAAATTGTTTTTTGTTGGGGGTTTATAAGAGGCAATGATAGTAAAATTCGGGGAGATGTTGGTAAGTGAAACTGCTTTTGTTTCGATGCCATTGATGGATGTTGCATTTTCTTCGAAATAGGCGATAGTGTTTTTGATGAGTATGATTACTCCGCCGCCTGGCGAGTTGGCCAGGCGTATTGCTGTATTGTAGCTGGAGGTTTTAAATGAGATTCTGTGATGCAAGTAATGTCAACATTGTTGGTTTGGAGAAAATAATGGAGTTCGTTTTTTTATTACTGATGCCACATGCGTTTTCAGTTCATTAGGATTAATTTATGGTTTGAATTATTTTGTGCCATTGGTGAAACTAAAATTAGAAGTAATTGCTTGTTGAATGTTTTGAATAATAGTTGTGATGACTGAATTGATGTTGATTATATGAGTTATTATTTGATTGATAATATTATGAACAAAAGGAGTACTCAGAAAGTTGTTTTGGGGGAGCCTATTTTGTGGATTGAGATGTGAGTTGGGATGTATGGCGGGATGTTATTTGGTGGGCGATTAAAAGCTAATTCATAGGCAAATTTTGATATGTTAGCGGTTCTATGGAGTCCAGGGAAGTGGCAGGTGTTTTGAGACGGGGGTGGGGGTGGGGGTGAGGTTGATTTGCTGGTTCTAATGTTTGAAGTGGAGTTTTGGGAAGTTCTAGTTTTATTTTCTGATAATTTTCTGAAATACTGACATTCGTTAGTACGGATATCAGCATGGTGAGTCCCCTCACAGTTTCTACATTTCGGGAGGTCATTCTTGCTGGGGCAATTTACTAAGTAATGATTCTTGGCACAATGTATACATGAGATTTGGTTGTAATAATTATTTTTAGTATGTCCAAAGTCTAGGCGTCGGAGGCTATGAATTATTCCTTTAATTTTTCTTCTTCTTTCAACTTTAACTTTTAAGTTGCAGATTTGAGTAGTTCGGAGAATTAATTCAATCGATTGTTGACCCGAGAACTCTGCAGTTACCACTGGGATGGGCTCATTGTTTTTATGTAACCTGGTGACACTGTTAAGGGAAGAGTATTGTTCCTTCAGGTCTTTGTATATTTCCTCTTGCGTGATGGAGGGATGAATGTTTTTAAAATTCACGGAAAACTTTTTGTTGGTTGGGTCCTTATACCGTATGAAACTGTTTATTAGCTTTCACGAATTACTGAATTGCTTGAATACTGAATTGTTAACTTTGGCTTTGTTATTGTCATATGTTACGGTGAATTTCGCACTGATTTGGGTTTTAATTTCCTGATTTAGTTCAATAATGTTTGTAATATTATTAATGTGGATGGGTGGGATTCTAATATTTTGAGGTATAGTTGGGTTGGTGGAGTTTGAATAATCATTATCAGAAAGGTCAGCTTGTATGCCGAAACTATTCTGAGTGGGAATAGTATAATTAGTATCAGAATTGGTAATTACCTTTTCACTTTCTCGCCTTACGAATACTTCGTAAGAAGAGAAAGTTATGTAATCGTGCGGCGGAAAACGGAGAATTTTCGCCTGAAAATCTCTTATAGCAGGGGTCTGGTGACAGAAAAGTGGATAAAACCTGTTGCTAAATTTAGAAAAAAAAATCCTCTATCTCGTGGAGTATTCAAAATCCATGATTTGTTGCTTCTTCATACTTCAAAATCGATTGACGGCATTCCGTCCGTCTGTCCGTCTGTGGTCAACGCTAGCGTCTGAACCGTTCGGTCGATTTTCTTCAAAATTGATATTCCCCGATGGTTTTGACTTGTCTCAAGGCCTCTTGAATTTGAAACCGATATCTTAGTATTTGAGGATTCTTTACATGAAGCCCATTTTGAGATTTTATGAATTAAAAAAAATGGCTCCAAATTTTTTGATTATATTTTGTTGTTGAATAGTGCGAAGAACGTTGAAGGGAATGATGAAGACATCATTTTCGTTGATAGGCCCTATTTTTCGAAAATTGCAAAAAAACTGTTTCAAAACTCCAAAATTGAAGATAGAGATTTTCGCTTCAGACAAAGTCGGTTGTAGAAAATTAGCACTTCAAATAAGGTCATGTACCATTTTTGGGAAAAACGAATAGTTTTTGCGTAAATTGCGATTCAATTTGACAAAAAAAACTTTTCTCAAAAACCGCTCCAAATTTTTTCTTTAAATTTTCTGCACGTGTGTAAGAAGGGAAGGTAAATATATAAATAAACTAGTGGTGCTATAGAATGGCACATACTTTCTCGCAGTAGTTATTTTCCAAATGCCGATCATCCGATAAATTATGTGGAGTTAATCGTTTACCGCTGCCTTTCTTGGTCATGTTTTTGTAAAGACAAGTTTTTCGCATGTTGACAATTACCCTCTTCCTAATGATAGAACTGATTCAAGATCGTTTTGACTGCAATATTAAGAGTTGTTCACCAAGTCGCTCCCGTAGCGCGATTGGTTAATGCACCTTGGGGTTGAGATCTTCAATAATGAAAATAAAATCAGAAGTTAATAAAAATACACTTTGATTAATTTTAGAAATAGTAATTTATTTTGAAAAAAATCATGTCACAATTTACATATATTACTTAATAGTTTGTGTAACACAACAAAAATATTTAAGTAGTTTCTCAATACATATGCATACATATTTCTACATTAATACACAGACACATTATTTTTACAGAATAGGCTATTTAAAATATTTTGGGAAAGAAAAGTACGGGCCTACTCATTGTGACGTCATTGGCAAGATGGCTGCCCGTCGCCATGCTTGGGCCTACTCATTGTGACGTCATTGGCAAGATGGCTGCCCGTCGCCAGGCTTTGTATTCTAGAGGGCGCTGAGTAATAGAACATGGAGGAATATAGAATATTAGAATAGAAGGTAATAGAAGGTTGGTTGATTCCGCGCATTCCAATGATTCCAAATTATTTGCCCTTCACATTCAAACAACTACAATTTCCTGTGCGTCTTGCGTTCGCGATGACAACAAAGCTCAAGGGCAGTCTATGCGCATTGCCGGCTTAAAATTTACAAAATCCATATTTCTCGCATGATCAACTATGTATTGCTCGCTCTAGAGTAGGAAATCCAAAATTTTTGTTCACCTACGCACCAAATCAAGAATCTCAAAGTATTGTTAATCATCTAGCGTTACGTTATATGATTAACAATACTTCTGACAATAACGTTCTGACCTTTGGTCAGAACTTCAAGAGCAGTTTTCATTATAGATTCATAGTGAGTGATGTGGTGGCGTTCGTGAAGAAGGGAATAGTGACCAGGACTTCTAAGCAATTTTGCCGAGACGTAGCTGAATATTATGGTGTCAATTCATTTGTATAATGTTACTTTAAGTTCATGATTACGTTTGTAGTTTATCTATACTAATAAATGTTGATTAATAAATGTAATCTTCCCTTCTATCTTCCATTATCTATCCTATGATCATATATGTAACTCCGACCCCATGTGACCGAGCTCCATGAAAGTTGGCACATCAACGTGTTTTTTCACTCATAGGTTCATGTGTAGCGGTTTATTTTGTTATAACTCTACTAAATGGCGCTGCAGAACAAAACTGAGGTTCATATTAATTCAATTTTTATTCAAACTGCGCTCCACTTGGGGTTCATTGTTGCTGAACGTTGACGCTTGACGTAGTGCCATTCCCAGGAAAACAGGACGGGCGCGCGCGAGAGACAGTGATACAGAGAGAGAGAGGCGGAGAGTGATGAAGGCAGGCACAGAAATAGACGGCGCGGCGTGCGTAAGAGAGTGAGAGAGAGAAAAAGGCAATGAGATAGAGAAACAGAGACAGAAAGATAGAGGGAGACAGAGAGAGTGAGAGACAGACCGAGATAGAGAGACAGATAGACAGTGTGACAGAAGCGGACAGACGCAGACAGAGGCAGACAGAGACAGAAAGAAACGCCAAGAGAGAGACATATATAGTCAAGAGACAGAGAGGGACAGAGAAACAGGCAGAAAGATACAGAGAGAGGGAGACACACAGATATACGGACAGATACAGAGAAACAGAGACAGACTGAGAAAGTCAGACATGGACGGAGGCAGACAGAGACCCAGAGAGAGAAACAGAGGGAGACATAGAAGGAGAGAGACAGACAGACACGGCGAAACGGACGGAGCCAGAGTGGGACAGGGGCAGAGAGACAGAGAGTCAAGGAGACAGATAAGTACAGGGACAGAGACACGGAGAGTGAGACATAGACATAGAGTGAGGCAGGGGCAGAGAAAGAGAGACGGTGAGAGAGAAAGAGACGGAGGACAGCGACGCGTGTTAGCGAGAGAGAGAGCAGAGAGAGAGAGACATGCAATGAGAGAAACTAAAGAGAGATTGACGGAGAGAGACAAGAGAGAGAGAACAGATAGAGAAGGACAAAGAGAGACAGAGAGGAAAACAGAGAGATAGATGCAGGAAGTCAGACACAGAGACAGTGGCGGAGAGACAGACAGAGACAGAGGTAAAGCCACAGAGAGTGAAACAGAGACAGAGATAGACAAACTCAGAGTAACAGAGAGAGACAGAAAGAGAGAGATAGAGGGAGACAGACAAACGGACGGTCAGAGAGAGAGACAGATACAGATGTATGTGAAGACCTTTCCTTTTTCACAAGGATTGAATATTAAAAAACCTGGCAATGCTGGGTATTTTGCTAGTATGTACATAATCATAAAATGTACAATACAGGTATTTCTAAATATTAAATTTCTATACAGAACTTAAATTCAATTCAATTTTCATACAAAATACACTCCAATATAATGCTAATTAATTTTATAAATGGTAGTGTAAGAAGATTAAAATTGAAAAACAACACTAATAAAAAAGAAAAGAAAAAAAAGTAGCCTTCGTATAGTATTGATACCTGGGCTGGGTCCATTCCTTACATACAACAATCAGTTTGGGGGTTTCAAAACATGCAACAGAATATGTAAAATTAATAGTACTAGTTTATATTGATGTAGATAATGTGTTTATGATGAATATATTCTTTCATACAATAGAATGTATGGTTCAACAGGAAAGTTTTCAGTTTATTTTTGAATCTGAGTAAGTTGTGGAATTTCATTGTTTCCTTAGGAATAGTTACGAGTTACTTGGTAAGTTGTTTGTTTTGTAATTTTTTATTCTGTTTTGAGTGTTAGAATCTGAGCTGAGTGGTTACTGAAACCTGTGGTAAATGTAACAACAGAGATACCATGCTTATTTGCTTATTATTTGATATAAAGCAGTGCTGCTATTTATTGTTTTTTAATACTCTGGCTGGTGTATTTTTCATTGTTTGTAGATTGTTCAATTTTAGGAGGAATTTGAAAATATTTTCATTATTGAATTGTGTAGGGCAACTTATGCTTAAGTCTCTATAAACAATAATTTTATACTGTCTAGGTCTTCTAAGTTATGTTAGAATAATTTTAGAATAGTATCTTTAATAAAAACGCATGTCCTATGAAAGGCATGATGTTTGTTGTTAAGACTTAGTATTTCAACATTAGCTGCTGGCTAAAGAGAAGCCTAGTATCTGTGTGTTATATAGTTGTTCTTCAGTAATCCAGTGTTCGGTAAATTACAATTTTGAAATGTGGTTGAGCTTCTCCTCAAGAAATACTTCTGTATCAGTGTGTTTGTTTTTCAGTGACTATACATTTTGATGAAAAAAGTGATTATCTTAATAAATAATAATAATGATCTTAATAAATAAAGGAAATAAAGAGGATTTAGAATATCATTGAGAAGTAAATTGGTTTTGTAAACTATTGGCAATTCACATAAAATTATACTTTACAGATTTTTTTGCCACGATCTGTAATCAACTAATATAACATTTTGCTGACCTGGATGGCTAAAGTGGCTAGAGCTTGTGCCAACTTTGCACCTAGGTCTGAAGAGATGTGGGTTCAAGTCCCAGCAGGGGCATAGTTGTCCCGTATCTTTCATGTATGTGTGTATTGTCATGAAAGGCCTTTTGAGTCTGCTGATAACAGACCAAGGAGCCTGCAAGTGTCTCATATAAAGGTTAATATGTGTCCCCATGAGGGACATAGTGGATACCTGGAGTGCATAGTCAAAATCAGCATCCCCTGAAGCTGGAAAAAGCCCCAGGAAGAAAAAGAAAACTAATATAACATTTTGCAATATTGGCTGAATTTGAGGAAACATTTATTTTCAAACAATTCCTTTTTCACTTGACAGAGAAGATAATTTTAGGAAATTTCTCAAAATTTTTAACATAAAAAAAATATTAAGAAAATTCATTATTAGTTAAAGTAGTTTGAAGGTAAGAATGATGTTGAAGAGAGGGATATGTTGAATTGCAAGTTTGTTAATAATTTTTACTTTCTCTTAAAGGTACATATATATGCAGTAATATACATAGTAAAGAGAAAGTTATGAAATACTTTGGAAAATCAATTTTGAGATTTCATCGGAAATACATGTTTGGGGTCCCCTGAAACCGGTGGCTCTAGTGTAAACAATACTAGAGCCTAAACTATTTATATGATTTTTTCCAAAATGAATATTTCCCTGGGTATCTAGCTTATTCAAAACTGTGATTTTGAAAACATTCTTTAAATTTTGGGGGTACTGTGCCTCTGGGACATTTTCAAAATTTTAAAAAAATAGCTCCAAATTTGTTTCTGACAATTCTTGCAAGAATGCAGTGAAATACACCTATAAAGATGGCATAGGCCCATATTTTCACTGTTAACTCCAAAATTTCAGATTCTAAAAGTTTGAATTTTTTTTCAGTGTCTTCTTACATCTTCAATATTGAAGATAAAGATTTTTTTCCCCAAATGAGATTTGTTCTCCACAATTAGTTCTTTTCTGCTCATTTTTTAAAAATTGTAGTAGTTTTTGTGCATTTTCTAGTGAAATATGAGCAATATTAAAAAATATGAGAACCAAAATTTCACAAAAACAATTTTTTTTTCTTAACACTTATATGGAAACATAGGTCTGACAGACACCAAGTGAAATTGGTTTATGCAATAATGGCCAAAATGAGTGAGCGAGAGTGTTGACAGTCTTAATAGCTTTCTCCCTGGCCCTCTTCTATCACTTGGCAGAGTTTTGTTTAGTTCTGCTGAAGCAGTCAGCATTGAAGTGGCAGTTTTTGATATCATGACGATCTGTGAGACCAGTAGTATCTCTTTCCATATTTATCATAGCGGTATGTCAGACCGTTTGTTTCTCTTAGTGTGTAAATGGTCTGTAAGAGGGGTGTTTCTATACATGCTCTTGGGGAACTTTCTCAATATTTCTTTAATATTTACAGATACAGATTTAGAGAATGCAAGAGACTGTATGGATTTAGACACAATCTCAATGTTTTACAACAATTAGAAAGCTTTTCAACAATATCAATGTTTTTCAACAACTTCAATGTTTTTCAACAATTTCACTATTTTCCAATTATTTTTACTTTCCCGTATACGTACTTATACACGGAGTAATATACGTAGTATAGGGAAAGTTATGTAATGCTGCGCGAAAAAATGGCCAATTTTCGGCGGAAAAAAATTAATTGCCGGGCCGTGAAAACGAAAAAGTGGATAAAACCAGTTGCTAAATTACGAAAAAAAAATCCCCTAACACGTGGTGTAGCCAGAAACCCTGTTTTCTAGGTCCTTGATACCGAAAACCCAATTGAAAGGAAAACGTCCGTCTGTCCGTACGTTCGTCTGTCTGTCTGTCCGTCTGTGAACACTGCTAGCGCCTAAACCATACGTACGATTTCTTCCAAAACGGATATTCCCCGGTCGATCTGATTCTAGTCGAAGCTTTGAGATTTTGAAAAAGATTCTTCAAAATTTGGGGGTACTTTATATGAAGCCCCCCGGGGATTTTCAAAATTTTCTCAAAAAGGGCTTCAAATTTTTCTTTAAATTTCTTGTATGAATAGAGCAAAATACACTTATTAACATGGCATAGGTTCGATTTTCACGGATAACTCTGAATTTTCGAAAATTGTGGAAGTTTTAATTTTTTTCGACGTCTTTCTCCAACTACAAAATTGAAGATAGAGATTTTTTCCTCCAAATAAAAATTTTTTCTTCATAGTGAGTTCTTTCTTTAAGGTCATTTACACTTTTTAAAAAAAATTTAGTATTTTTCGGGCAATATTGCTTGCAATACGTGCAATTTTTAAAAATTACAAAAACAAGATTTTCTCAAAAACGGCTCCAAATTTTTTCTTTAAACTCTTGGTAGGAATAGTAGTAAATGTACTCTATCAGATGACATAAAAGCCATATTGTTCTATCGGTTCGTTTTTTTCAAAAATTACAAAAATTTAAATTTTTTCACATGTTTCTCACGTCGATAATATTTACATTAGCGGCGATTTTTTCACATTATTATATTTACGAGTACATGTGCTTTAAATAATGTTAAGTAAAGTTTCTCGAAAACAGAACCGTTTTCTGTGAAAAGTTGCTCAAAATTTCGCATTTTCAGAAACGCTCAAACGCCATTTTCTCATATATAGCTGCATTTTTTTTCTTCAAAATTTTGTATTGAATAGTGCTAATTGCACTCTTTAGTATAGTGTAAAGTCTATTTTGAGTTATTTTTTTGTTTTTTCAAAAATTACATGATTGTAATTTTTTTGAAATATCTCTCACATCTTTAATATGCACATTATCCGCAATTTGTAAACATTATTATATTTGTGCATGTAAGTGCTTTAAATAATTTCAAATAAAGTATTTTGAAAACTCAAACATTTTCTGTGAAAATAAGCTTCAAATTTCTCATTTTTAGTAGTGCTAAAACGCCATTTTCTCTTAAAACGGCACATAATTTTAAAAGAAAATTGCCATTAAGGCTAGGTTTTTGTGTTCTTTAATATTCTAAAATTAATATTTTCGTTCTACCAATAGGAAACCAAAAAATTAAGAAAATGACAAAAAAAATGTACTTTTGGTGGTGATAGTTGGGAGCTGGCAAGAAGGAGTTTGTGACAATTTCGAATAGCTAGCAAAGACTCAAGGAAATAGAAAACGGATACGGGAAAGCCATTCTGTATTTATTTATTTATTAGTAAAAAAACAGTAAAAACTGTATATGACGTGTGGGGAAAGAAATTTATCTGCGCACATTTCTTGAGGGCCAGAATTTTATTTAAAAAAAAAAATGAATTTAGAAAATAATTATTTTAGGAAAAATAAAGATATTTGAAAAATGTTTTTTCCCGACTTATAGAAAATCAATTCCAACTGTAAATGAACTACAAGCAAAAGGAGTGTTTCAACAAAACGTGCGCACAGTGAAGCTACATTTACGTCCAGAAGCAAAACAAGGGGCCATCTCAGCATTTGCTCAATGGATCAGGGAAACTGGACAAAAAACCTGATCGAGATGGGGGGCATTGACCCGGAAGCTGAAGTACATTACTTGTTACAGGCGTATTAAATATTTTTTTAATGTATACAATGCAAACATAAACTAATTCATTATATATCTTTGTTTTGTTACATTAAACATTATTTTTCTTTTTCACGGTTCAGTATAGTCTCTAATTGTATAGAACAGTTTTTGCAGCAGAAAAGATTTACTTTTAACTTAAATTTGTGTACCGACTTTAATTGTTTTATGTCATCTGGCAATGCGTTGTAAAGTAACGTACATGTATTGTATGTTGATTTCTTGTACTGAGCTGTTGATATTGACACTTGATGCACGTAATTTCTACGGCGTGTGTTGTAATTATAAATATCAATATTGCATGAAAATATGTTCCCTCCGTTAAGTAGGTCATTTTTGGCAAATATTACAGATTCGTAAATAAATAGACAAGGCAAATGGTAGGATTCCCAGCTCAATGAAAAGAGACTTGCAGGAATCACGTGGAAGGCATTTTTTCATTATTCGAATAATTTTCTTTTGCAATCTGAAGGTCTGAATACTACGAGGATGAGCTTCCCCAGAACCTGTAGCACCACTAGTTATATTTTATAATATAAATTACATTTGGGAATACTCTAAAGAAATATAAGAATTGATTGAAACAGGTCTATAACTTATTTTACCTTCACATCACACATTCAAACGCCCAATAACAATTGGTGAGGCTCTGAGGCCGGTTTCTCTTTGCGTTATAAAAAATCATGTCTCCATATAAGTATTAAAACTTTTTTTATTGATAGTGGTAAGTGTACTACATAAGATAATGTAAACACCATCTTGCTGCATTCTTAGGTTTTCCAAAAATTAGACAAAAGTAATTTTTTTGACATCTCTCTCGTGACATTAACATTTGCATTACCAGCAATTGTTTTCAATGTGCATTT
Source organism: Acheta domesticus (assembly GCA_031308135.1). Lineage (NCBI taxonomy): Eukaryota > Metazoa > Arthropoda > Insecta > Orthoptera > Gryllidae > Acheta > Acheta domesticus. The sequence goes on from JAHLJT010009419.1 coordinate 149,273,935, forward strand.
ATGAGTACATGTGCTTCAAATGATGTCTTATAAAGTTTCTCAAACTTCAAAGTTTTGCTGTAAAAATGAGCATAAAATTCCACATTTCCAGAAACACTCAAATGCCATTTTGTTGAAAACTGCTCCAAATTTTTTCTTTAAATGTTTGAACAGATGGAGCTAAATATACTGAATAAAATGATATAAATGTCACATTGATGTGTTCTTTTGTTTTTTGAAAAATGACACACATGTAAATTTTTTAAAATATCTCTCACACCATTACATCGTTAGTGATATGCATACATTATTGCATTTCTAAGTAGAAGTGCTTCAAATTATTTCAAATTAAATTTTTTCTATGAAAATCAAATCAATTTAAATTCAATTCAATTCAATCAAAACATCAAATGTTTACTATGAAAAAGTGCTTCAAATTTTGCTTTTACAGAAATGCTTATGTGGTCATTTCAAAAACCAAATTTTCAATGAAAATTTCCAAAGGACATGATTTTATTCTTCTCTCTAATAATTTTAAAAGTCGGGTTTCAGTTCTATTATAGGGGCACTGAAAAATTGAGAAAATAAAAAAAAAATGAACTTTGGGCAGCGATTGATGACAACTGGGAGAAATGTGGAACGAAACGGAAAAGTAACTTATGAGAAATTCTGTGTCTTCCATCGCATCACTAATTTAATGATTGATTTTTACTGTTAGAAAATTTATTCAAATCATGATTTTTTGGGGAGGGGTTCAAATTGCTGACAGTTTTTGTATTCTTTCTGTTAAGATGATTTACTTGTGAATAAGATAATAATAATTATTATTGTAATCATTATTATTATTACTACTTTTTCTATAGGGCAATTAATGGTTTTATTGACGTGCCAGAAATATTGGAGAAATTTGGCCTTGTGTTTACCAGGACCAAATCTACAAAAAAAAGACTACTAGATGTGAAAGAAATCCAACAAGAATTTTGTCATAAGTAATATCACGCACTTCGAAATAATAATTAGTGTGACTATTTCACAAATAAACACATTACAAAAGTTTGAAAGGATAACTTAAAATCACAGGAATTATGAAAAAGAGAAATATTACTCAAAATTCAACCGAAAAAAATGAAAAACGTTCATTCAACTCCAACTTATCACTGCCTCCTGGAATAACTTACAATCAAGTAACACTTGAATAACAGGTTAATGCAGAAAATGATTTCAAATGTGTTTCAATTTTTATGGTTATAAAACTTTCAAAAACACAAATATAACAACGCTACATACAAGAACATTTATTAAAAGCACAATCATTAAAGTTGTAGGAAGTTGTTTTCTAAGTCTTGGTCTTCTGTGGAAGTATTTGAAATGGAAGATGTACAAGATGAATTAGCAGCGGAATTCGTCAATTTCGAATGGATTGAACACACGTGTGTACTCATTAAAGTATTTTCCTGAATAATTTGGTTGTAATGTTCCACATAGTTTTGATAACATATTCTTTGTACTCTTCACCATCTGATCTTCATATATTAATTGCCAAAAATATGTGTAATTTCTTCATTTGCAGTTTGTTCTGTTCATTTATATTTTCTTTCTTCACAAAATTCTTGAAATTGCTTCCACATGCTTTCTCTGCTCCTTTCGCTGGTTTGCGGCACTGAATCTTTAATAATAGATTCTATTTCACAGTTTTTAAATTACCAAAACGACACATTTTAATATTATATTGATACGCATAAGCTATTTTGGAGGTGAAACAATTGCTATCGTTGTCTTAAAAAGGTTAACAAAGTTTTTAAGATAGTTAGCGATAACAAAAGGTAAACAAACTGATGGCGATAAACATCTGGGATTGGTTTAATTTGAATGTATCCTTGCTTACGACACGGACGATAAGTGAAATAGTCACTCATAAATGTCTCAATTAGCTTGTGCTATGCAATGTTTTGATGACAGAAACTGTGAAATTAAATTTCTTTTTACACATAGTTCTCAATAAATGTCAATTATATGCTTCCATACATGTGCTGAACCTCCTATATGTATTATACTGTATTGTGAAATGTACAAAGTGAATTTAAATAAATAAATTGTACCCTTAAAAATTTTATTTAATTTTATAATTTCTTGATAGTGATTACTATCTTATTTTCTATTTCTCTTCTTATCAATAAGTCCTTGAATTAGTATACAACTTCCTCAGTTCAGATTTAATTTACTAATATGAGAATGATTTTGGAATGTGATTAATGTTTGCTGAAAAGTTTTTTTAACTTTGTAAGTAAAATAATGATCACTATACAAGTCTCAATGTTTTCTGTAATTTCTAAACTTCTCAATAATGAAAGAAAATTAAATATGATATGGTTTAACTTTTGTTATAAAATATGTTTTGACAATAGTTTCAATATCTATGTACATAGTATTTGGAAATTTAGGATTGGATTTATCCGTCTTTATCAGCTAGCGATGTTCCTTAGATTGGGCCCTGTTTTCATTTATTATCCACACCTGGGATTACGAGAGACATTTGGCAAGCGTGAGGTATTCTATTTATCTTATCTAGCATTCTTGATCTCCCTGAGCTTTTCTTTTAACACATAGCTTTAGAAACTTGGACTGAGACTGTGACTTTGTAACAAAAAGCTGCAGCACTATTCCTAGCCTGACCAGAAATCAAACCTGGAATTGCAACACAGAAAGCTAGGGCACTGTCCAAGAGACACTCTTGGGGCTTAGTTAAAATATTAGAAATATTTAAAGGAAGAATTTGAACATGGTGAATTTTATTAATGTAGAGGGGGGTAATATTTGTGATTTCAATTTTCTCCATTTTATTTTGCTCACTATTAACATTAGAAACGCTTTTAATTTTTGATTTTGCATTTGCTCTAATGAGCATAATTTTGTAACACATAATTAAAGTCCACTTTATTGATAAATTGTTTGGTTTATTGTATGTTGGTAGTATTTTGTTATGTATTTATAGCTGAACTTGCTGATGTTAAACATGAAAATAACATATAAGTGCTTCAAAGCATTTATCAAATGATCTTAAGTGTGGGGAACTCTCACATTTGGAATTTGGTTATTAATTTGTTAAAAAGAAGCATCACCTTAATAATGTTTTTTATTAACTAAACTATTAAATTCTTAGCAATGTGGTTGGTCTGCATTAAGGCCACTATTACTGTCCGTTCCTCACTATTACACAATGGTACTTTCTTTCACTATATAATCAAAACACTGCACTTATATTTTTGAGGTAACATTGTTAAATGAATAAATACTTAAATTACTATAATATTATAGCAGAATGACTATTTTGTATGAAGAGACACACAAACAAACTTAAAATATATGAAGATTCTGAAATGAGCAGAAAAATTTATTTTATCTTATTATGGTAATTTGTACAAATTCAAGCACATGGAAATTAATATTTCCATGTAACTGAAACATTAGTTTTGAAATAGACTATCTAACATTATAATAACATTTAAAAGAATCTGAATACAAATGTGCGATGGAAGTTTTGATTTCAGTTTATCATTTAAATTAGATAATATTTGTGATAAAATAAAAGCTCCTTTTTGAAATGTAATGTGCAATAATAATTTAACATTCAGGTATCTTTTTCTTTTCTTTTGAGTACAATAAAAGTAACAAATTTTCAAAAAAGTTTTTTTTTACTCACATCTTGAAATACAACATTTTACATAATACTTTTACACATCATCAGGTGTGAACAAAATTCATATAAATTCATTTATGTCTGAAAATGAAAACAAATGTTGATGTTATAGTTTAGTACGAAGGTATACAAGTTAAAATTCATATGAGTTGTGTAATGAGTTGAAATTACAACAAATGTAAGTAAAAACATATGTAGTAAGTACAAAATATATAAATAAACATGAGAGAACTCACCAAAATATGTTAAGGTTGATCAAACAAATAAAAAATTATATTTATAAAAACAAACTATACAAATAAAAGGGAAAACATTTCCATTAAAATAACTACACACTTGCTTCAAGGAAAAGAGGGTAAGTGTGATTTGAGATGGAACATATAAACATAAAAATAGTTGTGATAATGTGAAAAAAACAACAATGAAATAAGTAAAAAAAAGCATAAACAGGGGTCCAAGAGGGCAAGAAACGATCAAAAAAGAAGTAGGCCTACTCATAAAAATAAAGGGAAAAGGAACATATCACAAAATACAGCAATGTTCTTTTAGGATATTCTTATTTTAGTCTACACATTGTCAGAACTTTTTGTGAATAAATTTGATTCTAATATGGTATTAATGGCATGGTGTGTCTTTATTTGTAATGTCTCTGAGATTAATCTTGCATATTTCCTGGATTCATTATTCAAAATGCCAATTGCTGTCAAAATTAATGCCAATCAATAAAATAATATGTAACAAATTAAATTAAAATTAATGCCAATTAATTTAAGCTTTTAATATTCTTTTGTACCATAGAATGTATGGTTTACCAGGAAAGCTTTCAGTTATGGTCATGATAGTAAAATGTGTGAATTGAGTTCAGGCTTTTAAATTCATTAGGGAGTCTGTGAAATGTCTTCTACAAGGGCACTTGAAAGAGTGAAGTGTCACTGTGACGGACATGTAAATTTAATTTTTGTCTAGTATCATAGTTATGAACTTCTGCATTTAGAGTAACAGATACCTTGTTTCTCACAAGGGTCTTCTTATGAAGATTACGATTTCAAACTACACGCATGGAAGTGGTAGCAACATTCTATATTATAATATTGTCCATTGACGTGTGACACATCACTCCAATATGCCAATTTTTGGCATAAACATACATCAATTTTTATACTTCTTTAATTTTATTTTTGTGAAAAATTTAGTATTAAATAATTTTTTTAAGAACTATTGAGGGCCCTGGGCCTGGGCATGACCATCAGCAGTGGCTTCGGCCCTTCAGGCCCATGCATTAACATTGCACTGCTGGGGAATTTCCCCTGAATATGATCCCTTAGATTTAATTAACATTTGGAAAGTACACTGTTCGCAACATATCTAAGTTTGAACTTGACTTTAGGCTTTAGATGGCATAACATGACTTGGTAAACATGTTATTTAGATCTGTATCATGAGAGTTCCATTTTAGATTATCTTGAATAGTCAACTCAAGGAAAGTTATTTTTTGGACTATTTTTATAGGCATGTTTTCATGACCTATTGTGCTGGTGAGTTTGTGATGAGTTTTATGATAAGTTCATTTTCTTGAAACCAATTTACTAGAGCTTCTAGAACCATTTGTTCTTTTTGTAGTTAGTTGGGTACTTGCTTCAATAATAATGTTTGTGTCATATGCAACTAAGACTATTTTGTTGTTTTATGGAGTAAGGGCATGTTGTTGATGTATAAAAGAAATAGTATAGGTCCTAGGATAGATCCTTGTGGTATTCCATATCTCGTTTGGAGAAAATGGGTTCAAATCTTTATCTCTAATATTGATTGTGTCTACTTGATTTGAAAGGTAAGTTTTAAGCCAATGACGTGTATTTCCTCTTACTCCCAAAGTTTAATGTTTTGATAACAGTAGGTCTATGTGATAGTCAATAATGTCACATTTTTTTCAAATCTATAAACGAACCAGTGAGAATTCCTTTCTGACCTACAGCTACAAATATGCCATTTAGAAAGAAGAAGTTAGCTATGTCTGAAGATCTACAAGAATTTTTTAGCTTATCACTGAAAGGTTTTTCTAGAACTTTTGAAAATTGATATAATAAAGTAATTGGTCTGTAATTCAAGAGGTTGTGAGTTGCCTTTTTTGAAAAGTGGCTCAACTTTTACCTTTCAGGAATTTTTTGGGAGATATCTGCTATTAAGGAGTTGTTACAAATATGAGGAATGAATGTTGCAGTATGTTTAATGTAGGTGACAGGGACATTATAAAGTCCTGTAGATTTTTTTTTTCTTTTTTCCCCCCCTTTTTTTCTTTTTTCGTTTGATTTATGATTTTCAGAATTTCTGAGAGTAATGTTTCAGTAATATTTAAGGAGTTTGCATTCAGTGTTGTGTGAATATTTGACTACGTATAGTATTATTTACATATTAGAACATATATTATTTAAAGAGTTGTGATTAATTAATTTTTCTCCAATTTCTGAGAAATGTTCTTTGAAAGTGTTTGTTACTTTCAGTGAGTAGTACACAACATTGTAATTAGTTAACAAGTAGTACACAATTTTGTAATGAATTTCAATATTCGTAGTGTTTCTGTTTTTAGTACATTTTTCACTACTACATAGTTTTTGTTTTGTGCTTTAGCATCGTGTTTATCATTCATTAATAGTTTGGTTTGTTACTTTCTTCAGAATATTGTTGTATGTTTTTTAGTAAGCAATGAAATTAGAACTACATTAGTTGTGAAGGATTATTTCATGCATATTTTGTTCCCTTAGGTTATCCACAATTTGTGTTTTTAGCTTTTTACTTTCTTACATGTCTGAGGGAAAACAGCATTGAAATAACTTCAGAATATGTTTATGAACCTATTCAAATTGACATTTGTGTTTTATTACATGTACACCCAGTTTTTTTGGGCTTATGAGAGAGTTAAATTTCTCAAAGTTTTCATAAGAGAGGTTTAACATTTCTCTGTAAAGTGTTTCCTTAATAATTTTTGTGTCTATTTCAAGTTTGAGAATTTGTGCTATGAGGTCATTTAACCTTACGTTGAATGTAACAACTGAATAGCTACAATCATGTGTCTATTATTACTTGATCAATGGTGGTACTATCTTATATTTGTTGATTTACACTTGTTTCATAAGTTGAAAGATTTAAATACATTTTGAGTAGTTTATACAGTCAAATATATGAGAATAGTATGATTGTCACTAATAATATTAATAATTTACACAGGTATCCTTTTTTTCTCTTTTGAAAATCAGTAAACAAGATTTCAATAAAATGTTTCATTGTTCGTACAAGGCTGGAACACAACATTTCACATAATATTTATATGTATCATCAGTTCTAAACAAATAATTATGAATACGTTTGGATTTGAAAATGGAAAAATGACAATACCCTAAAACATTTTATATGTTGTGTTATGTTCTTTTGCCTTTATTTTTATTACTGTTCTTCTGTTTAGATCTGCCATAGAGTAAAGATGTATATACATCCTTAGTCTATGGATCTGCTCCTTCCCCCTTCCACCTCTGATTATTCCTGGTTGTTTTTTTAACTTGTTTTCATTGTTGTCTATTTCAAATTATAACGGATTCTTTTTCCCTCCTCTCTGTTCTTACTTACCCTCCTCCTTGAAGCAACGACGTAGGCCTATGTATTTACAATATGAATTTTTCCCCCTTATTTGTGTTTTATGAACTTATCCTATTATTCTTTTATAATGTTTTGTAATGTTTTTAAAACAATTTTGCTTTATTTAACAGGATTTTGTAAGTTCTCCTCATCTATTCATGTTATGCAGGTACTACATATTTTTTACTTACAGTGAAACTTCGTCTATGCGTTTCGCACTTACGTTTTGTTTTTGTTTCTTTGTTGTTCTTTTTCCGTAAGCTTCGAAAAAATTTCTATACTTCCCATGCTAAATTATTTCAGATATGCGTTTTGCGTATACACGTTTTTCACGCCTATACCTTGACAATGAAAATCCCTTTAAGACCGTGTAACGTCCAAAACGACATAGGTGACTAATAAGCGAGAATATTTACATTATTGTAGAGGAACCTACGTAATTTTTGTGTTGAATTCAGTATTTCGTTACTACAGAGGGCGCTTCACCTGATTTCAACTCATTTTGGACAAAACTATAGAATAAACAAACAGAAGAAACAAACGATAAAAATTCGGCGCATTTAAAGTAAATATTGAAACTCAAGGGAATCAAATATTTATAATGACAATTTAGTCTGCGCCACACGAGCGTTGCATTGACGCGCGTCACCTAAAGGCCGCTCCACAATAGCCCGTGGACGGGAACGGCAACGCGAACGCGAACGCAAAGAAAGTTGAAAGGCGGACATCTCAGGCAGGCGTTCACAACACAACGGGAACGCGAAGCTTGACGGGAACGGGAACGCGAAAGATGGTCAACATTTATCTCGCCCCGGGAACGGGAAGCCTCTCGACCAATGAGAGTACAGCAAATGGAGGCAAAGCTTTCCAGCTGATCGAGCGCGCGGCCAGCGCGCGAAACTGGTCTGGAGCGGTGTTGAGGTTACAGCGTGTATTTGCGAGGTTAGGGTTTGAGGAGGATTTAGTTAGTCGTTGTTGAATTGTTTTAGTTCTTTTAGTGATTTCAGTATTTTTCGTTTTCTTTTCATATTAATATATAGAATTAAAATTTCCCACAAAATAATTTTTTGATTTCGTTTAAGTACATTGGAGTTTTTGTTTATTGATTAAAATTTCTTTAGTTGCATTTTCCATAAGTTCTTAGTAGTTTTTGTATTTTTTCATTCTGATGAATTATTTTTTTAATTAATATTCTTTCGTTAAAGTATTCATTATTAATACTACCACACGCAAAAGACTGACAGATGGCAAAGCAAAGCGTGAACAGAGTAGCTCAGCTAGGAGTGCTTTGGTTTCGGCGACTCTTTCCTGAAGTACTCGTTTTTGCCGCTACAGGTTCATAGCGCTATTCCTCTTCCCGTTGGCGTTTATTGTGAAGCGCACGTCCCTTGCGTTCCCGTCTTCGCCTTCGCGTTGCCGTTCCCGTTCGCGGGCTATTGTAGAGCAGCCTTAACGCTGGTGACGTCAGCTGCGTCGATGCCTGCGCACATGAGTCACTAAACGCGCGCCATAAATATTGTATCTTCGGCGAAACGGCACACGAGCGCTCTTGCCAACGCGCGTTGCCTAGCGTACCTACCTTGGGAGCAAAAATGTCTAGTTTTCAAAAGTTGCTAACTTTGCTTTTTTTGAAACATTTATTTATCATTCAACTATTTTTGTAGTAAAAATGTTGTGAAGAGATTCTGGAGCTCAAGAAAACGTGCGAAAACGGTTCTTCTCCCCCAAACATCACTTAAATTTTTTACTGTTCTGTGACTAAATAAATCAAAACTAACGTTGGTCCAAGAGTGGAGTGCGCCAATGTAAAAATATGTGGGTTTTGTTTTGCTCATAATATTCAATTTCAGTTATGTATTTTTCTCACTTATACATTTTTCCCTTCAGTTTCCTGAAAAACGTATATGAGAACTTTTACTGTACTTGTCTTTCCATAATTTTTTCTCAGATTACTGTGTAATTTTATTTTTAAATCTTTTATTTTAAAAAATATCATCACAATTTGTAAGTCTTTTTTTCATTTTCAGACATATGTTATAATTTATTCACACCTGATGATGTGATTTTACGCAAAATGTTAGGTCCCAGCATTATATGATCAATAAAACATTTTATTGAAAACCAGTGATCTCAACATTATAGTTTCACTAGTCACTTCAACTTATAGTCTTCACTAGAGCTCACTGTTGAAAACTTTTTGAATGGTTATTCATCATTTGATTTTAACACATTTGTATTGAAATCAACACATAATATAATTTTAATGTTTCTGCATCTTTGAAATTTGACAACAATAAGATTTTTTAAGAAAACCTTTCTTTCCTGCAGGACTGGGGTACATAGGTCTGCATAAAATCTAAGTTCTTTGTTTCGGTAGGCTAAATCTACAATAGATATTTCAAAGTCTTTATCTTTTAAGAGAGAGGGGTATTTTTTGATAAACATAATATACTTAATATTATTCTTAACAAAGATGCAAATATCACCATATGCATGATGTGATTTGCCTCTTGCTTACATGAGCCACTTGCTAGTGTTAATCCTGGAATGTGTGAGCTATGTACGCTATGTAGTTGTTGTTGAGTTAACCAATGTGTGTCTGATGGGATATGATCATGAAATTAAGATGGTGGTGGATGGTGTAGATGGAGATGGAAGTGGGGGAATGTAGATGGAGATGGAGGTGATATATAGTGTGGAGATAGGTGAGGTGGTTGGTAGCTTTGTAAATCTTTAATTTTTTTAAGTGTCTTGAGAGAATATCAAGGTCAACTAATGTAATCAGGTGGTAATCAGTGTCCATCTCTAGTATGTTTTAGATGTGTGTCATTTAACATCGCTTGTGGAAATGTGCCATAGGGGCAGAGTAGTCATGATATTTGTGTGTCCGGCAGTTTCTAGTGTGGTTGACGAAGTTCTTCCGGGTTAAATTTACCCCGCTCTCGTTCCCCGCGGGTTCCTGTTCCGTCGTTCTCCGCTTTGATTCTCCGATGTCGCTGCATTGGGAGTCGATTCGTGAACGGGGGCACGAACGGGGTAAAAACTATTCTTCAAAGTTCCATGATATGGCATTCACAAACTCAGGAACTAAAAATCAGTGCGAATAAGTGCTTATAACTTGCACACTCTCCCGTTTCCTGGTTCATTCCACTTAACATTCAAGTTACTTGAATCGTGAGTCCACTCTGACGTCTGTGACAGCTGTTGAACTCCATGTTGTGTCGTCACGCGACGTCTGAAAGTTCGGCTACCCGAGCACCGAGCGCCAGCCCACTTGTTTTCAATTCAGCAGTCGCGCCTATGCCCAATGTCTGTGCCATCAGGGCCGTAGAATGGGGCACGGATGGCTTGGGACGATTTGCAAGTGTTCAGTTATGTGTAGCGTCACAATATGAGTGTAATTCGAATCAAGAGGCTAGTGCAAGCTGTGATATTAGTGGCAGTAGCTGTTTATACGACTTTGTTATTGTACCAGACAGTTTCTGCTTCGGGCTACGTGCAGCAATCTCAGGTAAACAAAGTGCAACCTGTTAACCCCATCTCAGTGAACCAACCCTATTGTTAGTCTGTACACGCGTTAGGAGTGTTGTTTTCATCGCATTAAAGTAGGTGATGCCTGCATGTAAATTTCTTTTTATTTATTGTAGTGTTCCAACCAGCATTTTCCTATGGAGATGTCTGTACGTAAAGTCAGTTCGATGGTTTTTGTAATGACTTTTGCATTTATTCTGAATTGATAATTGATTTTTATTTGTTAGTGTACCGTTTTTCATAACATGTGCAAGGGGGATTTTTATCCTCATAAAGTCAATATCTTCTTATAAAGTTGGATACTAACCAAGAAGTTGAAAAAGTTAAAGATTAAAATGGGTAATAAAAATTGATAAATCAAAGTAAATTATTTTACATTTTAATTAATGTTTATATCAATAAAATTATTAAAACTATTTTAGTGTACTTTTGTCATTACTTTTACATGCAATTTAACCTTGAGTTATTAATGTGTGTAGGCCAACATGAATTATAAAATTATAGTATTTTTTTTACCTTTTATTTATAATAATTTGAACAAATTTATTTGTCACATTTAATCCAAATTAAATGCTTCATTGTTAAATTTGAAATTTCATTTACTTTTAATAGTTTCAACACAATAAAATAAATAATTGCAAAATGTTCATTATCCTTTTTAAATTAGGAAGAATTATAATAATTGTAATTTATTGTCATCAGCATCAGGGAAAAACAAACTTCATTAACTGTTGATATACCAGTGCTGATTGAAATTGAATTACAAATAAAATGACTTTATTATTATTTTATTATTAATAGAAAGGGAAGTAGAATGTGGTGACAGTTCTGTTGTTTAGTTTCCATTCCATTTTGATGACCCCATATTTCACTCCTATTAGTGTATTTATTTCTAGTTCATTCACAATAAGTGTTTATTATCGTATTGTCTCCATTGCTCAGTGGCATAGCTTTGACAGATCACATTCCCTCCCCGCAAAGGTGCAACATTGTTAACATCACAATTTTTTATTGAGTTGAAATAAATGTTTTCAATTAATTTTGTATATCTTATGTTGTTTATAATCCAAATTACTTACATTCAAACTTATTCTACTTTGGACTTACAAGTATTAGGATGCAATGTAGGATATTAAAAATGTAATAAAAAAGAGATTCACCACTACATTATTACAACTCAACCAGTGTCTGTAATTAATTTGTTTTCGTATCTGTTACATTCAAAATATTACACCATGAAACAAAAAAGAAAGTCAGATGGAGTTACATACATAGAAAATTCTAATTGTACATTGACAAACAATTAAAATCGAAACAAAACCCACCAGCATTGTAACAGAACAAATCCTATGCTTTTTTAAAGTTAATTTTAAGATTTTAAATTGCCTTTTAAAGCTATCTCATTCACACATCATATGGAAGTTCTTTCAATTGATGCCAGAACCAATATGGAAATTGGATGGGATAATAATTTGTTAAAATCATGATAAGCACAAAAATTATGAAAATCCTTGTGAATTGTAGAAGACAGATGTAAAGGAGAATTGAAATAAAACGTTGTCAAATTTATGTATAATATATATGTATATATAAGTTTCTAGTTGGTAATTTCAACTTACCAACTAGAAATCTATTCTATCAGGAATTGCCTGTGACAGCTTTCGTTTACAGGTTGCTGGACATTGATTCCAGCACTACTTACTAAGCATATGACATGCATCTTCTCCCTTGTATCTTTTTTCTATTGTGGCAATTTTTTTTGACCCTGTTCACCATGCTCATCAGTAAAAGTGTCCAAATGGCTGTAATGAAAATGGATCTGTAATGACAAGTTAACTCCCATTTCTTCATATAAACAAATCATTTTTGCCATTCTAAACCATTAATCGTCATTCAAGGTAATTTAACATCTTAAAGTATATTTTAGAAAGACATAGGGCATGATATTGTAAAATGGGTGGTAAGTTTCTGTTCATTTTTAGTTGTATGTCGACACAATATGAATTTTCCTTATGTACAAGTCTTTTTTCTTGCATAGTGATAATTTATTACTATAATAATTGAGTACATGCAACTAAGTGACCGATCACCACTATTCTATTTGGCACAATATTGAAATGTTCTTTAATATGCAATAAAAATTACTTTTGGCAAAAATACTTTCCATTACAAATCAACATTATCAACCTTATCATTTTTGGCATGAGAAATAGATGATCCTAGAATTGTTTGCAAGGCAGTAAATTTTGAAGAAAATATTTAATGAGTTTTAGTTTTGAAGCTGTTGCTTCATAGGGAATGTCGTGAATAAATCATATGTCATACAAATATCAGGAAAATGTGTTCCTAAGATTAAATGTTGACACATTACAGAAAAAGTGGATTTTATAATATTTTCTGTTTGATATCTTTTTTTAATTAATTGATTCACATTTTTTAGTAAATTAGTTGGTTATATCTCTTTTTGTATTGATTACATTATAACTGAGTCATGGGCTATTATCATTAATATGTAGAAATAGTTAAGGAACCGAAGGGGGGCTCATGGTTCTTCACCCCCTCCCCCATTTTAATGTCAGAAGCCAATGATATATTTAAAAATAATTATCTTTTAATTCTGATTTTCAAAACTAATAAATAGGAGAGGAATTTCATGCCCCAAAAATGTTGAAACATGCTTTTAAAAACATGCATTTAGGACCTAAAATTCTCAAATATGCACTTTAATATGCAATTAAAATTAACAGTATTCAGTTCCCTGCATTAACCTTTCCTAATAAAATTTAGAAGTATTCTTGAAAAGATATAATTTTGTGCAAATAAACGTTTTGAGATAAGTTTCTATTTTATATACTATTATTCATGTAATTATAGGAGAAAAATATGCTCCTATAATTACATAAATATGCACCAAAAGAAAAAAATTGACCAAGTATACACAAGTGCGCATTAACATATTAATCTACATAGCATCCAATTCTAACAAAATGTCAAGAAATTTCATTTAGCTGTGCCCTGAAGCAACAGACAGAAATATGCAAAATCGTAGAAATCTGCTCCCTACTAATGAAAGTCTTTCAATGCATCAATTGTTTATAAATTTTGAAGGTTTCTGGATGAGTGGGATGAGGTGTGTTCTCATTTTTTTAATTTCTTTTTTATTTAATTTATAGCATATGTTGTCAATGAGGTAGATGAATTGAGTCGATGGTAGGTATGTATTTGATAGTGTATATTTCTTTTTGAAAATTGTCTTGTGGAAGGGGGAGGCTGACTAGTCTGTGAATCATGGTATGGAAAGCCGCATGTTTGTGAGCAGATGGATGTCGAGATGTATTGCGAACAACAGTACCAGTGTGTGTGGGTTTTCTTAACACATTGAAAATATGTTTGTTGTCTACCCTAGAGATGGTTAGGTTTAAAATATTAAAGGAGGGTTTTCATTTTCTAATACCATAGTGAATTTAATGGATGGATGTCTGGAGATAAGAAACTTAAAAGAAGAGGTCAGGTTGTCTTGTTGTGGTGGTCCAGGCTCTTGTCAGTGTAGCAGCTCCTGGACTTTAGTTATTGTAGAAAGGGGTGTTTAGTCTCAAACAAAATTATTTCAAAATTGTCCATGAAATTGTCTGCAAGGAGTGCTGAGCCTATCAGAAGACCAGAATTTTGGTTGTAGAAGGAGCTATTCAAGATAAAGTAGTGTCAATGCTGAGTGAGTTCAAATTCTGTAATTCCATGTAATATGTGTGTGATAGCGGAATTTGTGAGGGGAATAAGCAAGGCTGTCGTACAGTGGCTTGTCACCCTGGTGCAAGTACATTTTGCCACTTACAGAAGGTATACTTTAATTACCTAGTTTAGATGTTTTTAGTTACAAAGTTTAGATGTTTGAAATAGTATTTACTGAAGTGTTACAGATTTATTAAATAATAATACTTGTGTACAATATAAAATAAGTCACTTTTCAAACTTTCAAACTTATGAATTGTTTTATGATACTCCAAAAACATTGTTGCAGATTTCACTTTCAATTGATATCATTGCCAGATCTGTTAATATTTCTTGTGATATGGTTAATCAAAGGAAGTTTTTAGACTAATTAATTTTAATGTTGAAAATGATCTTTCTCCGGTGGCTACTGTAACTGGCAAAATTAATAAATTTATAATATTATGTTAATATTGTCCCGGTTAGTTTATTTTGATATAGGGATATGAATTCTAATACTTCACTTGGTGATGATTTTGATTTGAGAAATTTTGTGATTATGTTTAGTTCCCCTGCAAGTTTTATTGCTTTTATATCTTTTGAACAATTGATCAGTTTCAATTATAGATCCATACAGTTTTTTAACGTGTCTGATTTTCTAATTTTTGCTAGTTTGTTGAAATAATATACAAAATTAAACACATCACTTTGCTCTTTAAGCTATTGAATCCTTTCCTTTATAGATGTAAATGTAGTGTCCATAATAGTCGTCTATACGAAAATGTCGTTCATACGATATGCGGAAATTCTCTTCTGTATCTTTTGTAGTCATCGTCATGTTCATAACTGTACTTAGTTTACGTCTTTCGCCTACGTCTAAGTGGAGAGAAATATGCATCTGCATCGCACGAATTAGCAAGCTCAGTTGCAGTGCTTAGCATTCATCGAAATTATTACGATGTCTGGATGTTCGTTCAGGCATCGCATCGTTCGATGTCTGAATGTTCGAAGAAGACAGGACCGTTTTTTAGAACCTCTGAGGCCCCTGGTGGATTCGAAAAATGAGCCCCCCCTCCACAGATATACATACAGAGTGTCCAAAAAGTCATGAAATATATATTTTTCTCGCGCCTCTATTGGCCGCAGCGCGCTCGGAGTTGGGTTAGGTGGGGGAGGGGGCCCTCAGCTTATACTGCCATTTTCGTAACGCTGCCCCTGTCAGGAATCAGCTGTTGACAGTTTCATCCAATCGGGAGCTTGAACGTCACAGTAGTGACATTTAAGCTCTCTATTGCATGGCAGCGAAACAGCTGATTCCAGTCAGGGGCGAAGTTGCGAAAATCGCAATATACAGCGCACCAAAGCTCAGTTTGCTCCATGCACCGGAAGCACCAGCGTCTTTGAATAAGTGCACCCCTGTTCCGCGACCTCGTCACGACGCGCGATGAGTGATTTGGTCGAGCAATTGGGCGACCAATTTTTTTGCACAAAGCTCGACAAAAAGCCTTCCGCAGTGTTAAAGCAAGCATAAAGGGAGTCTATCATGAGTTTGTGTGCAAGTTACGAGGTGGTGAAGAAGTTTAAGGACGGCCAGGAAGCGGTGGACGCTCGCTCTGGAAGACCATCAACCAGCAGAAACGAAGACCTTGTGAATCGTGTTCGTGAATTATTGAATTGAAAGAGTTTGAACCCGAAGGACAGACCGTTAATCCTATTTACTACGTAATGTCCTGGAAAGATTAAACGCCCCATTCACAATGCAAACATAAACACAAGCATGGCGTTAACATAAAAGTTAGGACTACGTCCATAAGCGGCCTCTCAATGCTTTCGCATAAGCATAACACATAAGACGTGAACTTAAAAGTTTGCAAGCTTCTGTGCTTATGCTTATGTAAGAAATAAGAAATGAACCAGTCACAGTACGTTTAACTCTAAATCGAGTATCGAAATAGGATCGAAGTCGATAGATCGTACAAAAAACTGGTTTTCCAAATTGCTTGGTTGATTTTGGTTGCTTGCTTGCTTTTTGGTTGGTTTTCCAAGTTGCTTGGTTGGATGATTATTGAAATTAAAATACCTAACCTAACCCAACCCAACCTATGGCCGCAAGGCCGAGACGTCGCTGACTAGTAGGGCTTGGCTCGTAAAGAGCTGTTGTGCCACAGTACATACGTACACCCGTGGAAACATAAAATGTCGCGTCCCGCGGGCTTGATGGTGGCGATGATGGCTTCGGCCCGCGGGCTTGATGGCGACATCTAACGGTGGGTTTGAAAACTACGTTTTCTCGACCGAACTGTGAAGATGAAATTCATTTGATTGGAGCATATAAAATATTCTAACGTCTATTGAGAGCTAAAAGTAGTACAGAAGTAAAAGACTTCTCTGATTCCTGCCCATGAAACTAAATTGACATTAATTTTTGTATACGTAATGTTGCATTCACGTTTCGTTACTTTAAAAGTGTTGTTATTAGAAAGTAATCGAGCACCAAAAGGACAGCTCAGTGCCAAAGTATTGTTCCAGAACTGGAAAAGTGGCGGGTTCGATTCGGAGTCGAGGTAAATATTTTTATCTATTCTACATGGCCACAAGATCTTCTAAATTAAAGCATTCTACATTGGTCTTGTCAAAGTTATGCATAAAGCAGTCAAAATTCGCTTTCGCAAAGAAGGCAAATACTTGAATTCTGAAGAAATTAGAAAATTGATCGCTTGTATTGGAAATGAAAAATATGTATAATGTAGTGTGGAGATAATAATAAATTTTAATCTTCACCCGCGCACTTTTTTATAACGATTCTGCTCACCTGGCAGTGTTTGAACCGTCCAGGGCTTTTGGGGATTTGCAAATGATTTCAGCCAGCATGAACAGGACCAAAAACCCAAAACATTACAAAAATAATTGTTTTGGTTTAAAAACTAAACTGAAAAATTCCCCAACTGACGTGGAACAATCAACACATGTAAAAATTAAATGTTAGCTAAAAACACTTAACCCGCATATACTCGCTATGTTGGCCCAATGCTGCATTCATCTCAGTAGTATTGACATTGAATGCGCTTTCAGATTTCTTTCGTTTTTTTAAGATTTCTCTTATTTTAAACAACATCAAAACAAAATAATACAATTATTCTTTTTTATTTCAAAATAAACAGTGAAAACACACACATTGACTATCACACATTTAACATTTGTGATAGCTAATCTTGACAGAAAGAGGGCAAGACTTTTAGTTTTCATCTTCGGAATCACGCGCGCGGTTACTGGATAAATCAAGGTAACTCTGCGCTGACTTGTGCTTCCCGCACACAATCCGGTGATAGGTATTACAAGTAACTCCGCCACAATCTCAAGCAACGTCAGATATCCTCAGAATTCCTTTAAAATACTTTGAGACTTGCATCAATATAATGCCAATTTCTTAGAAAAATTATCTCAATTAAAATAATAATAAATATAAAATACGTTCGGAGAAATAACAGCAGAAATGACGGTGAAATATAAGATTATACAAAAATGCTTACATTTTGCTTGTGCTATAGGGTTCGTTTCACAAAGTGGGGCGCGCGGGAGTGTTAAGACGCCTCCTGCATGTCGTTCACACGTCAACGTAATCACTCCACACACGAAATTTGAAGAACCCTTGGGAGCACTACACGATGAGCAGGGAGCGAATTTCTATGATTTTGCATATTTTTGTCCGTTGCTTCAGTGCATAGCCAAGTGAAATTTCTTGTCATTTGATTTGAATATGATGAAAGATATATAGATTAATATGTTAGTGCATATTTGGACATATTTGGCCGATTTTTCATGTTTGTGCATTCTCCTGTAATTAAAGGCGCATAGTTTGCATATTTCGTTAAAATAGAGACTTGTCTATAAAATTTTTCTTTTCATAGAAACTATTTACTTGTGAGCGTTCATTGATTCGAAAGACCTTGTCACAGATTGAGCGTTTTATAAAGATGATAAATTACTTGTGCAAATTAAGGATATTTCTTGATAACTTATTTTGTAAACCAGTCAGAAGAAATATAACAGACATATATTGTGTTTCACTAAGGTGAATATTTACTTTAATTATTTCTCTCGCGAAGAACGCCAAATTAAATTGTTTGCACAAAGATAGTGTATATTTCCGTTCCGAACATGCCTCCTCTGATTTTTATCAAGAAAGGTTTATAGAGGAAATGAAATATTGTTAATTTTAATTGGATATTAAAGTTCATATTTCAGATTTTTTAGATCATAAATGCATATTTTTATTAATAGCATGTATCGAGTTTTTTGTGCATGAAAATTCTCTCCCTAATGATGAGTAAAACGCCACTTGATTGTTACTGTTTTATATCACGCTCTGCAAAAATTGTAATAGATGCCTTTCTCGCGAGTGTGGGTTTGTTCTATGCTCTGTTTTGGAATTTGGTTGTCAAGTGTCCTATTGTTAAAACGTTCTTCCACAAGTTTGGGCATGCTTTCGCAATGACAATGTCCTTAGAGAAAATTAATGTACTTGTCCGAAATGACGTTCAAGTAATAATTCCTGCCGATATTTCACAATCGCAGGAGCAAAATACTTAGCTGCAACGACAGAGGCGCTTAATACTTGACGGTGCGGCGGGTTGCGTGGAGCTTTTGTTCAGGGGCGCTTGAGTCGTCTTAAACGTATCATCAACAATGTCCCCACATGTCCAATTTAATTTAAATCATCTTTAAACTGTCCCTATACCAATAAGAACAAAGTATGAAAACTTTAGCAATCAACATCGGTCGAGTACTTTCTGCGTCTTAGAAAATATCACCTTGCTAAAATAGGTATACATTTTCGACGCCTTGGATTTTCCTTTTAGGCTCCTCAGCCAGCATTTACCCCGTGCCATTCATTATTTACTAATAGTGTTTTTGTTGTTGGTTGCAGCGCTCCCCGGCCGCGAGCGTGGGCGCCGAGGTGCCGCCCGCCCGCGAGCTGCGGCCCGCGCCCCGCTACTACCCCCCGTCGCCACCGCCACCGCTCCCGCCCCCTCCGCGTCACTCGACCACCTCTTCCTCAGCGTCAAGACCACGCGCGGCTACCACAAATGGCGCCTGCCCGTGCTGCTGCAGACGTGGTTCCAGCTGGCGCGCAACCAGGTCAGCCACCACACGCGCAAAGCAATTCCGCCAAAGGAGAATTCAATCTTAAAAGAAGGGCTGACGGCATTTAAATCAAGCGATTTATTAGTTTAGTCACTGATTTCTAATATATCTTAATTTTTCAATCACGTTTGCAATTTTGTGTTTTTTTAAAAACTGGTACTGTATTGATAAAATTGATAATATTTCATTTTGAATTAATGAAATGAAGACCTTATTTGGAAGAATACCTTCACAATGCTACCTGAGGACAGAAATATTTATTTTATTTTATTTATTTACAAATTTTATCTGAATCACGTTAATTACAGGCTCACCAAAATAGTTTCATATATTGATAAGGGCGTTAAGTCAAAAAACAAATTATCAATAAGAACTTTGTCGTTGAAATAGGCCATATAAGAGGATAAGTCACAGGACCTAAATGAATGTTGTCGTGTAGTCTGTTGTTTCATCTGTCCTTGTTTAACAGTTAACAGTTAATTATATTTTTGAAGGGGGCACCATCGTATGTTACAAAGTACGCAGCCGCCTCTGAAACCAAAGGATCGTTAAAACGGAATTCTTCTGCGGGTTCATGAAAAATGCTTTACAAAACATTAAAAATTCTTCTCTGTTCTTCGAAACGGCAAATAAATGAATTTCTTAATCGAGCATCTCTCTGAATTTTAAAAACAATGATGACCTAAATGCAACCTACTGTTTGCCTTTAAACGATGAGGTCCGGAAGGCAGTCTAATGTTTGCACCAAATTACACAAACGACTTCGCGAAATTTTATTGGCTGTCAATGGCAAAAATTACGTTGAACTGACAGATATTAACAGCAATAAGGTTTTCTTGACTTACGTAGATTTCAAGCCAATTTTAAAAGACAGCCGAATTGTTTTGCGATGATTCCTTTCTAAACGACCAATCGATATAGAGCAAGGGTTTCCAGCGGTTCGATGAAATTTTGAAGGGGGTTATGGAGTATCACGGGGTGTAGTGCGATTTTTTATAACATTGCCTCTCAAGGTCCTATGGCCACGATAGAATATCACACGGCATTTCGCGTCTTTCTCGCTCGTGCCGGTAGATGTCGCATGATCGCAAACACTGCACGATACGGTCGCGATCACGCGATATCTAGCGGCAAGACTGAGAGAGACCGTGACATATTCCATCGTGAAGACGGGCCTTGAGGGGCAAAGTTACAAAAATCGCACTATACATTGGGGGTCAACTGCCGAATAAGAACCGAGGTCTGATCAGAATAGTAAAGATCCCATTGATTACAAAAAGAATGAACTTAATGTTTTCTGACAAACGAAAAAAAACGACAATAATAAATTACAAATTCTCTCCTCTTCGTTCTTATCCATCCTTCATTCGGAGGAGTTACGATGTTTAGATTATGTAACTCTGCACAACGATACTTTATTGCACAAGAAAGTACTCTTCCCAATATACACTGTAGAAATGTTATGGCCAGTTCATAAAAAAATCAACATTTACCATTGCATTGCATTGCATTGAAATAAAGCTTGTAAACGCAGCCACTACAAAGTGGAAGCCTCTTCGATTATTGAAAATCGAGATATTTATGAGAATATTGGTGTACGAAATTGTTATTTTTAAAGCATCTTTTTTAATCTTAAAAAGCATTTATGCATAATTCTTTGTGCCATTATTGATGATATAATGTCATTTAGAGAAAACGTAAGGTGGTCGATGAAGCAAATAATTTTCTTAAAAAGGTCGATGAAAGAAAAAGGTTTGGAATCCCTGAAGTATAGTGTCGCCGCCGACTTGAACGACGCATTTTCTGGAAAGATTCCATATTATGTCTAAAAATTAATTAATACCATCTACTCATCTTGATTGTTTTTAAGTAACTATATGCAGTGATAGGGAAGAACTGTATCTGTATTCACGCAGACAATGGACGTACAAAGAAATGTAAAATTTCAACTGAGTGTTGAAACGACGTTGAAAAGAACGACGCGAAATACCGTGAGATATTCCGTTTTATTGACCCCCCCCCCCGTGCGCCAAGAAAGAAAAACCGAAGTATAGGTGGTGCGGATCTGCACGCTAAGTCTCCACTTTACTTGTGCGGGTGCACTGAGCTTCCACTCGATAGTGAATACTTGGAGACTGCGCCCACGCAAAACATACTATATTCCGAGATGTCACATGATTATCCTTTAGCGGATCAATGGCTGGAGAAGGAGCGTGGAGACATGACCCCTCTCCCTCCAAGCACAAGATGTTTTGTAATTCGACGAAATGAATTCAAAATAATTACCATAAGTAGATCTCATCACAACAAACACAGTATTCCAATTATGAATATATTCTTAGTTGTTTTTTAAATTTCAAACTAGCCATTAAAACATCATTTGAGAGAGATTAATGTAGTACCTACACTGAAATCTCCGCCTTCCCCCCCCGAAATACTTTCTGAATTCGTCCCCCGTGAGACACTTCCCTGACGGCCCGACGGCCCAACGGCCGGCCCGCGACCCCACTACAGCTACCCTAGCCCGCGCTCGCCGGGGTCCCTTAGAGCCCCTTCTCACGTCACCACTGCAGCGCGCTTCCGAACGCCACGGCTGGTAGCAAAGCATTGGTTTAAACGGAGGACTCTCCACATGGGGGCAGGTTCGAGTTGCTGTGGCGTTCGGCGTCGGACCCTCATCATCAGCAGCGCGGAAGGGCGTACGGGCCACCACCAGCAGAACACAGCTTTCAATTGTAGTCTTCTCACTGGACTACCGGTCGCGGTGCTTAAAACCGCGATTTTTCTAACTTTGCCCCTCAAGACCCGTCTTTAGGATGGAATATGTCACGGTATTTCGCGACGTTCTCAGTGCTGCCAACAGGTATCGCGTCATCGCGACCGTATCAAGCAGTGCTTGCGATCATGCGACTTCTAGCGGCACGAGCGAGAAAGACGCGAAATGCCGTGTGATATTCCATCGTGGCCATAGGGGCTTGAGGGGCAGAGTTAGAAAAATCGCACTATATCTTTGCATCCTTTCGTCGTCGCCGACGAATCGGACTCACGACCTCCCCCCCCCCCCCACGCTTCCACGGCGTGCGTCGGTGGCGGCGTGGGAAGAGCCCTGCTGCTTATCGGAAGTGTGCTGCAGTGGCGACGGAGAAGGGGCCCTTAACGCCATCCTTGCACCACGTGGGCGTCGCAGTCGCGTGGCTATTTCGTCTTCTGGTCCAGCCCCGATGTCCTGGGCCCGCGACCCACCCGGAACGCGCCGCTCTCCCACGTATACACCAGCGGGCATTTGTTAGTGGCAACTTGAAACTGCAACTTCAAAACTAAATCACTTGGTGTTGTACTTGTGTATTTTACAAATAAGCCACAAAGTATAAGATATAATTTTGAAGCTAAAGGTTGGTTCTTAATTCACATTTCAGTGGAATGTTTCCTAACCCTTTGCAGCATGTAGATATCACGAAAAGCCATAATAATGGCACGACCTGTGGGTACTCAATGTAGTATTACCTGAATGTGTGATGGAAGGGTTATATTTTTGCTTCAATAAGAAGCATTTAATTGATATTTGAATAGATTTGTATTTTATAAAAAATGTATTATTTCTCTTAGGTACTTCAAATGTCAAGTGTAAGATTTTTTTTGAGTTGCATGCGTTCTGGAACTGAAATGCATAATTTTTTTATTTTTTCACAGACTTGGTTCTTCACAGACTCCGCCGACGTGGAATTTCAAGAAAAGACAAGTGAGTACAAGACACAGAGTTGCCCATTTTCTGAAAACTTAAAAAATGTTTGGAAATTTCGTTGAGTAGAAAAAGTCGGAGCAAAAAGGGGACAAAGAGTTAGAAGTATTGGTCATTTTAAGGCAATTAGAAAATTACATAAGATTCCTTAAATAACATTTGTCTAATGCTCTTCTATTTTCTCGGATACGTAATATAGAGAAAATATGGCAATGCTGCAAAAAATAGATCAATATTTTATCGAAAAAAGGCATTTTGGAGATTCCTGGTACTAAAATGTTTGATTTCTCCTATATGTAGTAAACTACCTTCTGGAATATATGGATTGCCAATATGCACAGTTTTATCTACATTTTCTTTAAATAGTTAAAATAGAGCGCAACAGACTCCATTCAATTATTGGAAGTTGTAATCCCCTCAATACAAAATGGGTTATTTAAAAAAAAGTACTGTATTGTCCTAAATTAGATGAACAAAAATTGCCTGATACCTATACCAAAAATGTGGGACATTTGTTGTTCCTTTATTTCGTATACCAAAAATTCACGTTTTGAGGATAGGCACCGAAAAATTGTTTTTCCCATAGTCCCTGCACGTCCATCCGTCCATACCTCTGAGAATATCCCTAGTACCTAAACCGTTTAAAGAAATCTCTTTAATATTCATATTCCGCGGGCATTTTCGCAGCAAATTTGAAATGGGTCTTTTAATTTTTGGGGATACGTTAATAGGATATCATAATTCGTTTATAAACTCTGAATGCCCAATTTGCATGAGCATTCCTGAAATTTCCGAAATTGCAAAGGTTTAATTTTGTCTATTCCCTTCAACTGCATTTTTGAAACTGAATATTTGTTTTGAATCAAAACAGTTCTTCAGAATTCTGAATTAATTCACTTAAAATTCTTTAAATAGTGGCATATATAGGAGATTGAACATATGAGTAGTTTTCGCGTAATATTTAGGGAAATCGTGACATTTTTAATTAGCATCGCTCTAGTTAGCTTTCAAATCTCTTAGGTGAGACTCACCTGCCTATCGGCGCCTAAAAGATAGTTTTTCAAATTTTTCGGTTCGGTAATAGCAGAATTGAAACGCGATTTTGGGAATATGAAAGAGAAGAAATGATCTTATATGCAAATTTTTAATAAAATTTTAAGCCGTTCTAGAGAATGTGTCGAAATGAACGGTTTAGGCGCTAACGTTGCCCACAGACAAGGACAGACAGAGGAGATCAAGGATCACAAAACGGATTCTGACTTAAGTCCTTACTCAGAAACACCGACCAAGTTATTCGGGGAACCTTTAACTGCCGTGGGGAGTGAGTGAAATGATGATGATGATGGATGAAATGGATAATCGCAAACATACAGAGACACACACAAACACAACCACGCCCTTGGCGGGACTCGAATCCGCGATCCTTCGGTTCAAGACCTCCACGGCACTACTTAGTGACATAGCGATCTCGGTTACCCGCATTTATTACTAGTTGAATGTGGCGTCGCCGACGCTGTAAACTTTTTGAAATGTATATTAATGTGTAGAAAATTTTTTTCACACTTCTTTGTTCAGATATGTTCTTAGAGTATCTGACATTGGACTTACCAACGAATCGTAGTAGCTATTAATGTTATACTCCCGTTCAAAAATTCCCAACACTCAATGGCCCTGTACATTAACTCCAAACGGGCTATGAACTGGTAATATTTCAATTTCAAAATTACAATTGCTGTGAAGAAATACTTACAGGTATATGAATGATACGACAGCACAGCTATATTTTTTCGTTTTGCTTTCTATTATGAACATAAATGATCACCTGTAAGCTGTTGTTCTGCGTTATTCTCTAATACTAATATAATATCATTCTCCATTAGTTCGGAAAATTCTGACGCAAAATCTTTTACAACTACATTTGATTCCCGTGTTGCTTATCACTTCCATACTATTGTCCCCTATTTAAGATTTTAAAACTCCACAAACTCTGATTTTTGTTTTGAGGCGATACATATATTTATAAGCATTAAAAGGTTACTATTTAGTATGTTTATGTGTATAAGTTGTAAGTCACATTAAATTGAAAATAGATTTTTGCACGCTTAAGAAATGAATTGTTTAGTATTTACAGTTCTTGTTTCCTTCGTATTCACTTCACATTCTTCAAATTTAATGTTCCAAGGCAAGTTGCATATTCTTTATACAAAATACACATGAAAAACTTCACACTTCACTACAACTAAAATACGTAAGAATTTACAACAAATTCTGCCGGGCGATATTCATTTAGTTGTGGCTCGTTTGTCAAAAATCTGGGTTGCCAACCTCATGGAAGAAAAGTATGGTGTCGTGGTTGAAAATAACCACGGAATAATAGGGTTTAATCAACGCCACCTGCATATACCTATTTACATGGCGTTGATTTAATTCCCGTCATACAAAGATCGCAGCGCCAAAACACGAAAAAACGTTTTTGGCAATTTCTTGGAATCTTATGGCCGGATCTGAAAACATCCCAGTTCCCCATCAGGAGACCGAGGCGCATCGAATGACACTTCGTATGTCTCGATTGGTGCACGGGAAGTGGTCTAACCGTGAGACACGGAACCGTATTTTTTCCACGCACGCACACGAGTTTACTCAAATACTATATAGGGATTATTATTATTTTCCCACTACATCACGACTTAAGATGTTATGAATCGGCTAAATATAAAATCTACTCCAGGTTGCAACTAGCTACCTAAGGAGCAGATCCGGTGACTGTCAGTGCCTCTTCAATACTTTGCGCAAAATGTGGGCTGTTCCAAATAAAGCAATTTCTTGCACTTCCCAGTCTTTGAATTACCGGGGAGTTTAGACAAGTTCTTACTCAAATATTGCGGAACAAATCCCAGAGCTCCGATAACTATCGGGACGACCTGTGCTTTTACGCCCCACATTCGGCTGATCTCGATTTTCAAACTCTTGTATTTAAGACGTTTCTCTGCCTCTTTGGTAACGACGTTTTGATCGCAAGATACAGCAACATCGACAAGTAAACACGATTTTTTTGCCAAATCCCGGATAACTATATCCGGTTTGTTTGCCGCTATCGTGCGATCAGTTTGAATTTGTTGGTCGTACAATATCGTACACAATCCAACAAACGTCACCGGTTTTGGTGAGTGTTCGTACCACTTGGGGCATGTGTTTGGAACTTAGAGGGCGGTACACACCCTGTCATGTCTTTTCAGGTATTTAGTTTTTGCTAGGATTGGACAAGCTGAGACAATATGATCAATGGTTTGTACTTGCTCCTGGCAAATGAGTCATTTATCATCTATATTATTATTATTATTATTATTATTATTATTATTATTATTATTATTATTATTCCTGTAAATCACAACTAAGGATGTTATGTGTCGGCTGAATATAAAATCTACTCCAGGTTGCAACCAGCTACCCAAGGAGTAGATCTAGGGACTGTCGGTGCCTCTACAATACTTTGCGCAAAATGTGGGCTGTTCCAAATAAAGCGATTTCTTGCACTTCCCAGTCTTTTGAATTACCTTGGAGGTTAGACAAGTTCTTACACAAATTTTGCGGAACAAATCCCAGAGCTCCGATAACTATCGGGACGACCTGTACTTTTACGCCCCACATTCGGCTGATCTCGATTTCCAAACTCTTGTATTTAATCTCGATTTCCAAACTCTTGTATTTAATCTCGATTTCCAAACTCTTGTATTTAATTATTATTATTATTATTATTATTATTATTATTATTATTATTATTTGTTTCAGATGGCCACATGGTCAATACTAACTGTTCCTCATCGCACAATAGGTACGTAATGCTGGGCTTAGTTTCTAAAATATAATTTGACGTTAAAGAGATGTTATTTCCCTATTTGTTTTTCGCAGGAAGGCGTTGTGCTGCAAGATGTCTGTGGAGTTTGACATGTTTTTAGAAAGCGGCAGAAAGTGAGTAATTTCGCTTCTTATTCTAAGAAATTCAGGGCTAGTGATGATAAATGACACTGTACTTGGGTTTTGATCTCTTGACGCGGGAGGGCATGTCTTCACGATGTAATATTTCACTGCATTCCGCCCCTTTCTCGGTCCTGCCGCTAGATGTCGCATGATCGCTACCTTATCGAGCAGTGTTGGCAATCACGCGACATTTAGCAACTATGTCCAAGAAAGACACAAAATGCTATGAGATATTCCATCGTGAAGACGGGCCCTCACACGCCAAGAAATAAAAACCCAAGTATACGACACAGGGTTTGTAAGATCGTATTTGCTCAGAAAAACAATGAAAGGATTTTACCAAGTTTAACAGTGAGCAACAAGAACCTTGCGTGAAAGTAAATATGTATTTTCTTTCACGTGGCATACCCTACCGAATGTCGTATGGTCGAAGGGACGCTGAATGAAAGGTACCCACAACCTGCAGCGTTCAGGGTTCTAGTAATGTGCAGCTACAAATATCTCAGACGTAACGGGGGAGTTTATCTCCCACTATGAGGTTTCGAGCGCATCCTCCTCCCTTTCCCTTTCTCTACTCCATTTCTATCAAAAGACGAATGGAGAATTCGGTTTCTGATTTTTCGTGTAGATGGAAGAAAATGCCGCTTTCTCTTTTGGGGAGCGTTTTATCTCGTTGCTCTATGGAAAAACACATCTCCTGGGCCAGACCAGATTCAGAATGTAATGTCGAAACATCTGCCAGGAAAAGCGAGACAAACAGCATCTTTAGCCATTTTTATCGGAACTAGTACGTGCATACTAATACGGAACGTACGGAACAACACATATATTGCCTTCTATCGACTTTTAGTGGCCATCTTCGACTTTGGAATAACCTATGACACCATCAGCTGGTCAGGCAGTCTACGTGCATTCCTCTCGTTGGATGTTCCTCCTGATTGCGTAATAGATCTTCGGCAGGGTGTATCATGTACTAATCAGGATACAAAGGTATCCTGCAGCCACCCTCTGGGTACGCGTTCCAAGATATCAATCTGGGTGTCCATTCACCATCGCCATCAACACCTTTGCATCAGTTGCACTTGAGTCAAATCATCGCTATTGTAAACGACCTTCGCTATGTTCTGTTCCTCCAGTAACTAAATGTCATCCAAAGACGGCTTCAGCGTGTCATTAACAGATTTCATCAATGGAGCGACTAGACAGGTTTTTAATTTTCAATGACACAATAATTGCATGCACTTTCACACAAGTCACCATGCCAATGACAACCGGAAGCCACTTTTTAACATTTTGAAAATATTCCCGGGGGTTTCTTGTAAAGAACGATTTGATTGGGGAATATCAATTGTGGTGCAAATCCTGGAAAAGCCTTTTTCGTTACCAGGGCCCGAAGTTCCAGTTTTTGTGTCGAAAAAAATCGCTAATTTCCTCTTTATTACGTAAACGTGAAAAGGTGGCGTATATTTGATTAAAAAAGCTATAAAAATTAGGATCCATTTTTGAGAAAACGTTTTTTAAAATTGCCATATTTCACTCAAAATTAGAATTCAACTAATTGAATACTAGTGAAAGTATTGTAATGCTGCAGCAAAGAACGCCAATTTTTTGACACAAAATACCTTCTTTGTGTCCGTGATTCCGAAAATGTTGATAAATCTTGTTCCTCTATGTTAGCGTTGTCCAATTGGCGGTCCGCAGTGCCATTTATTGTGGCTCACGAAAGGTTATTAGTCAAAAGTGAAAGTTCCTTGCATCAATTTTGGGCCAGAACATGGCGCGCCTGGCACTCACGCCCTGTCGGGTCAACATCCCCTTAATGTAAAAATAAAATAAAATGTGTGTTTCCCTGCTTTATGCATGGTATGGCCTGATGTCACGCATGGTTCCATCTCCTTCTCCTCTCCTCCCCGTTTCAGAGCAGCTGGGTAAACTGCCGAGATCAACAAAACGGAAAAGTAATATGTGGATCGCCTGAGTACTTTAAATATGACCCGCAACCACAATGAAGGTTTTAGTTGTGGCCCTTGAGGCCTTCCAAGTTGGACACCCCCGCTGTATGTAATTAATTACCTCCTAGCACGTTGTGTAAGTCTAAATCCAAGTTTTGTGGTCTTTGGTTACGATAAATTGGTTTATTGGTTATGGCGATTCGTCTGTGAACATCGCCAGGAACTAAACCGTAAGCAGCATTTTCCCCAAAATTTATATTCCACCATTTATTTGGCTGAAGAATTTAGAACGCACGTTTTAATTTTGGGAGTACTTCACCTGAAGCTTCAAGGACATTTTCAAAATTTTCTCAAAAAACTAACTTTTTTAGTTTAATTTTTTCTCGGATGGAACAAACACGTTTATAAATATTATACACGATCCGATTTGTCCAAAACTGTATTTTCGCAACTTGAAAAAAATTAGGAGGCATAGCAAAACTTCAATATTGACGATAAAGATTGTTGTAATAAAATCTTCTAGAAGATTAGATCTTTAAATAAGATAATGTACACCTTTTTTTAGCAAAAAAGTAGTTTTTACCTACTTTTTGTTTAAAATAAAAATTTAAACGGCAATTTATAAACTGTTTTTTTTCTTTCTTCAAAATTGGCTGCAATTTTAAAATATTCGGGAAAAGCGAAGGACGCAAAAAAGTCCCTCTCTTTTCAGTTAAAATATTCGAGTTTTTGAAAGTTGCAAAAGTTACAAATACAATGCGAGAAAGTTTGTTCTGTTGTAGCCCCGGTAGTTTATCCTTGTGTTTGTTTGTGTGTGTGTGTGTGTGTGTGTTAAGGTCGCATCAACTTCTAGGTCATTAGCGACCACAATTTGATTTTAACGTTATGGTATCTGTGAGGAAGAAACTATGTGGTGATGATAGGGGGTGAAAGGACGAACACAAACAACCATGCCCTGAGGCGGCACTCGAACCCGCGACCCATTCGGTCCCAGATCGCCTATGGCACTTCTGCCTTAGCAACCTCGGCCTCCTTGGGCCCTCTCCTGTGGGGCGCGCAGTGTTGGTGCCATCGGCGCGGCGCGGCGCGGCGCGGCGCGCAGTGCAGTGGTTGGGGTGGGGGAGGGAGGCCAGGAAGTGACGCGAGCAGCCAATTGCTTGCCGGACGACTTCAATCAGCTTCGTCAGCGGCGGTCGGTGGAGGGAGCTATTGCGTATGCCTAACGCTCCTCCCTTCCAGACGCCGCGCCGCCATCTCCTACTCTTTCTCTTTCGTTTGCATGGAAATAAGATGCGGGAATTCTCGGAGCAATTACATCTAGTATCTGCCGAAGGTATTGGCAACTGTAATAATTATTATAGAGAAGCTCTCAGAGCCGGAAAATACACATATTACACAGAATCAATTATCCAACGTTATGTTGCTGAATTTCAACCAAGCTACGCCGACCTTTATCCCAAAAAGGGATTGCCTGCATTTTTTTAATGTGATGTACATTTCAGTGTTACTGCTACAGTATTGAAAATTACGATTTTTACTTGCTGATTTACTTACGTATAAGAGTATTCCGAGCAGTAGCATAGCGTGTTTTGGCATAGCGTATTGAAAGAAAAGGGTAATTTCATGCACCAGAAAAGAGTATTATTCTTCTCCTAAATGTATATCAGGGCGGCCAACATTCTGGAAAACATGGAACACCCCTCCCCTGAAAAAACAACAACATGGAATTTCATTGTTCATGTATTTATTTGGTCAAAAACAGTAAAAACTGTATATGACGTGTGGGGAAAGAGAGCTCTAGAAAAGTCAGGCAACATTATGACGCGGTTATATAACTATATATCATCCCTTAAAAAGCAATCCATCAACAAATGGACTCAATTTTTTTGTTGAGATTTTTTAAATTTGTACTTTGTCATGGTGAAATCATAGTAGTGTAAGCATCAAAATAGAGAAATACTCTACAAATCTTATCAGTGAAATACGAATGCACTGAAAACATAGGAAAAGTCAGGGGAAATTGTTCAGGAAATGAGTGGCCATCCTCTAAGTAACCTTCTCTAATACGTAGCGTAGTGAGAAAACACGTTTTGTGGTTCGTTAATACCGAAACAGTTTTCAGAACGTCCGTCCGTCTTTGAACAGCACTTCCGCCAAAACTATTGGTAGGATTTTTTCCAAAATGAATATTCCCCGGTCGAGCTCGTCCGACTTGGAAGGCCTACGATTTTGAAAAGAATTCTTTAAAATGTGGGGTACTTCATATGAAGCCTCGTAGAGAAGTTTGGAAGTGACTCAGAAATAGCTCTAATTTTTACTTTCTCACTATTACGCAGTAGAGAGGAAGTTCTGTAATTCTGCGGAAAAAAGCAGCGAATTTTCGGCAGAAAAACTCTTGTCGGGCCCAAGTAACGAAAAATGGATAAATCCATATGCTAAATTTAGAAAAAAATCTTGTAACACTGTGGAGTAGCCAGAATCCATGTTACATGGGTGCTGATACCGAAATACCGATTGACGGTAAAACGTCCGTCCGTGAAAAACGCTTGCGGCTAAAACGCTTACGGCCTTCAACTGATTTTCTTCAAAATTGACATTCCTCATTCGCTCTAACTGATGCCGCGCCCACTGGAATTTGAAACCTAAATATTCATTTTTGGGCGTACTTTACATGAAGACCTTGGAGCATTTTCCAAAAAGACTTCAACGTTTTAAACTCTGTTATTGGAGTTATCAGAGCAACCGGACGCTAGAGTTTTCCTCCACACTGCGGCAGAACTCGTAGCTACCCAGTGTCGAAACTCCTGTCACATAAGGGAGTGCAATCCCTAGGGCCTCCTGGTCATTGCAGTGACATCAGTTAAAGTCCTGAGCCACCTTTGCTGGTGGGCACTGAGGGTTGTCCATCAATTATGTAACGCTGAAGAGGGGGGAGGAGGGTTTAAACAGCGTTACGCTGCGTTATATAGGGGTAGGGGTCATAGTTTAGTGTTTCGTAATGCTGATATTTATTTTTAAAATCTTTCGACATTTGCTGAAATACTTCCTTTTATTCACCCTTATACTAAAACATTACCATATTAACAAATTAAATTAAAATAATTATAAATTAAAGAAGTTTAAATTGTTACAATAAACGAAAATGTTTTTCGTCACTGCCACTTTCGTCACCGAATCACCACGGTAAAAAACATAAGTATTTTCACCAAAACTGATGTTTCCCAATCGATCTGATAAGGTGGCGGCACCTTGCGTTTGAAATTGAATCTATTAAATTACGATGAAAATATTCAAAACTGATCTACGGGGTGGCCCACCTAAGTTGTCCACAGCAAATATCTTGAAAACGGTTCGAGGTATCGAGATTCTATTTGCGCCATGTTGTTGCAGATGATGGGGCAAATAACATATTTCGTTATCTTATTTGTAACGTATGTAACTTTAGAGATATTGTCACAACTTTGATATTTTAAACGGAAGTCTATATTTTTTCTCAATCAT
Source organism: Acheta domesticus (assembly GCA_031308135.1). Classification (NCBI taxonomy): domain Eukaryota; kingdom Metazoa; phylum Arthropoda; class Insecta; order Orthoptera; family Gryllidae; genus Acheta; species Acheta domesticus. Next base: position 149,306,792 of record JAHLJT010009419.1, read on the forward strand.
TCCGAAGATATTTCAAAATGCTATGCAATGAAATAAATATGGTTAATACTCGAAAAGTATATGTTGCAGAAACAGTGCAATTAGAACTTAATAAATGTCATGCTGCAGCGCGCAAGGACATCTGACCTTGCTGATATCGTATACGTGAGTCGACGCACCTTGTCGGAAAACGAGAATGTTCGTCGATTAAGAGACTTTCTATGCTCTTACTGCTAATGTTAATGGGGGCTTGTCGCAAGCGCAACGTAATTATTTGAGGGGGGTTCAAGTGCGCGTTACAGATGCGTTACTGGGGGGGGGAGAGGGTATTCAAAATACTCCAAATTTGCTTTATATAATTTATGGGCGGCCCCTATTAAACAATGCCTCGCTTTCGAAGGGCGGAAAACGAGCGAAATTCTGCGGCCGTATACAGCGTTTATAAATCGTAGAGCCAGTGCATTCCTGCGTTAGCGGGGCGAGCGGCTAGCGAGGCTATGTGGAATCGATAGTCTCACCCACGCGGAATCGGGCGAGTGGCACGTGTTGGTGGAGCCAGGACCGTGATGGATTCTGTAGTGTCCGAAACACCTGTCTATTACTTTTTTTTTCTCATTACATGGGTGGAGATGTTGGAATGGATGTTGGGGCTGAAACAAGTGAGAAGGGGCATCCACTTTAAATATGCTGGAGTGACTCGTTGAGAGACTTGCGTAAACGATACTGTAGCTCTATCAGACTAAAAAAAAAAAAAAAAAAAAAAAAAACACCTTCAACTGCGCATGCCCGAACGTGGCTTTCCCTCCAAGCTGCAAATATTTCTTCGCCAGCCTGCGCTCTTTGTCACAACATAGTTCTCTGTTTTTTGGGAGTTTTTGCACGCCATAGCGGACAGTACTATCGATCTTCTGCGCATGCGCTGTTCAAGTTTCATATCACTTTTGTGCATCTGAGAATGCGCAGAAGGTCGATAGTACTGTTCGCTATGGCGTGCAAAACTCTTTTCTCTCGTGGGTCGCGGGGTAATTCAACACTGCGAGTTTGGCGATAACAAACTGATGAGTGAAAAGGATCAGACGAAAGGCAGCTTACGTGTTTCTACAGTAGGGGTTGTCCAAAATTTGAACAGAAAAGAAGGTGTGTCTTGAAGAAAGGTTACGGTAAGAGGATAATGTGATGGACCAACACATTGATGAAGTGGTCATTACTTTGGCCACTCCTGCCAGTACGAGTTCCTCTTCTGACACTGAGGGTAGTGATTACGAGTGACGATCAGTGCGATCACTGAGTCTCGCAGTTGCCTCTCCTTGTCGCCTCCGCGCTTCCTTACCGCCGACAGGGGAAATCTCAGATGCCGCAGGGTGGGGGAAGCCTCCGAGGCTTCACCAATGGTACGTCCGCCATGATGTTTTTTTTATAAACAATATTGTCCGATTTTAAAGTAGCAAATCTACCAGGAATTATTTTCTTTGTCAACATGTATGCGGGCTTGAACCTTCGAGTATGCAGCCTTTGATTGTATGTACTAGGTATGAAGGATCATCGTCTTTTCGTAACCATACATGGGCTTTGAATGAATAGCAAGCTCCATCGTAGTTTTCCAACTGCCTTTAAATTACGGACTTGCTTGGTGCACTACTTCAAGGTTCAGTCTTAATGATTCTATTTTACTGCAGGAAATGTGTATGGTGTTGTGTCGTGGTACTAGAGATTTTGCTTCAATTTATACTTATTTTACCACCTTTATTTATCCTGGATGGAACATGTTTTACAAATGTATTCCTAATCCCCGAATCAAAAATCATCGACTTTCATATTCCCAGGTGTTTGTTGGTATCCGTAGTGGCTATATTTCTTTTGCCTCACTGTCGAAGGGTTGAAGACGTACCGAATGTTGTGCAGGTGGTTCTGTCACGTGGACGATGACAACTATGTGAACGTGCCACGCTTATTGAAGTTGCTGGGCCAGTTCAACCCCCAGGAAGACTGGTACTTGGGAAAGCCCTCCATCCGATCGCCGCTCGAGATCATCCTCAGAGACAACCCCAAGGTGAGCATTTTTATTCATACATAATATATGGAATGCACATTAGTATTTACAATACACAAAATATACATAGCGATTATTTTATAAATGTGCCGGACGCGCGGAATTTTGTCTCGGCGAACGAGTCCGAAGAGGGAAGGTGGCTTTCCCTACCAGAAATTAAATTGCACTGACGTTATAGTAGATGCTGGAACTGCTCACCGACGGCTCTGATGTATTCTTGACATCTGAACAAGTTGTGGTTCCCTCGATAAAGGATGTCTTGGGCATTGCAGAGACCATCTGTTCCTGTATATCGTGTCTTAATTCTTCATTGTGAAGATTTGTCGCGTACACGCGATTTTTCAGGAATCCCCACCGAAAGAAATCGCACTGAGTCGTATCAGGAGAGCGTGCAGGCCACAAAGCACGTGTGATAGTTGTCTCCAAAAACGGCATGTAGACCCTTAAGGAAACTGAAGTATTGTGTACGGTTGCGGAGACCTGTTGAAAATGACCGTAATTATTTGTCGAAATTATTTCAGTTTGAGAATGAACTTCGTACGAGCCATTACAAACAGACTACTCAACAAGTCTGGAAAGCATGCCTTTTGCAGGGCGAGACCTTGAAACACTTCCGTCCTGAGGAGAGTAGAGCGCACAATTCCCCGGCGATTGAGGGCCCGTCGGCCGCGCAGAATTTTCCACGATCGCGGCACACTAATAGCATAGTCGCTAACCTCTAAGCTTTATTCTCTAAGCGTCGCTAATCTTTAATTCTTTGCACCGCGCAGAAGCGCTCGTCTGGCGCCTCCACATGCCAAATTAGTTGCACAGTGTTGCATAAGATCCCCTAGAGAAAAACCCCGCAGAGGAGAGCCCGCACCCCCCCCCCTCCATATCGTAAAACATCTTGCACTCATCCACCAGCACTCACCACCCACTTCCCAATAGTGAATGTGTCACCTTCGCTAGAGGTGGGCGAAAAAAGAACCTGAACCGTTGTTGGCAATATCCCCTTCAAGGCAATATGTCATGCGAAAGTGAATAACCTCCTGCTCTATTGCGCAGAACCAAGCAAAAGCGCAGTCAAAGTCCAATGAGATGTTGTGGTGTCGAGGTCAGCAGGAGGGAGGAACCAATCTGACCAATAATCCAAGTTTCGTAGAATGTTCTCGAAGCAAAGGTAAAATAGTGAATGCAAGCATGTCCGGCGGTTACATGGTGGTCGGTAAGCCACGACATAGGAGCGGGGAGAAAGATTGAGAGATGCAGACGAGAGAACAGATTGAGACTTCAAACAGAAAATTCTGGGAGAGAAAGAGAAAAAGACAAGGATTCAGGGAGACAGATTCAAGCAGACATTAATCGAAATCCACTGTGCTATTGGAATCCAGAGAAAACACGTCTCACATTTAGCGTCATTTGTCATATCCGCTCTACTGTCGCTGTGACGGCAGGAAGAGTGTGAGAGGCACTGGAGATGAATAAATCTACATCACTTATCGAGTTTTGCCATCAAGTTACGTCGACGACTTATTTCTCGTTCGTGCCTGTCCTGTGCTGGCTGACCTGTGCTAGGAGGACGGCATTTCCGTACGGCGAACTCCCCCTTCAACGAACTTCATCTTTACTGCAGAAAACTATCCCGAGAGGCTGCTTGCAACGCGCAATCGACGAGGTCATCGGTCTGCTCATGCATCGCGTCCAGTGCTATTGCCGAAGGGTCGTGTCAAGGGCAAGGTAATGTGCCGAGTCAGTTGTCGCTGTCGCTAAGCCGCCATCATTACATAATGGACATTTAAATTACGATGGCAATCGATCATAATTAACCGATAATGCGTTCATCTAAAATTACAAAAGGCTATGTAAATGCGTGTATTTCGTAAGATACTCTTTTCTCTTGATAAGTAAGCATCGTGACAATGCAATTGTTATCAGTACATGTGTGTCTAACACATTAATAACCTAGAATTTGCATCAGACCCCGACTCAGGACTACCCAATCTGAGATATCTAGAGCAGGCTTTATTTTGGGCAAGACCAACACCATACAACACACCCAACCCATCCCCCATGTACTGTTATGATCACCTCTGTTCCATTTTATAAATATTCATGTATGACTTTGAGTCATTTCAAAAAATTGGCAACCAAACATGGCTGAACATACAGCCCATTGCATAAAATTAGCGCACCAAAGTGTTTCTTTAAAAAAAATATTATATATGACGCCAGAGCAGTACATTATGAAGGAATTGACTCTATTCCACATCAAATTCAACCTAAGAATGAAGAGGACAAACGATTGAAACCTGTATTCCTTGTCAAAGAAAACAAGTGCCCGGGAAAAATGGAAAAAAATCTTGAATTCCAAAATGCCAGATCGCTGTTCACCCAGAAGTAGTATTATATTACATAACTGTTACAAATATTGCGAGGAAGTAAGTAGTGCATGCTTGTTTAGTGCCACAAGTCCATGCATTGGAATGAATTTACTTTAAGGAAGAATTTGCAGGAGTATGGAAGGTCCTTTATCTAAAGAAATTCTTGCCGAAATATTTTGGATAAAGTTTTACAAATTCTAAAACGTTTCACACAAGTCAGTACAATTTTCATTGAAAGACATTAAGTTACGTCAAAGAAACAAGTTTTATTAGCTTCACTTAATGTTAAACATCAAAATATTGCCCAATCTTTTCTCTGTCACTTTAAAACCTGTACTTTCATATTGTGTGATTGCATTTAAACTAAAAGTATGCTCATAATGCAATTATTGTGTGTGTGCGCAGCGCAAGGTGTCCTTCTGGTTCGCCACTGGTGGTGCAGGCTTCTGCCTCAGTCGTGCCCTTGCCCTCAAGATGATGCCTGTCGCCAGGTGAGTAATGGGTGAATGCAATTACCACATTGAGAAAAATGAATTTTTTCGCCAAGTGGGTAACAGATCAACACAATTATCACATTGAGAAAATTGTAATTTATTAAGATAGCGTACATTTTTTCACATTTTCTCGATTTTTTGGGGGGGGGGAAATCAAACAAGAGAAAAGTTTATTTTTATAAATTTTCATTGGAAAAGCATTACGTTTTTTAAATTATAAATTACGTGAAGTGAGATATACAGGCTTGTGTCATTTGATTCTTTGGGGTCTAATGGCTAACAATATTAGCCTTCTCTGCTTGTACCTCAAAGCTGGTACTAGAGTATTTTACAGGCCAGTGGGGGTGGACAACAGTAATGCTCTTCCTTCATTCCTTTCAGCTTTGTGGGAAGGAACTGAATTTTATTTAACTTGTACGAAGTGTGAGTTTTGCTTCCTACCCCCCCCCCCCCCCTGGTGTGATGATCTCTTAGTTCAGAACAGATTTTGTTAAGGAAAAAATGTCTTAATCATCAAGTTTTAAAATTTTAACTTTTGTAATTTTCGAAAATACAAAGAAATCACCAAAAATGGCACCTGCACCAATTTTGCAAGAGTACATTGCTCTGTCTGAGAAAAAACAATACAGAAAACATTTGGAGTCATTTTTTATACAAGGCTTTTTTCTTTCTTTCTTTCCTTGTGTATTTCGTGCAAATTACACGAAAGTTGTGCCATTTATTGAAAAATTTTACACAACCTTATTTCAAGATCTTTTTCCCAATAAAATCTGTAATTCAAAGATCTCTATTTTCATAAGACAAAAATGAAATTTGATGTCAGGAGTTTTTTATCTTGTGTGATCTTTTTTAGACAAATACACTTTTAATTTGAAGATGCAGTTCAGAGAGGGCACTGAATTAGTATCTAAGCTTCCCTGCATCCTTTTGTGCTATAGTTCAGAGAAAACAAAGAATTTAAAGTTGAACAGTTCCTTTTTTTTGAATTCCTGAAACACGATGTGAATTCAATTCACCTTCAGTGTAAACTCGTATCACATCTCAAACAAGATCACAGCAGTATTAACAGATACATATATGTATCACAAATGGAGTCGCCACTTAGTGTTACAAAAACAATGAAAAATTGTGAATTTATGCTTCCACAAAGATTACTTCAAAGTGAATGCTGAATAGCGTTTCTTCACATCACAACATCGTAGGGATAAGGTCCTTGTGACGGAGTGGGGAGGAACAACTAAAAGATTGTCAATAAAAGCCAGCCTTCAGCCTTCCTCTCAGGAAACTTAATTTACGCAGGAAGTTATTTGAGTGGGCTGATGGTATTATGAAGGTCATTACCTTTATATTTTTAGCAATTGTGAATACAACTTACAAAGAGGGCAGTTGTGACAATGGCAAGAAAACTAAAAGCATGTACAAGGCACTAGAAAATAAATAGCCACTTTTCTACATGAAACATTCCATAAATGATATTCTCTGTAAAGTGAAGTAAAGGAAATCATCTCTTTAATTAATTGAATCACATACTCGTATTCATATAATTATTTTGTCCGTTCAATATTAAATTAAATTCACTTGATACTTTTTAATTGAATTTAATTCACAATGAAGGTCATAAATATATCTGTCACATGTATTTCTATTTATTGATCTGTAAATGTATATTGATGGTAATTGTCTACTGCTGATTGGCATGTGCTTGGGGTGGTGCTCTGGCAAAAGGGATGCTGCTACAAAACAAGAATAGAAATTTTTATTGTATTTAATTTCTCAGAATCCTCTCGGAGTCCCACTTGAAACATACCAGACTTACATAAAATACTTCAGAGAATACAATTTTTTTCAAACTTTAAAATTGTTGGATTAAGGAAGATATTTAAAAAATTAAAGTACTCATAAAATGTCATAAAGTGCATTTTAAAAAATTTAATTTAATTCAATACATACATTTATTTATTTATTTTATTTATTTACGTCAAAAAACAGTTAAAAACTGCGTATGACGAGCTATGGGGAGAAGTGAATTTTGTGCACGTTTTCATAATTCTGTGGTCTCTATCCTAAACCATATTTTAGTCGAATTTTGAATACAGAAAAGAGAGGGTTTTTTTCGAGTTTTATTGACAAAATACTTCGCTCCTATATAATAAAATATATTTTCAAAGGTAAATTAGCTATAAATTCCTGTCCTGAACCCTCATGTTCTTCATGAAAGAATAATACTTTTTGCTGCGATAATATGAAAAACGATAATTTGAATAACTATATTTCCCACTGAAATTCAGAAGACGTGCACAAATAATGAAGTTACATCATCAAACATCAAATAAAAGAGCATCTTTTGTTCTGTAATGTCATGGAATATTAAATTTATGTTATTACACAGATCACAAATGATTAACTTTGATGCAAGTATTTTTTCAAACATAATATTAATGTTTCAAAAAAAGATCTTTGAGAAAAATGAACCATGTGTGTTCATATTTTTGCTTATACTCTTCAAAGAAAAAAAATTTTAATTTAAATTTAATTTAAATTTTAATTTAATTTAAACATCATCATACATCAAATAAAAGAGCATCTTTTGTTCTGTAATGTCATGGAATATTAAATTTATGTTATTACACGGATCACAAATGATTAACTTTGATGCAAGTATTTTTTCAAACATAATATTAATGTTTCAAAAAAAGATCTTTGAGAAAAATGAACCATGTGTGTTCATATTTTTGCTTATACTCTTCAAAGAAAAAAATTTTAATTCTGTTCAATTTTCATTAAGTTTATACAACTTGACGTGGAATGACCCACCTATGCTTTTTCAAATCAACTGGTGAACTTAGGTCTCTCCTTTTGAACTGTTTTTTACATAAACCTAACACTGTAGATATAACAATGAGAATATATAATTATTCAAGTGTTCTGTTTTCAGTGTTGGTAAATTTCATCAGCATCGGTGAGAAAATAAGACTTCCTGATGATGTTACAATGGGCTTCATAATTGGTAAGTTCATTTCCCCCCCCTTTTTTAAAAAAAATAATTATCTCAATTACATTACCAGGGAATTCTAGTTTTGTGTGAAAAATAAATAAACACAATGTCAGTAAAATTTTGAGCACACCATAGCGCGTTCAAGGCTGCGAAATGTCTCTGTTGATGTCGGCAGTGCTTTCACAACCTCTTGTATGCCTGTTCTTTATTTTTGTCATTGTATCCTTCTGTATAACTAATATTAAAACCAATAAGTGTTCATTAATAGAAAGTAGTCAGCGCATATTTAGTGCTTTAGGCAAGAAAGTTTAATTCATTTCAAGATAATTCATCAACACAATTCCACAATCCAAATGTCTGTTCTTTACACCCAGAAATCGACCCAACAATCAGAAGTTATTCTGAGAATTTGACAGCCGTGCCACGGCATTCTCAATATTTTATTGTAATGTGAGAACTTCTGAGAGATTCTAGCAAAGAAGTTCGAATTTGGGGAAATTCAAATTTGGAAGTTCAAAAATTTTGCAAAATTTCTCTAGACTACTTGTATGTTTAAAAAATTGTACAAGTCCTTTTTTGAACATATATTTTATAACATTCTATTATCAATATTGTCCTGTTGCTATATTACTTTTTTGTCATTTTCTAAAATACAGTGTTTGCCAAATATGGGACCATTCTGTCTTGACTGTTCTGTGCTACAAATGAGGGAAAAAACTGGGGGGGGGGGGATCGAATCCATTTTTAAATAGAAGCTGTATTCTATAATTGGGCTGATATTGCTCAGTGACAATATAGAAACGTGAAACTATTGCAAATTTAAAAATAAAATAAATAATCCTTGGCCATTCCTACCATATAGAATATTTATATACAGTGGTTGGACAAAATAATATGAACACCTGATGTATACAAAATATTTATTTATTAATAATGTGTTAGGCCACCATTTTCTTTTAGAACAGTTGCAATTCATTGCGGAATAGATTTGTAGAGTATCTGAATAGTTTCTAGCAGAGTGTTCTCCCATTCTTGTACCAAAACATCCACCAATTGCTTCAATGATTTTGGAGCGGGAAATCCTCCTCTCATTCTCTGCTCTAAAACTACCCATAATGGTTCAATTACACTGAGGTCTGGTGATTATACTGGCCAGGAAAGATGTTTGATGATATTCTGATACTCTGTAGAACACTCCAGAACATTTTTTTGCTGTACGTATGGGCACATTATAATCTTGGATCACGGCAGTGTTTGGCAACAACATGCTACTCATTGTAAGCACTTCGTTGTTAAGGATGTTGAGATATTCATGCGCTGTATTCAGGCCAGTGATAGTAATGATAGGACTAACTAAATACTGCATTATAGATGCCCAAATCATAACAGAGCCTTACTCAAACTTGACTGTAGGAAACAGGCAAGCTGGGATCGTAGGCATGTTTTGGGGTTGTCCAAAATAAACCCAGCCATTAGTAGTAAACAATATAAACAATGATTAATTGGGCCATACCACATTCTTCCAGTAATCAAATGTCCAGGTTTTATGACAAGATTCATACGAACCTGGAAAAACTGGAAATATAAGGGAAAAATTAATTTCTGGAAATGTCAGGGAATTTATGTAAATATGTACCTGGAATTTTTTTTCGGTTAGTAAAAAATTGATGATTGTTTAATTTTTCATATTTTGTGAGAAATGTTTATATATAGAAAGAGAAATACAGTAAAACCCCGCTATAAGAGACCCCGTTATAAGAGAATCCCGCTTATAGGAGACAAAATTCATGGTCCCGAGGTCAGTTGTATATAAACAATGCATTTATTTCCCGCTTTTAAGAGACCCCGTTATAAGAGATTCCTGCGTATAGTGGACAAATTTTTAATTCCCTGCCATGCATTTCTTCTCGCTTGTAAGGGACGAAGCGTGGAATTTTCCTCCAGGTGACTCAGGAATTTCCTCACTGTGGTAAGGGTTGGGACACGTGCTTAAAATAGGCTGGAGCAGGGGTTCGCAACACCAGTGCCACCGGTGGGGGGGGGAGGTGTGCGAAGTTCTCGTGAAGAAAGCTCATTCAGTAAGCTTCTTGTCTTTTGGCAAGGAAGACGCCTATAGAGCGACTTTTGTAACCATGCCTCTAGAAGGTATCAGCTGTTACGGTTTCATCCAATCGGAAGCTTCTGTGTCTTCAGTGACGTCACGATGGTGACTTCCAAGCTCCCGATTGGATGAAACCGTCAGCAGCTGATACCTGTCAGAGCAGAGTTGAATAAATCACAGTATTTTGCTTTTAGTGTTTTGACCAGTGTTTCCAATTGTTACTTTCTCGTATACGTACATATATACGTAATATAGATAAAGTAATGTAATGCTGCAGAAAATCGACTTCGAGATTTTAAAAGAATGCATGTTTTGGGGTCCTCTGATACCGAAAATGGTTTGTTTTTTTCTTTCAAAATTTCCCTTTGTCCGTCCGTGAATAACACTAGCGCCAAAACTATTCGTACATTTTTTTCCAAAATGAATATTCCGCGATCAATCTGTTTCTGCTGAGAACTCTGCGGTTTTGAAAAACAAATTTTTGTGGGTACTGTACATGAAGCCCGTGGGACATTTTCAAAATTTCCCCAAAAATAGCTCCAATTTTTTTCTTTAAATTTCTTGTAAGAATAGAGTGAAATTCACTTATAGTGGTGACATTGTTAGGATTTTCACTGTTAACTCTAAATTTTCGAAAATTGAAAAAGTTTGCAGTTTTTTCAGTGTTTTTCTATAGCTACAAAATTAAAGATAGAAATTTTTTCTTAGAATAAATTTTTTTCTCTATAATTCTTTATATAACTCTATAAGTCTTTCATTAACATTGTGTACTAAAAAAAAAGTTTTCACATAATATCGAGTGAAGTAATAAACATTTACAAAAACAAGATTTTTCCCAAAAAAAGCTCCAAATTTTTTCTTTAAACTTTTGATATGATGTTATAAAGGTACTTTATAAGACTCTTAACATCATTTTGCTCTATTCATTTGTTTTTTCAAAAATTACACCAATGTAACTTTTTTATAACTCTCGTGTCAATATTTACATTAGAGGCGGTTTGTTCACATATGAGCACATGTGCTTTAAATGTCATAAAGTTCACTCAATAGAAATGGTTAAATGGGCTCTGGAATCAACTAATTTATGTTTCTCCAAGTTTAAAATAAGTGTACAAATCATACTAATCCACTAAAAATATGGTAACACCTCATTAAACAAGTCAAAAATGCATTTCCCACTTATAAAAGTTCCCGCTAAGAGACAAAATTCCATTCCCCAGGTGTCTCTTATAAACAGGGTTTTACTGTATGAATTTTTAATTGATTTCGAATAAATTTTGTTATAACTATTTCCTATTAAATTATAAATTTAAAGTGATGCCTTCTATTAGATTTGGATACACAAATATGACATCTGTATCTAAAAGTATGAAACTGACTTATAAATAATACTTAGTAGCTTATTTTGATAATGTTCACTACAATAGAAACAGTCAAATTATTATTTTAAGTGCATCTAGTTATTCAAATTTATAATTACAAAACTTTTAGTTATAAAAAGTGTTTAGGAATGACAAACAATTTAAATTACATAAGTGCATTCTTAATCAGTAAAAAAAAAATTTGAAACCATTGGCATTTTGCTAAACTAAGAACATTTTATATTGAAAAGGGACGGACAATTCAGTCTACATAAATGTGTCCTTTTTCAATAGAAAATATTCTTAAGCAGATGTTGAAAGTCTAGATTCCCAAAGTTGGTGTCTTTTTAACTAACAATTATATATTTATTTATTTTAACAAATAATGAGCAGTGCGCCATTCCTTGTTTATGGGAGAATGTTTTTTAGTAAAAAATATTTAGGTTTCAACTGAAATTATAATTTTGTAATGTTTTTCTTTCCATTTCTCCACTTCGAAAACTAGAAACCATTACAAAATTATATATTCGATAGTATTTAAGACCATTTTTATTAAATATAGGTAAAAAAAAACAACGAGAAAACGGCGCTCTGGTCATAAGTTGTGTGCAACTTTAAATACCAGGATTTTAAGTGTTCTATAATTGATGTACGATTTAAGAATAATATTTTTTATTCAATAATTTAAAACTAATACCAATATTACAAATAACTTATGATATTGGTGAAAACTGCCGTAGAAACATGAAGGGGGACATAAGATGGTCTTTTTCTTACACATGGTGTAGAAGAAGAGGAAAGAACTTCTTTGTCTTCTATTTAGTTCACTAAATTACTCGATATAGAGTTAACTTTAACGAACTTCCTGTGCGCATTAAAAATGTAACAGTTATAATATGAACAATTTCAGAATTTAAACTCATTGTCAGTGATACCAGGAATTTTAGTAAAAGTTCCAGGATGTTAGAAGATTGGTACTAGGATATACATTTACTCAACTGGCAACACTGATCAGAATAGCTGCCCTTTCACTGGCGCCTTCCTGCCCACTACTATGGAAACTGCAACAGGGAATTTTCAAAATATGCAGACACATTTTCAAATCTCTGTAGCAGCCTTATTTTAAAGGTTATCCAAACATTTTTTTGTAGAGAGGAAGAAATATATTGTACTTCTAAAATGTCTAAAATGTAATGTAATGAAAGGAACTCATTACACATCAATGAATAAATACTTAAATATTCATTGTTTTATACCATTGCAGTCTTCTTGACCATTCTATTACATTTTTGCTGATTCGATGCTTCTCGATTCTATCCCACCTGTTCTTAGCCTGTAGAATCTGCAACTGTATGTGAAATTACTAATTACTTGGTATTCTATGCAATTGAATTACACGGGTGTACCTCTGCTCGATAATAAAGTTAAATAAGAAAAATTTGTATTGTATATTATTATCAATTACAAGGTGACGTATAGAACAAGTGACTGAGGATAAGAGGGCCTTGAAGAAAAATATATATTACAGGCTTAATATGGAAATGGAAAAATAAGTAAGAGGATGAGGTATAGCATGTGGTATAGCATATTAGTTAACATTTATGCATGCAGTCATAAATGTGGACACTGTCGCTCATGAAACGTTAAACAGTTCAGCTTTTTTCGGCAGAGATGGTTCTGCTAACTGCATACCAAGATCTGTCCTCTTGTGAAGTCATTTCATCGATCACTTGTGTTCACTGGCCCAGACAAAAGCCTATAATACACTGCAATGCATCCTTCAAAATGTGGTCAACTGTACAGAGCTGTCGCGTTCAGAGTTTATGCATCAGCAGTAGCGCCAACGTGCGAAAAGATCTACTATATTGCATGATGTTCATGTTATTTTGTGTGTTTAGTTTCACCAAAAAATAATAAATTAAAATTGCAAAGAACCAAAAAATATAATAAAAACTTAAATAGCTGTAATTGTTAAACATGAGTTTCTTCTTAAGTGGTAATGTTTTAGTATAATGTTTTTTTGTTCACAGAACATTTGTTGAGAAAGCCCTTAACTGTAATTGACCAATTTCATTCACACCTTGAGCCAATGAAGTTCCTTCATCAAGATACATTTCATGATCAGGTATGTTGAAAATTGGTTTTCCTTGTTATTTATCTTCCAATAATAATGTGAAAAAATGATTTTATTGTTATTCTTCATTATGTATTACTGATATAAAATAGATGTGTTTTAAAAATATTCTTTAAAATACTTTCAGATGCTTGACAATGTTGAGTCCTTGCTCGAAAACCTTTATCCTGCATGCAGGAAAGTGGATATATCAAATAATTTGAGATAAAAAGATAGTATTGATTCTTCTATATTGGCTTTTATTAAGCCAGTTAAACTGGCTTAATAAATTATCTCCCACTTGTTTAATATATGATACTTGCATTTTCAACGGTATTTCTATTAAAGCTATATGTGTGGCGGGGCGCAATGTTTTCCTCGTTGCAGACCCTTTATATATATATATATATATATATATATATATATATATATATTTGCCACTTTTAATGGCTTTATGCATATATATGGCTTTTAATGGCTTTATGCATATATATATATATATATATATATATATATATATATATATATATATATATATATATATATATGCATAAAGCCATTAAAAGTGGCAAATCTACTTGCTTTTCATGGAGAAGGTTTTCATGCTGTTCAATTTGTAGTAGCTCCACTTCGGCTTCATTGTTGCTGGGTGTTGCTTTGTGTTGCTTTGTGGCATAGGGCAAAGCCGAAAAGGACAGGACAGGCGATTCGAGAGAGAGGGAAACAGACATAGGTAGAGACGGAGACAGAGAAAGATAAAGATGGAGGAAGAGAGAGACAGAAAGACGAAGACCAAGAGGGAAAGGCTGAGCGACAGAAATACAGAGGCAGAGACTGAGAGACGGTGACGGAGGCAGAGACGGCGACGGAGGCAGAGACTGAGAGACGGTGACGGAGGCAGAGACTGAGAGACGGTGACGGAAGCGGAGGCGGAGACTGAGAGACGGTGACGGAAGCGGAGGCGGAGACTGAGAGACGGTGACGGAAGTGGAGGCGGAGACTGAGAGACGGTGACGGAAGCGGAGGCGGAGACTGAGAGACGGTGACGGAAGCGGAGGCGGAGACTGAGAGACGGTGACGGAAGCGGAGGCGGAGACTGAGAGACGGTGACGGAAGCGGAGGCGGAGACTGAGAGACGGTGACGGAATCGGAGGCGGAGACTGAGAGACGGTGACGGAAGCGGAGGCGGAGACTGAGAGACAGTGACGGAAGCGGAGGCGGAGACTGAGAGACGGTGACGAGACAGAGACCGAGAAACGGACATGGAATCAGAGAGGGAAAAAGGGAGGGTGGGGAAGAGGGAGGAAGGGGGAGAGAGAGAGAGAGAGATAAATTAATTAAAATGATGTTTAATGAAAGTCAGTATTCAAATATTACTTATGTAACTTTATCCCTAGTGTCTGTATTAGGTATTTTCACCTCCCATGCGCATAGTTCTGGCTTTGATTTCCAGTGTGCAGTCAGTGAGTCATGAACTCAACTTGAGTTCGTATATTCGTTCTGCATTCAGACAACTCATGGTAATAGGATTCATACAAAGTGAAAACAAACTAGGTTTCAAAAATATGGTTATCGCACTTCAGCACAAGCCACCACTGGTTGTAACCGTAAGGGGATTTCAACCCATATAGCTTTGTCAGAACTGTATGGAAACTGGGACTGTGAATTTGGAATGAGCTTAGTTTTTGTGGTGAGCATTGGTAACGTGGATAAATTATAAGGTCCAAAGTCCACAAGCATTCAGAAAATAGTGTGAGGAAAGAATTCCATGAATTAAAGTGTGTAGAAGTTTTGAAAGTGGCATTCAAGGGTGTAGAAAACTAATTTGAATAGAACATGAATACATTAAGTATCTTATGCTTAAAAATGTTTTATTGCATATCTGATAAAACTTTCTCTTGTGTCTCATTTGATTTATCTCTGTTATTGCAGATAACATTTAGCTATTCAAGATATAGCAAGGATGAAATGAATGTAGTTAAAATAGATGGCTTTGACAAGAGGATAGATCCAACAAGGTATATACTTTTTCAATAAGAACAATAATTACACAAGGGGAACAATAGTTCTATATGAGTAACAATAGAACAGTAGTTATAAATGAGGTGTTCAGAAGCCAAGCTGACCAACTCCATCAAACAAAAATGTTGAGTATGAACAGTTAAAGTTTTTCATCTATAAAAAAGTCTAAAATTTTTTCAGCAGATCTTCATTTTTTTTTACAATTAAGGGTAGTTTTCAGCACTTTATAAATATTTTTAAAAACTCAGTGTCTCTCTTCCCCCCCCAAAAAACCAATAAGACATAATGGTTTTCTAACAAGTTATTTCATTAAACAAGTTATTTGTGAATGGTTTCTAAACAAGTTATTTCATTAAACAAATACTCCCAGAATAAAACATTTTTATTAAATAGAGTTACCAGTATTATCGTAAGTAATTGAACAATACTTAAAATAAAATAAAAATTGCCTGAAATACAAATAAAAATGTGTTAATTGCCTCTATTCTGTCAAATATTTATTATGTACCTGTTTATTTGTATATGTATGTATTTATTTGTACAACCATGTTATTATTCATAATTTTTTTAAAATTGGAGTTAGTCAGATTGGCTTTTGACTGCCTCATATGAAATTCTGATTTGAAAATCAATTGTCTTGGTGAATAAAGAGTAAAGAATTTTCCAGTTAGTATTGTTAGTCAATTTTATCATAGATATTTTTTTTGCTCGAATTTGTATTTAAATCTAGTTTTATGAATGATGTCTACTTTGCTGTACATAATACGTTTTTGTATTTAATTTTCAGGTTCCTGTCACTTCATTGCTTTTTATTTCCAAATTCCAGCTTTTGCTCAAGGTGATGAAGGTTTATGGTTTGCTTCAGAGCAAGCCATGTTGACATAAAGCTACAAGTTCATATACATATTTTAGCTTGATGTAAGGATTATTGATCATATATGTTGTGGAGTTGAAATTGAACAGACTCCCTGGATTTATACGAGATATTTAGATAGTTTCTTAAACTTGGTATCACATATTTTGGCATTGTTGGATGAAAAACGTCTATGAGCATTCCCAGTGATTTTGTTTCCTAGTACACTATTATTGCCATCTTTTAATCACTGGCAGCTCTGTAAGGGGAGCCATAGTACTCCAAGTCTATGAGACCTTTGAGTTTATTTCTAGCTTTCGCAACTGAATTCACTATTAGGACCACCATGCAATTGCTCATAAAAGGCCATGTGTGTTCCTTTGTGTTTCTGTCGGCTACTGTGGCACAGGAGGTGCCAGTACAGATTTGGTAACTGAATGTCTCGATTTTACTTCGCATGTGTGGCCCACATGGAAATTTGCAGAAATATGGAGGATTAGAGCCAATAAGCTGCTTGACACATGTCTCAGATTATTACTGGAAAAATGACTAGATGTTTCCCAGTTGTGAAAATGTGTATTAATTTTTAATCGCTCAGGTTGATTGGAAGTTTGTGGTGTCATGGTTACTAAGGAAGTGTTTATTTGTATTTGCAATTGTTCATGGTGATTTGTTCAAGTGTATGTTTGTTGTTGTAAACTGCTAGTGGAAGTTCTGATCAGAACAATATTATCCCTTTTAAAGATTTTTTTTAATGTTACTGAGTTTTATTAAACATGGGTGATTGCCAGAGCAAGAGTGGAGTTACAAACCAGTTTGGGAGAGCCGGAAGACTTTTGGAAATGCAACATGTATCCATCATTATCCATAACGGATACATTTTTTGGTTGGTTACAGAATTGTTTTTTCTATAAAACTAGATTTCTAGCAAGAACAGTATGAACTGAAATCAGTTTATTGCTTCGTTGAATTTATTTATACTTTTCATGAATACCTCATTAGTAACTGTGACACTATAAACTTCCAATTTACCAATGGCTCATTTTTATAATGTTTAAGATATGGATTTATAACAAATATAAGACTGTGATATGATTGTGCAAGGAAGCACTCACAAGTGCCAAACTGTTATTTGTTGTACATATATTATAATTGTTTATTCTCTTTTGTTGCAACTCTTCATCTTCTGTGACTGGAATGCCTCTCTATGATACCTGCATATAGTATACTTATTGCATAAATGTAATTTGGTACTGGAATGATCACTTCAGTAAAGAATAAACTCTGCTCTGTTATCTTAGAAGGAATTGTTATTCAGTATGTCACATTTTACTATCATATAAAAGGCAAATTAAGTTGTTTTCCTTTGGAAAATTAAGTGTGCAGTAAAAAATAAAGGAAAGTGCAATACAACACACCATTTGTTTAATTAGTATTATTGAAAAAAACAACAGAGTAGATTCACATTTCATGAGAGTCGTAACTTAAAATTTGATAAATGAAGAGTAATCTGTGTTCTTTGTATGCAGAAAAGAAAATTGAATTAATCTTCATGAATGTACCAGAAATATTTGGACATTGACGTTAGGGGAAAAAATTGTATTTTCATTCAGAATGTATCTAAAAAATTTTGATGTAGGTTAGTGCTACTAATGAGAAAACCTGGCAAATTGTTACCAAATTCGCACTTACTGCCAAAGATGACAATGAAACGTTTCAAAAAACACAAAAATATGTATCCTGTAGGTATACAATTTTGTACTTCTCGTGTATTTCTGATTACATTTGACATTACAGCTATTGCTTCTCTGTGATCTTCATTGAATTGTAAGAGCAAAAATGTACAATAATTTGTATACATGTTTATTTAAATGGAAGTTTTTATATTTATATTGTGCAGATTGTACAGTTTATAAGAACCTAATAATTATAACATTTCTAACATGGTACTAGTCTAAAATAATCTATCTTATAACAAATAGCTAGAAAAATATAAAATTTTCTTTGTGACTGAGTCAAGGTAATAGTAAATGACAAGGTATGAATTGTGCCATTTAGAGAAGATTGAAAGAAGTAAATATTCATTTATGATTTATTATAACAGGCCTAACACTCATAGTAAAAAACAAACTTATTTTCAAGACAAACTAGGAACATGGATTTTTCAAAAATGTAATTGCGTTATTGAAACAGCTCCTGAAGTATTTGGTGCTGAAAAATACTTGTGTATGATAGTTTCGTGAAACAAATGAAAATTCTGTGGATGTGAGGGGTTTTGTGGTGTTCCATATTGACCTTCTTTTAGTGCAATGTTAAAATTCACAAAAAGAGTAACTTAATACAGAATGAATGGTGAAATTGAACACAGCTATCAAATATTTCTGTTATATTTGTTTTTTGTCTTTTGATTTCCGTTTGTATTTATCTTACTGATTTCTTCTGTTAGTACCAACAAAATATGAAGTGCATTTATTGAAATGTCTTGTAATTCCTATTTCTGAAATTATTATACATACATAAATACTTTTTATATTTTGTAATATACAATTAAATGCACTTCATTTCTTGTTATATATGCTTTTGTTTGTTCCTTGAGTTTGGATTAAATAGGGTACCTTGTGCCTGCTTTGGTAATTTTTATTATAATTATAGTCCTAATATTAGGCAAAATGCCTAAACTTTATTATTAGAGATATCTTGCAAATAACATATATTAGTTTCTGTCATGCTATTAGTGTTGTAGGGTTGTTTACAGTAAAGGTAATTTTGCCTGTTTCTGCCTATTTTTGTGAATAATGCCCCTAGAAGCCTATTTAGCTCATTTGCTTTAGTTACAAAAATCAATGTAACTTTTGGTGAAAATGAACATGGAAATGAATACATGAAGAATAGTCAGGTTCAATAACATCTCCTTATTGGCTTCTTTTCTTGGCATTAATAAGAATAATTCACCGTGTGTCATTTGATTTATTTCCATCAAAAAATAGTTGAAACTGTATGTGACACTTGGTGGAGAAGTGTAATCTCTGCACAGTTTCTTGAGCTCCAGAATCTCTTCCCTACCCTTTTACTATACATAGTAGGAACTAAAAGTACCAAAGCAATGTTAGCAACAGTTGAAGTATCTGACATTAAATCATTGACAATAAATGACAAATACTGACAATAAATTTACGGCTATGTAACTCCAAGAAAATTCAGACTCTGAGATTTTCCAAGGTGTGTGGTACCTATAAGAAAAATGTGAGCAATTTATTTCTGATAATCTGAACTTCAGTAATAAAAACCTATTGGGATGTTTCATGGGGGTGAAAATAGTTTCAGCCCTTATTGATCCTAATATTTCAGTACTTGCATAGCATTTATTGTAACATTTTAGCTGTGCACATGGGGAGAGAGTTTTGTTTTGAAAGCTGTGTCATCCTTTAAAGAAATATGTAGTTATGTGCAATTATTGACAATGTTTTAATGACTACAGGGATCTATTATGTAATGACAGTCAATACAGTGACAATATTAGTACACATTGTTTCATTTATATTCGGGTGCAGTTTATAATTAAGTTGGCTAAATGTGTTTATTGAAATGATGTTAAACATAATGTAAAGATTATTTAATTTTGTAGCATATACTTTGTAAAATATGTTTATATTCACAGGCACTGCATTCTTGCAAGGTCTATGTTGCCATATATGTCTGTATTTATTAAGAAGTTATGGAAACAAAATGTTTAGTGTATTTCAGAGCCTATGTTTAATATTATTAGTGCTTGTTTGCATGTGTCTTTTGGATTTTCTTAGTACCTAATATCTGTCCCCTTTACTCTGTTAATTCATTACAATACCATTTTGAAATAAGGAAGTATAAAATCGATATGTTTATACTTAACCTTTTCTCTTCATTTACTATTTGTAAATTGTTTCTAAGCTTTTGAAGAGGCAGCAAAAATTATTACCAAATGTTGTGTCTTAGCGAGGGTCATATATCTCTTTTGTGAAAGTATAATAGAACAGGTGACATTGCAAATACTTGTTGCAACACGTTTGTTGAAACCTAAGAGTTTCATGTCATATAAAGAAACAGAAATGCACATATTCTATGTACATGCCCAGTAAAACAATTTGTAATTTTGCTGTCTATGGATTTTCAGTATAGAAATTTAAATTTATTTTATCAAATAAGCAATATTATATTTGTCTTTTTCTCCAATGTTTTATTTGAATATTTCTTCTTAGTTACAAACTAACAATAGAACACATGATATCTGACTCCTTGCTTTGATTCACCCTAGCAATACCGAAGTATAAAAGTTCCTGTGCATTAGAGGGGGGGCTCCTGATCCCATTAATTAAATTTTCATTTTATTGACTATAATTAATTTTATGATAGTTAAAACTACCCCTGAACACATCATTCATATTAACAAAATTTCTGTGGGTTTATGAAAAATTATCCACATTCTCATGTCAGTATTTGCATTTAATACAAAACCTATTACACTATTATGACAGAAAAAGTCCAATCTATATTGATAACATAATAATATATTAAACTATATAATTTAACACTTAAAATACCACTAACATTTCCAAAATGTATTCTGAATGAATAGTTCTGACTTCTTTAATATCCACAGCCAAAGTTGTAATAACTCAAAATAAAATCAATGTTTGTGATAAATTGTATATTTTGAGCAAAAAACATATAATATTCAGTTTCCTAAAAAATTGAAATTTTTTATAATAATAATAATAAAAAATGAAAAAGTCATCAGTGAGCCTTCCTACCCACACCCCCGGTAATGCTAGGGTTAATACTACAGTTCTGGAGTTATTACAGCTAAAAACTGTCAAAGATTAAAGGAAGTATTTAAAGACCAGTATTCTCAGAGTTTTGTGCATTACAATACCTTAATTGAAGAAATATTTCATGAAAGCATATTTATGCATAAACAAAAAGTATTTTGACACTGAAGCCTTTTAGAATTCTATCTTTTTAATTCTGTTCACTGACAAAATTATGGTGGCCATTGTCATTAGTGAAGACTGATATTCTAAGATGGTATCTTTTACTCTTAAAAGCTTATTATTTAGAAAAAAAAATATGAAAATGATTACTGACCTTCCATGGAAAGATTGTACCTGAACAAAATATTTGCAATTTATGTTTTAAATATTTGTGCAATTATTCAATCTTTTCCTGAAGGTTATCCTTATATGGTTAATAGATCATACTACGTACATTGAAGTTGGGATTTCAGATATTTTCGAAAAACAGTGTTTCAAAAAATTTGAGTGCCATATTCAACAAATATTTGATGATAGAGAAGAGATTCAATTTAGATTTAAATATGTTTAAAATGCTAACTATATTGAAGTTGTGTAACATATTTTAATATTTTGCTTTATTTGCTTGTGTTAATGTTAAGTATTCATATTGTAATGATTATATGTTTTTAATGTGTATGATTTGTTATGAAAACAAAAAAGAAAATCACTTAAAAGCATATTATGGTGGAAAAACCATTGAATAATCTTCTTTTGCTATTCAAGATTTTAATATTGCAAAATATTTCTCATAAAAAGATACTTTTGCACTCTTATAGCTCTATCTCACTGAGAGAAGTGAGAAATTTATATTCCTATTTTCAATGTTTGTCCTGCAACAGGCTGAAGTATTAGTGTACGTTATTCTTGGACTATATTGTTTATTCTTCGATGGAAATTATGTGCAATAATAAATCATTTATTCGTAACTTTGGAATTTTTTTATTGTACTTACATGTTTCTTTCTTGATATCTACAGTTTTTCAGTATTGTCATATAAAAATACAGCTTACGGTATGCGAAATGTAGAAGTGTGGCTTTACTAGTGAATGGGAAGACAATGGGCAGGATTGTGGCGTCACATTGTATTCGGGCTTCTTTAAGTAGTGGCTCAGAGTCTTTGTTACATGTGAATATCGACAAGGCCCTGTCTTATCAATTAGCCTAGTAATATACCAAAGTGGATGCACAGCAAGAATAATTTCCAGACACATCCAGACGGGAGGGAGGGGGGGGGGCGCTGGGGCAACTTGCTCCAGGTCTCTGGCTTAATTGGGGTCGCAATTTTTTAAAATTCAATTGTGTGCGTGTGTGTGTGTGTATATACAGGATGAGTCACGTAACTTTAGCACCTTCTGTAACTTTTGAATGGTTAAAGTTATTGCCATGCAGTTTTCACAGAAGTGCACGGGGAAAGGGGCTAATTGATATGTGCATTCATTTCTATTTTATCACTTGTATTTTAGGAGATTTTTGAGGTAACTTCGTTTTTTCAAATGGCACTATAGATATTTTATCAGTCTATCATGACGAGCTTAAAAAGACAAATCCAATGATAAACATATTGTCATATGTTAGATGAACATTTTTTGAGTAATTTTGATTTTTGAGACTGAGGTTTAACGGACATTTTGAATAGTCCACCACACAAGGTCACGCAGCGCTCCACCAGCACACGCGTGCCTGGGGAAGGGAAGGGATCTTATTTGAAGATATGAAACATATTCCAAATGTACACAAAACCATCGCAGTTTTTTCCTAAACTGTGCTTTCCATCCTGCATTTTCAGATATTTTGTCTTTCTTTGATTAAAGGAATTGAAGGATGGAAAATAAGGATTTGTCATAAGTTTGTATTATAATAAAATTGTTTATATCTTCAACTCCATTTAATGGGGTTTCATATCGTAAGATACGTATTAATGGGATCTTGAAACAAAGCACAATAAGAATAAATAATTAAGACTACAAAAAATATTGCATGTTTTGAGCAAACAATTTCAATGTTAATAAGCATATAATAATGACTTAGGGATAGAAACAATCTTATTTCAATACATACTACTTATGACAAATCCGCATTTTTAATCCCTAAGAAACAAAATATCTGAAAATGGGGCAGGATGGAAAGCAGAGTTTGGGGGAAAAAAGCAACAGTTAAGTGAATATGTTTCGTATCTTCAAGTACTAAAAACCCTTCCCTTCCCCGAGCGCGCGTTTGCTGGGGGAGCGCTGCGTGAATTGTGGGGCTGACTGTTACATTGAAAATATGCGTTAAACACTAATCGCAAAAAAATCAAAATTCCTCAAAAAAATGCTTATCTGACATATGAGAATATTTGTATCTTTGGATTCGGCTTTTTACGCTTGTCATGCTACACTGAAAAAATACGTAGAGTCCCATTTGAAAAATCAAAGTTACCTCAAATATCTCGTAAAATACAAGTGATAAAAAAGAAATCAATACACATATCAATTAGCCCCATTCCCTCATTCACTTCCGTGAAAATTGCATTGCAATATCTTCAACCGTTCAAAAGGTGCTAAAGTTACGTGACTCACCCTGTATATACCGTCAAACAAGATAACGGCTGAAATTTTGTTATCAGGACTTCGGAGTTCGTTGCTGGCGGAAGGTCGACGACCGCTAGCATTTGGCGTTCAAGACGCGTTGGCACTCGACTGAATTATTCAATACGACGTAGATTGAGGGAATATAATAGGCAGTTTATTACAGTTGTTCGAGAGAGAATTAATATAGGACCGAAGGAAAAATGGGTTCTTACATTGAACGATCGAATGCCTTGAAAACTTCGTAAAATTCTTGTGCATTTTGTTAAAAGATTTAACGAACAATTTCATGTGTAATTCATAGTTATTTTGAGTGAAACTATCGTTCATTGAATTGTGTTAGATTACGTGATTCCAATTCTTTCCATTTAAATTTATATGTGTTCACAAATGTACAGCCATTATTTCGTGTGTGTTTTTAATTTTGAGGTGCTTAAAGTAAATTTGTTGCAAGCAATAGCAAGGTATGTACCGTGCACGGAGCAAATTTAGAAAGAATTCTGATTTTTAAAAGGGTATTTGATTTGAAGGTAAATATCAAAACTTAATATAAGTGAAATGAGAACTGCAATTACAAATTTGAGATTGGGCAAATATTCTGGTGAAGACGGTATCGCAAATGATCTCCCAAACTTCGGAACATTGGCTCGGAAATCCACAAGATAATAAGATATCTTCAATGAGATAGTCTGAAGGAAATCCAGATCAATGGTCCAAAGGTACAATAGCCCTCATACACAAAAAGGCTCAAGGAACCAACTCAGTAATTATAGACAAATAAGCTTGATGTCAAATCTGTACAAAGTCTTTTCAAAAATAATTAACGAGAAGAATAACAAATTTACTAGACAAACAACTGTCACCCGAGCAAGCTGTATTTAGGAAAGGATACAGTACAATGGACCACATACAAACCATAAACCAGATACTCGAAAAAGTCCAAGAATACAACCTGAACCTATACATATCTCTAATAGATTTTTCCAAAGCATTTGACAGTGTTGAACATACCAACATTTAAGGCATTACTAACTGAGGGTGTTCCTTCCAAATACATCAGAATTTTGAAGACACAGTACAAAAACCGCACAACTAAGATAAGACTGACATTGAAGGAGAAGCATTCCATATAAAAAGGGAATAAAACAAGGAGACACTCTATCACCCAAAATTTTCACCAGTTTACTCGAAGATGTTTTTAGGAAGCTGAAATGGGAGAACAAGGGACTACGAGTAAACGGAAGACTAAGCAACCTCAAATTTTCCGTGGACATCATTGTACTAGCGACCTCTCAACAAAAACTGCAAAGAATGTGGTTTTCGAAATTTGTGGTTTCTTATTCTTCATTCGTGCCGTCCATGTGTCCGATTTCGTCTGAATCTGAGATGGTGATGTGAAATGACTGTGTTGATTTAATATGGAATGACCCGTAAGTAAGTTTATTTACTTAAATGTTAGTATATATGTAGTTTCATTTGTTGTATATGTATGTAAATGCATTTGCATGTTCTAGGTATTGGCAAAGATAATTTGTTTTTTATATTGATTTTTTATGTATTGTTTTTATTGTTAATTGTGTTTTGTAATTGTAAATGTACTTTTCTGTATTCTGCCACCGGGCAACATCAGCCCAATTGTAGAATAAACCTTATATCTATATCTATGTAGAAGACCTAAATAAAGAAAGCCGAAAAGTAGGACTCCATCCAAATTTAGGTAAAACAAAATGAATGACAAACCACAAGTAAATTCCTATAAAAATTGATGACAAACAGAATATGTACAAGAATATATTTACCTGGGACAATTGATCAACAAAAGACTTAACTAAGAAATTGAAAGAAGAATTACCTTCACCTGGCAAAAATTCGGGAGTCTTTCCTTCATCCTACTAGACAAACGTACAGGCTTAAAAGGAGTGAAGTAATGGACTATTCTCCATTAACAACACTAACTTACGGATGCCAGACTCGGTCCTCAACTCAAAAACTAAAAGTATCAAGATGCCAAAGGAAGATAGAAAAATGCTCAATATCTCCCTCAAAGACCACACAACATGCGCAGAAATGAGGCAAAAAAATGCACCACAAGAAGCTGAAAAACTGAAGTGGAAATGGGGGCGGACATATTCTAAGACACTACGACCAAAGATGGTCACACACCACAACAATATGGGAACCAAGAATTGACTGGCGACACAAACGATGGACAGCTTCAGGGAGGCAGTCGGTAACAAGTGGACGAGACTGGCCCAAGAAAGGTCGACGTGGAAGTCATTTTTAACATGAATATCTTACTGTTCCTCCAAAACAGAAAAGGATTGGTGATTCTTCACTAGAACCGGTTTCGATCGGTTCTGTCCCCAATCGTCTGGTCTTCCAGGAGCACCGCCCAACCACTTGCCAATGCGGCGGCTTTGACATGGTGTAGAATCCTATTATGCCGCAGTTTCCATAGTGAGCTGCGGGAACGCATGTTCGATCGTTTCGGTGGCGGGGGAGTTTGGATCATGGGGGCGATTACAATCACTGCGCAGGGAGCATTGATCTCCGATTCGTTAGGGCTGCTGGTTTAACAGGAGAGAGGAATTGAGGAGCGCCGAGTGCACAAACGTGTAGATCGATGGCCTCACGTTCACTAAGGCCCCGTAGCGCTAGGGAACGTCTTGTGTGCCTCGACTCATCGTCACTCCATGAGGGGGCAGGTAGTAGGTATTTCTGCCCCGGGGCGTTGCCGTCGGCTACGTCAGGCGGAGAGGATTGCGAAGCGGGGCTAGACTGACCACTGATTGCCCTTGGCGAACCCGCAGCGCCGGGTGTGTTGCAGGTTGCGTCCGCCAGGCGCTTGCCGCGGGTGGCTGGGCCCTGGCCGGCCAGGGCAGCTCCACTATATTTCCAGAGATCGTGGGAAACAGAGAGGGGGTCATCATGGCCCATCTCATGGCGTCGATTTGCTGGCCGCACAGGGCGGGGGAGGCGGCGACTCACGGTCGCCTCAGCCACCTGATGCCCCTGGCGGGCCCGTCACGCCTACATGCCTGACGGGGTGCATCCGCCAGGCATTCAGCAGTGTCCGCGGGGCCTCAACACGTAGGAGCGGGTCACGAGTACTATCGGTGGCGGCGGGTGGCCGGCAGGGAGCGTCCCCTCATCCTCTTGAAGCGGCCACTACTCCGGGGCGGTGCCGCTAGCAGGATAAGGCAGGGGCAACCGAACTGGTATCGCCTCAGCGACGCCGTCGCACTTCATCACGGGAGCACCCGACCCGACGAGGTGCTCGTTAGCGTCGTCAACTCGCACGTCAGCGAGTGTCTGGGCGAGAAGGTCCTCTTCCTCAGAAAAGTCGAATTCCGCCTGTAGTATCTGGCCGGCAATTCGAAATTGCCGCGACAAAGAGCGCCGGCGGCGTGCACAGAGCGTCGGCAGCAGGAGCGCCGAGTTTCGCCGAACGCGCCAAAAAGCGCGCTCAGAACAGCAATGGCTACTCCTCGGACTTCAAGCACCATCAAGCGAGCCAATTAGCAGGAGCCGCGGGAAGCCGTACGCGGGAGCTGGCCGTCATAAAAGGGCGCCGGCGGCAGATCTCAGCAGACAGAGTGCGCGCTGCGTAGTGTAAGCCGGACGGCAGAATGTTTTACTAGAGTTTTGTTGCATCTGTACATGGCGGCCGAGTGGGCCAAGATTTTGTGTATAATAAATCTCCTTTTAAGAAAGCACGTGTTTCTGAGATACAACACCGCTCCCTCCGTTTTCCTCACGGATGCTCACGATTTCAGCGTCCACACGGCGCCTGTGACGGTGTGGGGAGCCAACGGGCGGGTCCCTTGGGGGTTCGATGACCGGGAGGACCAGGTCTTGTCCTGTCTCGGGCGGCGCCGCCTGAGCTGCAGGCGCCACGTGGCTTGCCGTGCTCGAAGTGAGAACGAGGGGAGCGGGGCGTTGAGGGCATTCGCAGCACAGTTTAAGCACAGAATAGATACTACCGAGAGCTGCTCCATTGATTTTCAATGAGCCACCGCGCAGCGCGGACCACCATCTTGAAACTGTGCAAAGGAACCCTAAGCATCGTCTCCTGTATTATTTCAGTAGTATACCTTTGCGTTGCGGCTCTCACACGCAACCAATCTTTATAAATAAGGGCTCTAAAGAAAGAGAATTTCACGGAGACTTGACGAATTCCACTTTGACTTTAAAAATATGGATGATTTCT
The DNA here is from genome assembly GCA_031308135.1 of Acheta domesticus. Classification (NCBI taxonomy): domain Eukaryota; kingdom Metazoa; phylum Arthropoda; class Insecta; order Orthoptera; family Gryllidae; genus Acheta; species Acheta domesticus. Next base: position 149,334,729 of record JAHLJT010009419.1, read on the forward strand.
TTTAAAGAACGCATCGAAATATTCATGTAAAATGCAGCCCGCATCACATGTCAATCTATAACGGCAAATAACTCATAAACAAAGCGTTTTAGAGCCTTAAAATGTAAAATTTTGAGGTCAAGGGCCTCAAAGAAACGTTTTTCACACCGTATTCTACAAGATGAGACATTTCCCGATCCATTCAATGAACTTTTCGATTCCACGCTTCAATACTATCAAGGCCACCTCAATATTTCAGCCCTTCCTGCTGGTAGCAATTTTTGTGGCGACACGCTTAGAACGCTTAGATTCGACAACATTTACGCTTTCTGTTAACACCGTAGTTTGTGCAGTCTGACGAGGTTTATTTGCATAATCATTAATTCAAGATTTGCTCTCCAGCAACAACTAGAAGTACGGTTATAGTTGCTTGATACCTATGAAGATTGTATCTTTGCATGTAGTGAAACCAATCAATTAACGTTTTACCGGTGTCTGTACGTGCTGTGTACCTAATTCAGGAGTGATGTGGGTTCACAGAGAAGAGTGAAGACTGTGTTTTACCTGTACCAGTATTTTCGTTATCATTCGATGAAATTTTAAAGTCAGCGGGTTCAGACACGTAGTTTTCTCAAAAGTAAAAAGCTTTTCTAATATTTTTGTGACTCACGAGAAGCTAAAAGCTAGCTGTCAAAGAATATTGAATAATTACTACAAATGTTGTCTTTAAGGAAGTGCTGTGAATTGTTCCAAGAAAACTCTCCATGATACTGAATAAATATTTATTGAAAATTTATTTTAAACATCAATTGCATTGTTTTTTTATTTTATTTGATGTTGTGTTAGTACATTGCAAGTTACCTTTATATACTTTTAAACAAATAAACACGTTTCGTTAACTACTTCCCCTCTTAAAATGGAAATATAAGGATAGGGATCTAACATAGGGTCTAACATGTGGGAGTTCTCGCACGGGTACGCGGAGGTAGTAGGGGAAAACTTGTGTATGGTACAACACAAAGAACAAACGTTTTAAATTAGCAAAAGTAAAATAGCTTGAAATAAATGAAAAACAAAAATCAAATCGCGCTGGCCTACAATACTACGTGAATTAATTAAAAAAAGCAAGTAAATTTAAAATTATAGAAAGAATAGGAGAAGTCACTCGATAACTGCCAACATTCGCAGTCCAAAGGCACGATTTAAATGTTGGTGGTGTCTGGGAGTAGGTACATCAACGCCTAGCTGCAAACTCATATTGTAAATAATACACCGTTTGATATCAAACTCGTTAAGATATTCAATTTGCAAACATCGTTTGAGTAACATTCCCATGTACTGAAGTGAAGTCTAAGCCTACTAAATTGTTTCCAATGGTAGCAAATTGTATTTAGTACTCAACGGTGAAAATATTAGTTTATTTTTTGGCACGGAATTGCTTTTCTTGAAGTACATAAGAACACTGAAAATGGGTTTAGGGTGGCACGGTTCCTTTCGTTCACTGATCCGGTTCACTAGGGAGGAATCGACTCAGTGAACCGAATCCTTGTTTACTATTCGCGTTGAACATGGTAACGTAATAAATGTCTTTGAAAACACATTCCATTTAAGAAGCGCGTGCTACTGGAACATTCTTTACTACTTATGCCACTCATTTTGTGTTACTTATGCCACTCGTCTATTTAGTTAAGCAAATGCTACTTATTACATTGCTCTATAAGCCACAGAATATAAATGGGAAAAGTATAACTCACGTATTTGTTGGAATTTTTATACATTTATTTTAAGTTATGAAACAAAAATATAAAAACAACAACAATAATAATAATAATAATAATAATAATATAAACGTAGAATTTTAAGAACCTGAAACAAAAAAAGTATTTTTAAAAATAATACAATATAAAATAAAACCAATATCAAATAATATTAATAACTCACTATTAAATAGAATGAAAGATAAATAACGAAGGAAATTGAATAAAAAAGAAGAAAAATTTGTTGAAACAGCGTAATTTCTATAACAAAAAAACATACTTTTATAAAAAATACAAACTAAAATTTATAAAAACCAATAGGAAGTAAATACTAATAACTCACTTTTGAATGCAATTGAACGATGAAAAAAAATTAATATAAACAGCAACTCAGAAAATATAAACAGAAAAATTAAAGTTAAAAAGTTGAAAAACATCATAATTGCTGTATAAATAAATTCACAAATTATTTAAAATAAATTCTATTTCACAAACTCATACTACTTAAACTTTTGTTATTGGGGAGCTATCGCCCCCCAAACCCCCCATTTTAATACGAATAAACCAACTCGTCTGTTTTTTAAACAAATTCTACTTAATAGGTTAAAGAAAATGGAATTTTAAAAGAACAAATCCACTCACACAGTCGTTGAAATTATACAATTTTAATAGTATTACCACTACCATAGTAATACTGAAAATTGGTGTAGTGTCTCGGCACGAATTACACCCTCATAACACGAAAAAACGTCAAGCTTGTTTCTGAAAAAAAACCCCTACTTTTTACGAACTGAAGCTTAAAAAATTGATAATAAAAAATAACTTTTTTAAGCTAATAAAATAAATACAAATATTTAAAATCAATTCTATTTCACAAACACATACTACTTATACGTTATCACCTCTCAAATCCTCCATTTTAATACAAAAAACAAACTCGTCTACTTTTTAAAGCAAATACTACATAATATGTTAATCATAAATAAATCCTGCATTTACATCTTCCATCACGGTAGACACACAAAATCTATTAAAAGATGTCTTGAAATACGAAAAAAACACGAAATACCACTTTTCTCCTGTACATACGTGACACACACGTCGAGACGCAAGCAATCCCACTTTCTGACACCACTGAATAGCATTTAAACTTCCCGCTCGGCGCAATTCATAAAAAAAAATCCTGCGTTCACTCCTTCCATCACGGTAGACGTACAAAATCTATTCAAAGAGGTCTTGAAATGCTATAAAACACACAATTCCACGAGCAAAATAACTTCTTGAACGAACGATTTGTTAATCGCATTCAATAGTGCCAGTAAATAATTCTGTTGTTATGGGAACAACTGAAAGTGACATTATTAGAAGGCTTTTTAAAATCTAAAAACATTTCTATACTAATATTTGAGTTCAAACAGCAATGAAATCAGCTTAGAAACAAGTTTAATTCAACAAAAACAAGTGTAATTTTCAATGTGAAGTGAAATTGTTTTAAAAGTGTCGTGATGAAGAAGAAATTTTTCGTAAAATATGAAATTGGTCATTTCTTGTATATTTATGCTTTGACCCATCAAAGCTAATCAACCCGAAGATAATTCACTTATTATTTATCGCCACCTCTGAAGTGAACCGTGGCGGGTGATTCACGAGAGTAAGTGATTCACAAAAGGAACCAAAGGAACCGTGCCACCCTAAACCCTGGTTCAACCCCAATACTTTTTAATACATAAATAATTTTTACTTTCCCGTATACATACGTATACACGGAGTGATATACGTAGTGTAGGGAAAGTTATGTAATGCTGCGCGAAAAAATGGCCAATTTTCGGCGGAAAAAATTAATTGCCGGGCCGTGAAAACGAAAAAGTGGATAAAACCAGTTGCTAAATAAAGAAGAAAAAAATCCCCTAACACGTGGTGTAGCCAGAAACCCTGTTTTCTAGGTCCTTGATACCGAAAACCCAATTGAAAGGAAAACGTCCGTCTGTCCGTCTGTGAACACTGCTAACGCCTAAACCATACGTACGATTTCTTCCAAAATGGATATTCCCCGGTCGATCTGATTCTAGTCGAAGCTTTGAGATTCTGAAAAAGATTCTTTAAAATTTGGGGGTACTTTATATGAAGACCCCCGGGGATTTTCAAACTTTTCTCAAAAACGGCTCCAAATTTTTCTTTAAATTTCTTGTATGAATAGAGTAAAATACACTTTTTAACATGGCATAGGTCCGATTTTCACGTACAGCTCTGAGTTTTCGAAAATTGTGAAAGTTTGATTTTTTTTCGGCGTCTTTCTCCAACTACAAAATTGAAGATAGAGATTTTTTCTTCAAATAAAATTTGTTCTGCATATTGAGTTCTTTAATAAAGGTCATGTCAGTGTTTTTCAAAATTTTGGTAGTTTTCGTGCAATATTGCGTGCAATATGTGCAACATTAAAAAATTACAAAAACAAGATTTTCTCAAAAACGGCTCCAAATTTTTTCTTTAAACTTTTGGTAGGGATAGTGGTAAATGTACTCTATCAATGACATAAAAGCCATTTTGGTCTATCGATTGGTTTTTTCAAAAATTACAAAAATGTAAATTTTTTACTTGTCTCTCACGTCGTTAATATTTACATTATCGGCGATTTTTTCACATTATTATATTTACGAGTATATATGCTTTACATAATGTCAAGTAAAGTTTCTCGAAAACACTACCGTTTTCTGTAAAAAGTAGTTCAAATTTCGGCATTTTCAGAAATGCTCAAACGCCATTTTCTCTTATATGGCTGCATTTTTTTTCTTGAAACTTTTGTAACGGATATTGCTAATTACACTCTTTAGTATAGCGTAAAGTTTATTTTGAGTTATTTTTTTGTTTTTTCAAACATTACATAATTGTAATTTTTTTGAAAGATCTCTCACATCTTTAATATGCACATTACCAGCAATTTGTAAAGATTATTATATTTGTGAGTGTAAGTGCTTCAAATAACTTAAAATAAAGTATTTTGAAAACTCAAAACTTTTCTGTGTAAATGAGTTTCAAATTTCGCATTTTTAGTAGCGCTAAAGCGCCATTTTCTCTTAAACGGCACATAATTTTTAAAAGAAAATTGCCATTTATGACTAGGTGTTTGTGTTCTTTAATATTCTACAATTAATGTTTCCGTTCTACCAATAGGAAACCGAAAAATTAAGAAAATGACAAAAAAAAATACTTTTGGCGGTAGATAGATGGTAGCTGGCAAGAAAGAGTATGTGGCAATTCCGAATAGCTAGCGAAGACCCAGGAAAATAGAAAACTAATACGGGAAAGTCTGTGCCATTCTGTAGCACCACTTGTTCAATTTTCGCACCCCAGCAAGCTGGCACCCTGAACTCTCCGAAACCCCCTCTATTCGTCATAACAAATCAAGGAAATTCAAGTAATATTGCAAAGAGTATGGTTGTACTTGCTCCATCGGTATTTACGCACTACGTTACTTTGCTTTGCTTTCTGAAGAGTAAAAGCCTTTTCTGTTATGTCTGTGACTATCAAGGAAAGCCAAAAGTTAACTCTCAAGGAGGAGTGAATAATTTGTTCAAAGTTGTTTGTAAAGAAGTATGAATTGTTCCGAGAACATCCTTCTATAATGCTGAATAAACTTTTATTGAAAATTTGTTTCCAACATCAGTTGTATTGTTATTTTTGTTTTATATTCTGCAAGTACATTAGAAGTTTCATTTATACATTAAAAAAATAAACATGTTTCATAAACAACTTTCCTTCTTAGTTGAAAGGATAGACAAATGGATAGGGAAAGGGAATAACATGCGAGAGTTCTCGCACGGGTACGCTAGTAAACCTAAATGCCATTTTATCAAAAATGGCTCTAATTTTTTTCTTTTAACTTTTCCAACGGTAAGTGCTAAGTGCACTGTTTATTATGACATAAAATTACACATATGTATTTTATATGTAATCTCTCACACTGTTAATACGCACTTTTACAGTAATTTGTAAACACTATTACATTTGTAAGTTAAAGTGCTTTAAATTACTTCAACTAACCGAACACTCAAAAAGTTTCTGTGAAAGAGAGCTTCAATTTCGCATTTTTAAACGTTATTTTCTTAAAAACGGCTTCATTTTTTAACGAACATTGTCATTTAGGACGAGGTTTTTCTCTTCTTTAATATTCTTAAAGTAATATTTCGGGTCTACTATTTGGAAACCGAAGAATTGGGTTTTTAAAAAAAAATGTACTTCGGGCGGAAAGAGATGGAAGCTGGCTAGAGTATGTGGCAAGTCCGATAAACTACCACATGCCAAAGAAAATAGAAAACTATCTAGAAAAAGTCTGTGGCATTCTGTAGCACTTTTAGTTATGTATTTATAATTCTTTATATTTTTACCTATATTTTTATTTATATTTTCTTGTGTGCGATATTAATATTTGTCTATACTAAGCAAATGTCCCCTCGGGTTACTTATATTTTTGCTGGTTATACACACACCAAATTTAATGACTAAAACGTAAATAAAAGACACCACCACACAATAAATGCCGGGTCGTACAGCAGTTTACACATTCTACCTGGCGATCATGCGCATCATTTCGGCGCACGGATTGTGGATAGCTTTCCTTTCTCTGTAGTAGCTATTCTGTGGTTTAGGCACCGGCGTAGATCGCCCGCGCTCGGCCATACCCGGCAGTCTTCCACCAAGTGGGCCACAGCAAGCGGCTGTATCGTAGTCGCGGGTCCAGCTTCGAAGCGCTGTGTTTCAACACAAACCAGACAGCTGGGCTGAATTCAGCTGCTGGCTGCAGGAGAATTCTATCGGCCGTTTGCTTTCATCGATAGTAATCCGTGGTTCCTCTGACTAATACCGGGCGAATGACGGAGCAGTAACCTAGCAAACGGGCCAAGACCGCGCAAGATATTTTCTTTCTCTTTCTGGTCCTCTCCCAACCACTTACCTACACACATATACTGAAATGCACACTAACACACTCGGGAAGCATCCCTAAGCTCCCTACCCCAGTCAGGAGCTTAAGGGTGTGGCGAGGCCAAACTGAAGGAAGCTGCCTGGTTGGGGCCTGCCCCCTGAAAGCGACGGGTAGATCGACGCCGAAAATCGCATCCTGCGTGGGAAGATCACTGCCACCTCCCGTGATAAAAAATGAACTACGATTAAGGGAAGAATGACCTTAGTCCGGAATCACTAATTAATCAATTGTAAGCTCTGTACTCCGCCCAGATGTCAGTCTCCACCGTCAACCCTCACGGCGTAGAGAAAGACTTGATGCGCCTAGGGAAGGGAGGGGAATTGTCAGACTTTGCCTCGGACCGCAGCGTCGTACGGGACAAAACGTTCGACTCTTACGAACCAGGAAGGCAGTTGCAGTCAGAAGAAACTGGCATAGCGGATCCAGTTTCTGATGGTCTTGCATGTGCAACGCTGCCACGTCGTCCAGAATACAGGCCAGAGCAGCTTTCGACGAGGCTAACCTGGACGGGTCGGCCTAAGCAGCTGACGCTCCCGCCGGTCGCCATAGGAAAGCCAACTTCCCCGCGCGGAATGCCAACTCTTGCACTTTTTGCTTGATCACGCACGGGTAGCGGCTTCTGGCGGGGTACAAGATCCGCTAAGAGGTGGGCGCCGTTGAGCTGCTGTTGCAGGACAGGCAGCCTATTCGCGAGAAAGGCCCAGACATTCGCATGTGCTACAACGGGCGACGACACAAGAGGAGCGGTTGCTTCAGCGCCACGGAGGGCTAGGTCGATGAGTAGTTGAAGAGAAGCCCAAGGGGGCATCTGGCGAATGCCGCATCCGTCCGGAATATGAACAGAGAACCCCTCTTCAGTTAGTATTTCCATGCTCTTTGCGGTGTATCTGTCGCTTATCTCGCGGAAGACCGAACCAACCTCTGCCTCCAGCGTGGCCGACCGGAACGCATTCTGAAGGTGAAGTAGGCACAGGTCGCCCCGACCGAGACGGGAGCGCTGGAGCTCAGGCCTGAGCAGATTGCTGTTCTCCAGGACGCCGTCGAATGACCGGAACACCTTCTGGTCGGCGAAAATACCTCGTATTCTTTGACCATCAGCCAAGACAAATGGCTCATAACCCAATGAAGAGTTTGTGTAGGGTAGTCATGAGGGCGATGGGCCGCCAATTTTAAGGGTCACTGTCGTTATTCCCCGCTTTTGGTACGGCGACAGTGCGGGATTTCTGCCAGTTCTCAGGTACCTGTCTCGTTTTCTGAATTAAATCCAGTATGGGCGTCATTATCCTGGCCTCCGGGTGGAGTGCGAAGGAGACCGTGGGAGAGACGGTCACCTCCGTGGTAGTGGTTGCACTGATCGCCAGACTTTAGGCCACCTTCTCCTTCGCAAAATCCACCGTTTTCACCGACTTCTCCTCAGTAGATAGATATTTATTATTTCTGCAGGTAGATTTACAACCTGGTGGCAGAACACTAAAGTTTACATATTACATTAATTTTAAGACAATAGTAATAATAATAATTATTATTATATGATAACAATAAAGGCAATAACAACAATAAAAGCATTAACTCTACATTTTATGGCTGTTCTGCACAGATATTCTAACAGATACACGACCTTTTAAATACACGCACTCCACATTACTTCACTTCACAAGACTTGCACTTCACTTCGCTTTCTACATCTCTATTTCATTACATTTCACAACACGTCACTACACTCCAATTCAAATACTATTTTGAATATAATTATATATTTTATAAAGCAATGCATATAATAGTAATTATGACAATACTAATAATAACAATAGTAATAATAAAATAACTGTTTTAATAAGCCTAACTTACTAATCGTATCCTGTATTATTTCAGTAGTATACCTTTCCGTTGCGGCTCTCACACGCAAACAATCTTTATAAATGAGGTCTCTAAAGAAAGATAATTTCACGGAGACGTGACGAATTGCATTTTGCCTGTAAAAATATGAAGGATTTGTTTTTAAAAACGCATCTAAATATTCAAGTCAAATGCAACCCGTAACACTTGCCAAAGTTTTCGTCAAATAACTCCTAAACAAAGCGGTCTAGGGCCTTAAAAACTAAAATTTTGAGGCGAATGGCCTCAAAGAAACGTTTTTCACACCATAATCTACAAGATGAGATATTCCTCGACATTTAATTAAATTTTCGGTTCCGAGCTTCGATACTATCAAGGCCACCTCTATATTTTAGCCCTTGCAGCTGGTAGCCATTTTTGTGACGACATGCTTGGAAGGCTTAGATTTCTCAATGTTATAGTTACGCTTTCTGTATACACCGTGGTTTGTGCAGTCTGACGAGGTTTACTTGCATAATCATTAATTCAAGATTTGCTCTCCAGCAACAACTATAAGAATTATTACAATCACTTGATACCTACGAAGATGTCTCTTATGCGTGTTGTGAAACCATTCAATTAATGTTTTATCGTGGTCGGTAAGTGCTAGTAAGGTAAGTACCTAATTGTGGAAGGTTGTGGGTGTACAGTGAAGATTGAAGACTGTATTTGTTTTACCTTTACCAGTATTTTCGTTATCAGCAGTGATTCATTGAAATTTTCAAGTCAGCGGGTTCACACACGTGGCTTTCTCAAAAGCTAATATATTTTTGTGACTAGCACGAAAAGCTAAAAGCTGTCAAAAAACTTGAATAATTACTTCAAATGTTGTCTTTAAGGGAGTATTGTGAATTGTTTCAAGAAAACTCTCCATAATACTGAATAAATCTTAGTTGAAAATTTCTTTTAAACGTCAATAGCATTGTTTTTACTTTCCCGTATACATACGTATACACGGAGTGATATAGATAGTGTTCGGGCCCACAGCAAAGCAGAAATAAATACGTTTACTTCACAAGCAAGGCAGAACAGTTGAATTGCGTAATCGGCAGAGCGCGGCCGTTGAGTAGGTGTCACATATCGCCTTCACATCCGTTGTTCCGCGTATTCTCCCAACGGACGGCAACTGACGGGCGTGGCCGCTCGTACGTGACCGCCTGCCCATTTCACCCCCACAGCTCGGTCCGTTGGAGGAGCAACGGACAAAAAACTGCCAGATCATTGCAAATCAAGATCAAATGGCAAATGGTAATTGGCCATCGCCATCTCCACCTCTGCCGCGTGTGTGAGCCCTTTCCTAACGTCTCTGCCCCAACCGAATTCGGCTTAACCGACTTCGTTAGTCCGCATAAAGACACCGTGCAAGATAGACGCGTGTGTTAGGGCTCCGCGCAGTAGCGTGTAAAGAATCTATAATCGTGCAAATGAGCTGCATACGGCTCGCACATAAATTGTTTAATCGTGGCAGTGCACGCTTTAATTGTGTCTGTCGCTCTTGCGTGGATTTGCGCCCGCAATTTTGGTTGAACTATGTAACTCGCGGCTGCTTCTGGTCGGCGTAAGGTAGCCACGGCGGTCCAAGGTGTCACTACAATGACTATGCTTGGACAGGTGTATTAATGCACCAAGAGAAAGTTTCATCTTAATTCTGTGCTTCTTGTGCATTTACTGTGTAAATACTGTGCATCTAGTTATTAAACATTGTTTGTGCTGGAAATTTGCTCGTATATGCATCCTGCACTCCTGCGCCAATCCCAAGAGCTATCAAAGGGTTTCGGGACTACTGTACTTCAACAATACAGTCCATTCATACAGTCCACTCATGAACATTAAGTGTATAGTAGCCCCGAACAGATAGTATAGGGAAAGTTATGTAATGCTGCGCGAAAAAAATGACGAATTTTCGGCGGAAAAAAATGCATTGCCTGGCCGTGATAACGAAAAAGTGGATAAACCAGTTGCTAAATTAAGAAAAAAAATCCCCTAACACGTGGTGAAGCCAGAAACTCTGTTTTGTGGGTCCTTGATACCGAAAAACCAATTGAAAGGAAAACGTCCGTCTGTGAACACTGCTAGCGTCTAAACCATACGTACGACTTCTTCCAAAATGGATATTCCGCGATCGATCTGGTTCTAGTCGAAGCTTTGAGATTTTGAAAAAGATTCTGTAAAATTTGGGGGGAATTTACATGAAGCCCCCCGGACATTTTCAAAATTTCCTCAATAAACGGCTCCAAATTTTTTCTTTAAATTTCTTGTAAGAATAGAGTAAAATACACTTATTAAGAGGTTATAGATCCGATTTTCACGGATAACTCCGAATTTTCGCAAATTCCAAAAGATTAAAATGTTTTCGGCGTCTTTCTGGAACTACAAAATTGAAGATAGAGATTTTTCTTTTAAATAAAATTTGTTGTCCAAAGTGAGTTCTTTCATGAAGGTCACGTGCATTTTTTTGAAAATTTTAGTAGTTTTCGCGCAATATTGCGTGCAATATGTGCAATTTTAAAAAATTACAAAAACAATATTTTCTCAAAAACGGCTCCAAATTTTTCTTTAATCTTTCGGTAGGTTTGGTGCCTAATGTATTTTATGAGATAACAAAAACGACATATTGCTCTATTCTTTCGTTTTTTCAAAAATTGGAAAAATGTATTTTTTTTTACTTATCTCTCACGTCGTTAATATTTACATGAGCGGCGATTTTTTTCACATTATTATATTTACGAGTACATGTGCTTTAAGTAATGTCAAGTAAAGTTTCTCGAAAACCGTTTTCTGTGAAAATTAGTTCAGAATTCCACATTTTCAGAAACGCTCAAACGCCATTTTCTCATATATGGCTGCAAATTTTTTCTTGAAACTTTTGTAATGGATAGTGCTAATTACACTCTTTAATTTCACGTAAAGTTTATTTTGAGTTATTTTTTTGTTTTTCAAAAATTACATAAATGTAATTGTTTTGAAAGATCTCTCACATCTTTAATGTGCACATTACCAGCAATTTATAAAGATTATTATACTTGTGAGTGTAAGTGCTTCAAATAACTTCAAATAAAGTATTTTGAAAACTCAAACATTTTATGTGAAAATGAGCTTAAAATTTTGCATTTTTAGTAGCGCTAAAACGCAATTTTCTTTAAAACAGCACAAAATTTTTAAAAGAAAATTGCCATTTATGACTAGGTTTTTGTATTCTTTAATATTCTAAAATAATTGCATTGCATAAAATTCACACAAACACTTTACAATATTCCTAAATCAAATAACCAAACTAACACTACACCAGTACTTTCAAAATTCCAAAACTTTCCATCTTTAACAAAACAATTACAATTACAATTACAGAATAATATTTTTTTAAATGCCATATCACAAGTCCCAAAGACGATCTGCTTGGCAGCAAACATTGCCAACAGTGAACTCACAACTACTTTCACAATCAAACAAGCAATACACATTTGATATTAATAATTTATTACATACAATTTTTAATCAAATTCTCTCCATCTTGATTCCACAAGTTCAAAACTTAATTCAGACTCTTTTATCAATGGTATTTAATGGGAAATAACTCATTAAATTAAACTATATTGAACTGGAATACAAACGGTATTTTAAGACAATAATCTAATTTATTTAGTTATTTCTTATACTGCCATCAAATAGGAATTGCTTGTGTAACTGAAACACACCTTATTCCAGGAGAAAAATGTAAAATCCCAGGTTATAAAATTTATCAAAATTATAGACTTAACAGATAGTGCTTCGGGTGGGGTATTCATAAGAAATACAGTAATGCATGAACAACGTAAATGTCCAATATCCAACCAACCAGAATGTGTGTCCTGAGCAATTGAAATAAATAAACTTAAATATGTAATAATTTCTGCGAATAAACAAGGAAGAAGGGCCAGCATCATTAGCTGAATTGCTTAACTACGCTCTGTGAAGTCACAGAAATTAAGCAGCTTGAGACACCACAGATTCCTGGACAGGTCCTGGGAACCCCGGTTACTAATGGTGCCAACTCCCTGGCTGACGAGGTAAAAGGCAATGACTGACTGTGATGTAACAATTTTAACAGACAAGACAAGACAACAATTTTAACAGAGGATCACTCCAGGTGCCCAATGCTCAAGAATATGTGCATTAGTTTACATTTGTATTGTATCAAAAACATCATCATCGTCATAAACTGCAGGTTTCTAGGCCTGTCACCTGTTCCTGTTTTGCAGAAGACCAGGAGGCATGTGTTCTTCAGGCCATTTATTTTGTTGTCTTCCCACATCCCTTCACCCTATTGGTTTGAACTTCAACACTGCTTTTGGGAATATTTATTTCATTCTGTTAATGTGAGAGTCATATAAAATCAAGACTTAATATGGCTGTAACAAGTAATGTACTTCAGCTTCTGGGTGAATGATACCCTCTCAATCAGGTTTCTGTTAAGTTTCCCTGATCCATTGAGCAAATGTTGAGATGGCTCCTTGTTTTGCTTCTGGCATGAATGAAGCTTCACTACGTGCACATTTTGTTGAGCTCTCCTTTTGCTAGTAGTGGTAGGAGGGAAAATGAGGTGTGTTACTATTTCGTTAGCAATGCAATAATATAAAATATGCAGTTTGTTTGCAAATAAGTTTTATACAACTCGGGAGTGAAAATGTGTAATTTTTCATAAGTTGCTAACCTCATGCTTTTTAAAAAATTTATAATATACAGAGAGATTCTGGAGCTCAAGAAAACGTGTGTAGATGGTACTTATCCCTTACATGTCACATACAGTTTTTACTCTTCTTTGACTAAATAAATAAAAAAACACACAATCCTTAAATATATAGACCTATAATTTTGTGGTCGGTTACAATAAAAGGCTTTGAAAAAGCCACAGAATCAAGATTAACTAAATATCTCTAGAAAATTAATATCATTCCCAATTTGGATTTAGAAGAAATCATTTCATCACACATCAACTTCCTTCACATTACTGAATTTATTGTACATAATTTTCATGACAAATATTGGACTATTCCTTGACTAAGCATTTGATAAAGTTTGGCACACAGAATTACTATGTAAACTAATAAATCTTAGCACACCTCAATAACTTTTAAAAATCATTGAAAGAATCTTAACAAATAGACAATTCCATAAAAATAAACTGTTTTACCTAATCCAAAGTCAATAAATGCAGATTCCACAGAACTCAGTATTTTGCCCTTTATTGTTCTATGTCAAATTTAACCTCTTTACCAATTTATTAACACTCACCATGAAATTCTTCTCCAAATCCCACCATCCCTTCATCTCCACAAATACATTAATTTGGCTTAGGTAAAACAAAACAAAATTGCTGTTTATGTTCAAGATATCCAAAGGATACGCTATGCCCACCATGAACATTCAGTAAATTTCAAAACAAAATACGGATATAAATAATATTGAAGTCAACAATGAAGGGGGAAAATTAAAATTCCATAATTGTTTTTCATTTTTAACACCTCATGGATGAAGGTTGCTAGCCCGACGTCTGTGGGATCATCCCAAAATATTATAATAAAAATAGTACAGTATTTGAAAACCCATGTAAAACACTGCAGTTAATAAGGAAGAATAAATGTTTTAAAAAACGATTTAATAATAGATGATAGGCATCCTCGCGTCAGAACAGAACTGCCGGCTTGGAAGGGATGAGAGGTCGTTTAAAAAATGCTGTCAAATACACGAGCATACACGAGTGGACACAGATTTAACTTTTTTTTCGCCGAATCCGTATGTTGTGTGGGTGCATCTTGAAGAAGGGGCGAGAGCCACTGCGACTGACTGCGATTGCGTATGTTTCCCCCTCCAGTTCCGCGACAGCCGCCCAAGTCCTTGAAGTCTGGAGCAATATTTGCGCGTGTCATCAGCGGCGGACAGACCAAGCGGCGCGTGATTTTAAATGCCATGCTTTCGGAAACGCTCTGAGGTATCTTTTGTTCTCGTCTTATTGACAGATGTGTAAGACGAATTGATTCGACGGTACGCGTGCGAATGGCATGGGGCCGTCTGATTTTCGGAACCAAGGGAAACGTTTCTATATATAGGTTTGTAGTCTGCTCGTATGGCTCGACCTTGGAGTAGGGCGACATTTTCTGGGTGCGGCCACGCGAAAAGTTGCGTAATCGTCCGTGCGGGCGGGCGGACGGTGACGGACCAAAGTGACAGACGGGCGCCGGGCGCTGCTACTATCACACCTATCGCACGTTAACTCCGTGACTGTGCGTTTTCCCGCTCTTCCGGCTCGTAGTTTACATCCTTCTATCGTGAGCGGCCGCAGTCGTGAGCGAGCAGCGCGGCGCGGCGAGCACCATGGCCATGGTCAACGACTGGCAGCGGCCCGAGACGAGCCCGTACCCGCGGGTGTACCGGCGCTTCAAAGGCAAGAAGCCGATGCCCGACGGCCGCGTACCGGACTTCTGGGTGCAGGACGCCACCGTCGACATGGACGAGGAGATCGCCGACCACATGATGAACTACTTCTCTAGGGACGAACCCATGTCCAAGTCGCTCAATTACTACGAGGAGATGAGCGACTTCATGAGGCAAATGGGCAAGGAGCACATGAAGAGCCTGGTGCACAAGCGACTGTCGGTGGTCGCGATGACGGACTGGCCCGACGGCAAACCTCACGTGGCAGGCGTCAACTTGCTGTACGTCTTTTGCAAGGGGGACGAGAAGAATACTCCTGAGGTCAGTACACATACAGACAAGGGCGCATACACAAGGGACCTGGGACAGTACATCCATAGGGTGGGCTTATTTCCAACAAAATTTCTCCTTAATAATAATAATAATAATAATAATAATAATAAATATTAAATGAAACATATTTCAGCTGAAGTTAATTCTATTTTTCAAAATAAGTATTCAAGGAAATACACTTTGTATGCATTTTCGGGACCCCACTTAAGTGGGGTCGTGGGGCATGTTGCCCCACCCTCTGGCGCCCCTGGATACATACGTATACGCAAGCAAGCGCGCTCTCAATATAAAGTCTCGGCTCCTCTCCGTAAACAGAGCAGCGAAACGTATATCGGAGTTTGAGCGGCTTGAGGGTAGGGGGGCGTAATGCAGCACCCCAACTTTCCGCCACCTCCGACAGGCCACTATCTGACTGATCAACGGTAATGGTCATTGTAGACATCCGACTTCAAAACACAGGCCACAGAGAATGGGATCGAAAATATTAAAACATCTCATTTATAGACAGGCGGATTTAGCCGATCATTTGAGAAGGGGGGCATCATAGATTTTCGTTAAATAATAAACATGTTTGTTACATTGTATATTATTTTTAAGTGTATTATATTATACAATATTATGTTTTAAATAATCATACAACTCCTACATAAATATTTAAATCAATTTTGTCAAATAAAGGGAAGTAACGACCGAAAACTGTAGGCCTTTTGGGAGGGGGATATGGCCCCCATCCATGCACCCCCTCGTGAATCCGCCACTTCATCGGGAGCTATATTTACTCGTATTATGACATTGATATTGCATCAGATATACATGTTTGTAAAAGGTAGGTCTAACATTCCTATTATTCATGAAGTTATGTTTATAATAGGCAGAAATTATGAGCAGATCATTTCATCGATTTACTCTGCAATTTCGTGTCATAATTTCGGTAAATGGAATCGAAGGTCTTCCTGAGAGCGTCTTGCTCTTAAACTAACGAAACAAAAGTTTGTCTGCATCCATGCTGAATGCATCAGTTCGGTCGAATAATTCAAGTTCATTCGATAGCGTTCTGCTGACCTGGAAATTCGGCCAGAAAGCGTCGGACGCAATGCAACTAAGCCTGCGTTCTATAAAATAGTGAGTTCAAATATTCGGTGGTTCTCCCGAACGCTACCATCTCCCCCAGGCATTGGCATAGTGGCATGATGTCACCCGGGGCATAACTAATGATGTATATCCCCATCCCCATAAATTAAATATAAAATTATCTACTACTGAATAGTTTAGACAATAAAAATACGAGTATCCATGACATTTATTTATAATACATTAAAAATCTATGTAATTCAGAATAATTGAAATATAATTAGATAATTATATAATTCCAATTATAAAATTTTCTAATTGGTGTCACCCCTAAAACGATGAAACCGGGGCGGACCACCCTCTCTTAACTTCTCACTGCCCCGAGCGAATTGCCCCACTATTCCATCCAAAATTTAATATGATGCACAGTGGCGTAGCTAGAGGGGGGGCAGAGGGGGCAGCGGGCCCAGGTGACACTGATTAAAAGATTTTATAGTTGAAATTATAATTTAAATCATTTACTTAAAAATTGTATATATTAATAATTTTCTTAGTTTTAGTAGTTTGAAAATTTTATTGTTGGAATTATATAATTTTTATGGTTTACTTAAAAATTACTTATATTAATTTTATAAGTATTCATTCAAATCATAAATACTGAGAAAGCAAAGTAAAGAAATAATGAAAACTAAAATGCAAAACTATAAGCAGTAAGCATCTATTCTTCAATGGTCGAAGAGTCTCGATTTCAGAGATTACTTTATCTTAATGGGTGAACTGTTGATGGGAATAGAGGTAATACTAACAAAATCATATGTATTAATTATATCGAATTTCTTTCTTGTAACGATATAGGTAAAAGGGTATCAATTGCAGCAGTTGAATAGAACAGTCTTGCAACTGACTTTGAGAAAATAAGAGCAAGTCAAAAGTTTTATCATTTTTGTTCATTTCATGTATTGTGGAGTCAGTAAAATGCTAAATATTACGAAAAAACATAATTGTGTTGTGTATTAATGGAAGTAAAAGCATCTACTTTAAGGGAAAATATTTATTTAAAAATTATATTGCAATTATTCTTAATTACAAAGAATTTTTAATATATTATAAATAACTATCATGTGCAAATGTTTGTATTTTAATAAAATAATGTACAATCTATGCAGCAACAGCTATTTTTATACTTAATTTTTGAGGGGAGGGAGAACACTTTTTAGCTTAGCCCCAGGTGACACCAACTGAAGCTACGCCACTGATGACGCATCAACTTCTTTGGTCATTAATCTCTTGAGTTTAGTGCATGTTATACCCAGGATGTCATCCAGGGGAGGAATGCCCCCCCCCCAGGCCTAAAGTTTCGTTTGTTACCTCCATTTGACAAAATTGATTTTAAATATTTGTTAGAATGTGTAATTATTTAAACAAAAATATTGTATAGTACCATATATATGCTACAAAAAATATACAATATAATAACAAATGTTTATTACTTAACAAAAATCAATGATCCCCCCAAATTATTGGCTGGATCTGCCACGTGCAAGGTGGCGATGTTCCTCTATCGCTGGAACACTTATGAGTTGTGGGATGCATTCCCCTCCGGGTATCTTTCCCAGTGGCTCTTCGCCTCTGCCTTGCCAAGCTCTAAATCAAGGGTCTCCAAACTATGGCCCACAGGCCAACTGCCATCCCCCCTTGGCAGTATTCCATGTAGCCTGGCAAGTCAAAATATATTCAAATTCAATTTAATCATGACTGGCTATACCTTTTTCTGTTCTGTTTGCAAAATATAAGAATCTGGTTTCCTTTTGTTATACACTCCTTGGTCCACATAGTCACGAGTGTCATACCTTTGTGAATCCTACATAAACATTAACTTACTGTTAGAATCTAAAAATAATTTCATTACTCTCATTGAAGGTATGTTTTTCAAATTATTTATCATTACTGTGTTGTAAAAAATAAGTGAAATTAAATTTTGAAATTTTAAAGTTGTAGCCCTCAATGTGTATTAATTATTACAAAAAATATGTCCAGAATTGCATGCTTGTATGCCTATAAGAATTTTAAGTATTAATTTGTGAATTGTAACTATTAATTAAATTAAAATTTAATTTAACAAATAGTTCTATCCTATCATGACATTAAATTCTTTAGCCTCAAGGCTCTTAAAACCTAACTATCTGGCCCCCAATAGAAGAAAGTTTGGAGAACCCTGCTCATAGAGTGCTCACTAAGTTTGGAGAACTCGCAGCATGTGTGGCAGGGCAGTGCATGTCTGAGGGACAGGAATTAAAAATCCAAATTTTTTATACAATGATCAGAATTTTATATATATATATATATATATATATATATATATATATATATATATATATATATTAATAAAGATTTCTTTATTATATATAAAATCTTATATATATTAATAAAGATTTCTTTATTAATATATATATATATATATATATATATATATATATATATATAAAATTCTGATCATTGTATAAAAAATTTGGATATATATATATATATTTTTTTTTTGTTTGACTAGAGAAAAGTTTGGTTAATAATATGGCATAGGTTGATTTTCATTAAAACCATAGGAATTCCAAAAATTGCAAAACCTCACATTGCTTGTCTTACATCATCAATATTAATACATTAGATTTCTTTATTAATATTAGATCTTCATATTAATACATGCTCAATGTTAAAAATGTATATATATATATGTTAGTAATTTTAACTTATGTTGGAGTTTTTTAATCAATGGCTGAAGTGTTAGGAATACGATAGAATGTGCAATATTGTATTTTTTTACACATCTAATACCAACAATATCAGCTATTTTACCACTTGTTTTTTTATCGTAATGTTAATCTGTAATTTATGGATCTTTATTTTTATATTAATTTCTGTTATTCTAAATTGCACATATTTCAGAATTTATATTTTATTTCATCTTTGTTGTGCATGCACTGCAAATTTATATGGTAGTACTTCATACATTTCATACCGACATATGAAATGAAGTGGGATACACTGCAAGAATGTTATTACATAAGACATCTTTTTGTACAACCTTTATTGAAATTGATATTATGTTAACATTTTATGTACTGTGTACCTTACTTTTATTTTCCTAAATTATATTGATGACTCCCAACTGGGGCCACACAGTTATTGTAATGAATTATATTTTCAATTATATGTAACAAATAAGACAGCAAATTAATGATAGACTGTTCTAGGTTTTATTAATGAAACGTTGAATTACTGAAAATTTTATCAAATATTGAATTCTATATTGTATCCCAATCTTTGCTTATTTACAATGTACAATATTGTTAGTTATATGGAACTTACTCATGATATACCAAGGTACTCATACCATGATCAAAAAATATAAACATTTATTGAAAAACATGCATTTTTAACTTTGCAAAAAATTATTTTTGATGGCCCCCTCCCTCCCC
This sequence comes from Acheta domesticus, assembly GCA_031308135.1. Lineage (NCBI taxonomy): Eukaryota > Metazoa > Arthropoda > Insecta > Orthoptera > Gryllidae > Acheta > Acheta domesticus. The sequence goes on from JAHLJT010009419.1 coordinate 149,354,609, forward strand.
CATTGTATGGTTTAGCGTAGTCGTCCAAACACCACCACTGCATTGTTAGTAAAACAAGACCTAGTTTTATTCTCAAAAATCTTCCAGACTTTTCCAGCTAAATAGAAATAGAATCAATGTGTTAAAAATACTGAAATGTGGGAAAGTATAATAATTATTTTCTTTAGGCATGATATGATCATTCAGTTTACTTGATGAAACTGTATTATAAATCTGACTTAATGCAAACAGGTAACGACAGATATTTAATTTATTAAGTTCAACATTCAAAGATAGTTTCTGTTCAATTCTTGGTCTGAATATTTAATAATTACCACCAAAATTACCATTATTCACTCTCTTAGAAAAAACCTTGCTCAATACAAAGTGAATGTTTATTTGGTAAAAGAAATAACATTTATACCAGTTTCATAGATTCCAAAGAAATAAATATTTTTTTATATTAATAAATGATTAATAACCTAAATTTATTGTATTTTTTAATACTTCTGGAATTTTATATTTAATTACACACATTTTGATTATTTTTCAGATACCCGATAAAAAAATCAAGAAATTTCAGAGAGTTATGTTTTTGACTCTGGAAATGGTGGATGTGTACAAAAAGTATGGCGTGGACAAGTTACAACAGCACTGGGGCTGTCAGTAAAACCAGAATTCCGAGGTCAAAACGTGGGAGTTGAAATCCTCAAAGCAAGAGCTCAAATGACCAGTGCAATAGGTCTCCAACTCACTCTAAATAATTTCACAGGAATCTGCCTCACAAAAGCAAGCTGAAAGAGCTGGATATGAATTGCTTGTAGAACTTCCTTATTCAGAAGTCAAAGATTGAAGAAGGTAATGAAATGTTTCCAGGAATAGAAGCAAAAACTTTGCAGTTTCGGGCAAAATATGTAAATCCAAACAAGGATGATGATTTTGATTAATATTTCATTAAGAACCACTTTAATACATTTGTAGTCTGAACAAGTATTTTCCCCACCTTTTGCAATAAAATTTGATATCATGTATTGTTTAAATTTGAACAATTATTTTATCTTCCATTTGTAAATTGAATATTAAATAAACAGATACAGAAGTGGAATTCTATTTATTTACTGATGTTGATATGTGTAACAAAATATTAATGACATCAACGTATTCAAATAATTTGTTACATTATACAGAATTGTAACACTGTTAAAAATAATACACTTGTGAAACACAAATAACAAAAACACCTTTACTGTGACTACATCTGGAAGAAAAGCTTGTTAAACAATTGCCAAGATAAAGTGGCTTTTTTGAATCATTCACAATGAATAATATTTTTAAAGTCACTAGTTCAAAAGAGACAGCTCACCCACAAATAAAACTTGGAAATGCAATTTACTATAATCAGACTATTTCCAGTTGCATTCTTCTGTTCTTTGTCAAAAGCAATTAGCAATCATGGTATTTGTAAAAAAAAAAGTCATAATAGATTTTTTTTTCTCCATGGGCATAACACAGAAAAAGAAACAAATATGTTACTCATATTCCCTTATTAGTTACAAGTGCAATTCCACATGAATTGCAAATTGAGTTCTAATGTACAAATGGAAGTCTTAATCCACAAGCTTCAAATACATTGCATCAATTTCACTATCTTTTCACAAGTTTACACAGAATAAAGGTACATAAACAAAAATGTCCTATGTATGCTTTTACCAATACTTAGCAATTATTCTGTTTTCATGCATAATTATTCACTACCAATTACTGTAGCAAGTATACATTTTCCACCAGTGATAACTGAATCTAATAATCTATGTTGTCATAGTTTTTTATGAGAAAAAATTACGTATAAAATTTAGAACTTACAATTTCATTAAACAAAACTAAATGTTTTCTCTTGTTTCTGACAAAAGACTGTTATTAAACATGTTTCAATGTTTATGCATGTTCTCATGAAATAAGGTTAAGATCATGGTCACATATGAAAAAAGAATTCTTTCATCATTGTTTCCCATAATTCATAAACCTGAGAAAGGTGCAAGGCATTATTCCATAGAGCTTTGTCAGAACCCAAAATTTAAATGCGTTTTTGTTGAAACTACTTAATGTACACTAATTTTAATATTGATACACAATCATAAAAGAAATAACAGGTGGCAAAAACAGGCAGTCTATAGTCATATATTGGAAATTAACTTACTATATTTGTATAACATTAAGTATATATTTAATAGATGGAAAACAACATGCAGAGGTTAGTCAATAAAATGAGTAATCAAGTCATAAAATATCTGAAATGTTACAAACCAGCAAAACAAAATCCATCATATATTACAGTATTTTGTTCAATATAAACTGACATTGTGCAAATAAATTTCTATAAGTTTTGCATTAGCTACCTTACAAGCGTAAATATTGTACTTTCCTGTAACATGAAAATGTATGCAATTGAACTATTTACTGTATTTTAAATACATGAATGTAACATGTGACTGAATAATCTAAATATATAAGCTTGTAAATCCAGGCTTTCCCAGGTCTAATGTAAATCTGAAAGCAAGAATTGCTTTAAATAATTCTCTTTTTCATAACTGGTTTATACAATATTTAACAGTGAACATAAAATGTTTACAATCTACTGCAACACAGTGGAATAACATTCCTAAAAGCAACTGAAACTGGTTTCACCGTTTAATGCAGTTTTAAAAAACCATAGCAACAAGCTTTTATGCTTCCATATTTTGTATCATAGGTCATTCACCCATCAAAAGCAATGCACTTATTTTTTACCAAAAAATGCACAATTTATTTATATATACATACACACATACACACTGAGCAGACTTAACTTCTAAGATGTTCATGTGAAATACAAAATAACAGTTCACATTCACGATACAACGGGTTCCCTTAGAAAATTCTCTCAAATTAAGATGGGTAACAGAATCACTATTTTCATTCACTCAATTCGCGTTTAAATATTTACAGAAAACTACCACGTCAACCTACAGAAACAATATACAATTTGAATTGAAACACACTTACTTTACATGTTTGGTTCGCTTTTCTCAATTCTGAACAAAACGAAAACAGCACTCTAGTAATCTCACACAAATAATCTTAATGTGGAAATAAAGAGTTTTATAACAATTTCCATAGTCAGTAGTATAAGCTCCAGAAAGTTATTAAAGGATACAACCTGCAACTACTCTACAAAATGAATCTGTTTTGTTTCACTTAAACAAAACAACCGAGACCAAATTTCTTTACAAGAAATGCATATAATGGATTCATTAGAATTTACCCACTTCAATGCCTTGTTACTACTCTTATGGAAAATGAACAGCATTAGGGAAGAGTTTTCAATTATTTTCCTAAGGTAAGGAAAAAGATTCATTTCTTGAAGAGGTAATTAATCTGTTAATCACAATAGTAACTCAAAGGCCATTGAACAAGTTTTCAATTTTACAACACTTTTCAAGTAGCATTGTTATCTACTATCCTGGCATTATTGCAGTTAGATAAAAACCTGACTTGCCAGTACTGCACTACTGAGTTTCAAATTAACTCGGTATGGTTTTAAAAAATGAGAAAGTATGAAGCATACAAATTTGTTCCCAAAAAGTACATAATAAAGAGAAATAGAAAGCAGTTGAAGGAAAAATAAGGATTTTTAAGTTGAAGAACGTTTGTATTCACATTATTAAAGTGAGTGCTGCAAAGAGACCTTCAAAATGTAACTTGACAGTAGAAACTTTGGAACAAAATAATCAACTATGTTATAGTATTTCCACATATTTTGAAACCCCAATGAAAACTTTCCAATCATAAGACAACCCATTTTACTTATTTATGAAAGTCAGATGTAGATGACAGTACGTCAACACATTTAAAAATGCATTTCTCACTTCTGAGTATAAACAGTAACCCTCCTCCCCCCTCCAATATTTAGGTAACACCTGGTTATGTAATGCAGTTTTTATTGAACTCACCCTTACTTAACTTCAGAACATTTAACACATAAGATTTAAATCATCTTTGCAAACTACAAATTACATGCATATTGCAGATAATTTAACAATGCTTTGTAATTACATTACAAGATTCCTTAATTTTTTTTCAAAAAGTCTGGAAACAGAAGAAGCAATACCGATAATTTTCTTGACAGGGAAAATTTCTGCCAATTAAATTCAACCACGACAGGTGTCCGCAGTTGAACATAGAGCCATGCACAACTATTTAGTAAACATTCCTGCACTGATGGAAATCTTAGATTTAAAAACAGAAAGCAAGAACAATGAGGGAGAGAACTTAAACAATCACACTCGTTAACTTCCATAGTCATGATTCATTTAACCATATTTCTACTTCTTCACAAATCTGGTGAGAGTAGCCAGTATTATTTTCTAGACTAGGGTTACACAACGATCATCGTTACGACTGTCCTAAAACACTTTTCTCAAAATAAAAGTCTTTATCGCTTTCTAACGGAGAGCGAGAACGGGATCGAGATCGGGAACGTGACCGGGATTCTGAACGAGAACGTGAGGATCGGGAGCGAGAAGAACGCGAACGCGATCGTGATCGGGAGCCTGATCGGGACTGGGATCGCGATCGAGATCGCGAACGTGAGACTGATCGAGAGCGAGAGGACCGTGAGCTTGATGGAGACCGAGATGGTCTTTGAACATGACCCCCTCTCCTGCCATTTCTGTCTTTCTCCTTTTCTTTCGAAACAGTGTCTTCATCGCCAAAACCACTTAAGTCATATTTTGACAAATCTCCGTCGTCGTCATCTTCTTCATCGTCCTCTTCGTCATCTTCCTCTTCATCTTCGCCGTTGTTTACGTCCTTCTCTGGTTTCACTTTTTCTCGATCATCTTGTTTGTCGGAATTCTCTTTTTCTTCTTCCTTCTCCCGTATTCATCGTACTCGTCATCAGAATCGCGTCGTTCCTTATACTCAACAACGCCACGATCATTAAAACCACCGCCATAACCAGTACGCTCCTCAACCTCTCCGAACTTCGGAGCGTTACACATGTTGCAAGATTGTCGGCGAGCCCAGTTCACGTTTCCACACTTATTACACTGCCAATCATCAGCACTAAACAAGCCTCGACTTTTCTCGGCAGCAGCTTTTCCAATTTCTTGACCAAGTTTCTTTTTTTTCGGTGCTTCACCCCTTTCTTTATCGCAACGATTACACCGGTCCCGTCGAGCAAAATTCACGTTTCCGCACTGGGGATCACTGCACATCCAGTCACCTTCGTTCATTCTAAAACGACTATTGCCAGATATGTGTTCCATGCTGCGCGGTAACACAAAATTTGACGCCTAACTGGTACTATAAACACCGGCTAGATATTTCAAGAACAGATAGTTTTCCACGCCACATCTAACCCAGTAATACGCAGAATTGGCAATGATGATGGCCAAATTCATAGATATTCACTGCACTTTTAAAGTCCCTTTCTTTTCTTTGACTTTTTCGAGTGTAATTTCACATGACTCAACAGATGGCGTTAGCATAGTAAACTTGGTATTAATCCCAATTCCAAAGAAATAATATGTATATATTTTTACTAAACAATTGCAGATTATAAGAAAATATGAATTTGGCTAGGACAATTGGTTTTCGAATTTGTCATCGAAAAAATTATTACTTTGAATTAATGCACTAAATCGGAAACTCCGTTTTTGAGAAATGTGAAAATACTTCGTCACCCAAATGAGAATGCACCAGTTTCACAAATAATTACAAGTTTACTATAATGAAAATTAGAGTGAACTCTATCGTTCAATTTCGGGAACGAACTCACTGCCATTAAGAGACTTTGCGTAAACAGGCTTGATTCAAATGCTTGTTCAGACACTTTCGTTTAGGACAAGTCTTATTTGTTGCAATTGAAAATTGAATTCGTGGTATTGAAATTACAAGGATTTAATTAGGTGAAGAATAAGAGGCGATACGGGTCCGCTTCTACGTTCCGTCTCTACCCAACAAGACAACAAAATTGGCGAACTTTGTACACTGATAGGGCGATAAACTTAACGTAGTTATGATTCTTCTCTACAGTAGGATTATTATTAATATTATAGAATACAGCACGATTTGTTGAACGTTCGAGACTAGTAATTCGAGTGTTTGGGTTTATTTGTACTATTAGAATAAAGTTAATACTGCTTTTGCCAATCTTGTGTGATGTCTAATGCAGTTGTAAATTATACTATTAGTTCATGATCTGAACACAGCGCGAGAATGTGTTCAAGCAATTTAGTTTGCATGGACTGGCAAAGTTCAGCCGAAGGAGAAGCCATATTACAGTATTTTTACAATCCTCAAACCACTGGGAGAAAGATATTTGGTAATTAAATTTTTGTTAATGATCATATTGAAGAAATGGTATTCATTGAATTTCATGAATTAATTTATTGAATACTGCATTGTACTTTTCTTCCAGGAGTGCTTGAAAAACCAAATGTCCCTTCCAGTGTTGAGGAAGTGTCATATAAACTTTTTGTTGCTGGTAAAGCTGGCATTGGAAAGACTTCAACTGTAGCTCGTCTTGCAGGAACTAAAGCCCTCAGTTCCTATGTTGAAACATCAGGCATAAGAAAAACCAATATATATTGGCCTGTCAAAATATGGGACAAAATAATCCTTTTCAAATTGCAGTTTTGGGATGCGGGTGATCATAGCATGAAGAAATATAGTCATATTCTGCCTGTAAGCACCTACACTAAATATTTGTATTTAGCTTGTAGGAGTGAACCTGATTTTCATATTATTTCTTGCAGGCATGTCGAGAAAAGGCAGATGGCATAGTATTTATATTTTCATTTATGGATTCTGGTAGTTTCAATGATCTGCCACAGCTTATGAGTAAAACCATTCAACAAACTGAAAATCCTACAAGTATAGTGATTGGAACACGGTGAGATATTGTTGCTAGTGGTCAAAGGTTAAAATGTTTGGTAGTTGTAAGACATAATTGTTTTACTTTGCAGGTACAGTTTAACAAATCGAGTAGAGGTACAGTCTTCTGAAATAAAAGAGTTTGAGCACAAATGGAGAATTCCAGTCCTTAGAATTGACAACAAATGGAGTGGAGAACGCAGTGAAGTCCAAGAAGTTGCTCCTGTTTTGAATATTATTTGTGAAAGGTTATGGATGCGGGATCAAGAGTATTTAATAAAACAAGGTCTAGTGCGATGACATTAATCAGGATCTTGAAGTTTCCAGTGGATAGCGAGAATAGCTATCCCCCAGTTGCATTGCCTTTGTAGATATCAATTTCTGTCGATACTTATAGTAATATATCCCAAAGAAATTGAGCCCTACAGGATATTAAACCTTTCATGTCAAATTCTGTTTAAAAGTTCAGTGTAATTTTACAACCAACACATTTGACACCAAGTGGTCTTCCAATACTAACCAATTGAACATGCTCCATTGCACCGGCACTCACTACTTTACAAATCTCCCTCTCTTTTAAGGAGAATTGTACTATAAAAGGAATGTCATTTCAGCTTTTTCTGGGAATTGCAAAAGTATTACTCACACAACTTTTCTTGAACAATGAATTGAAGAAATGCGGGTGGAGTGGGAGTATTATACGAAGTAGGCCACAAGATTTTATGAAGCAATGCCAATCTCTGGAGAATGAGTCATGTCTTCGCACTTTCTCAATAATTAGTGTCCTCTCTTTCTCAGGAATTCGAGGTATCTCCTATGATAGATCTTCACTTGACTCTGTCATTTCTTGAGATTTTTTTGAGAAAATCTTGGACAGAAGTTCTTGTTTTCAACAAGAATAGTTTCTATTTTGTGCTTGTGAAGCTGTGTTTGGAATGTTGTCATCAGTGCTCGCTGTAAGCTTTTGCCGTCAACTGTTTATTGTACCAGAGAGAGGGAAGCAAGGTCATCGTTCAAGATAAGTTGTACGAATAATATTCATATCATCTGGATATTTTGTATAAGCAAGGGGGTTACTATTCTCCTTATCAGCCACAGTTCTAATGCTGAGACCAGTACAGTCCTTGTGTGATATTTCTCAGAATGTGAGCAAATTTGTATTTGCTTGAAGAAAATGTGAAATATGAGAGAATATTTTGAAGAAATAGAAACTTCACTTGTGTATGAAGAGAAATGGTTTATATCACTCGTTGTCTTTAAGCTGTGGATTCAGTGGCCATTGCAATACCTTCTTGATAAAATTATTAATCTGATGCCCAATAATTCTCTTCTTGTTGGGTTTATAGTTCGTAATGAACTGGAGATTCTTTCAATTTTTCTTTGAATGACACCAGTATTATGTT